>PVKU01001125.1:20282-319497 GCA_004027475.1 Anoura caudifer | reverse complement strand
TCAGTTTAATGTAATCCTGCTTGTCTATATTTTTGTTTTTGTTGCCTATGCTTTGGTGTTAATAACCAAAAAAATTATTTCCAAGACCAATGTCAAGGGGCTTTTTTTCCCTGTGCTTTCCTCAGGTACCATGTGATTTATTTTGAGTTGATCTTTGTATACAGTGTGAAATAAGCATTCAATTTCATTCTTCTGCATGTGGATATTCAGTGTTCCCAGCATCAATTATTGAAGAGTCTGTTCTTTCCCCATTGTGTATTCTTGGTGCCCTTGACAAAGATTAGTTGACCATAAATGTGTGAATTTATTTCTGAGCTCTCTATTCCGTTCCATTGGTCTATACTTCTCTTTTTATGCCAGCACCATACTGTTTTTATTACTATAGCTTTGTAATGTATTTTGGAACCAAGAAATGTGATGCTTCTAGCTTAGTTCTTCTTGCTCAACATTGCTTTGGCTATTTGTGGTCTTTTGTGGTTTTGTAGGAACTTTTGGATAGTTTCTATTTCTATAAAGAATGACATTGGAAGTTGATGTGGATTGCATCATAGATTACTTTGGGTTGTATGGACATTTTAACAATATTAATTCTCACACGCCATGAACATGGGATGTCTTTCCATTAATCTGTGTATTTTTCAATTTCCTTCATCAATGTTTTACAGTTTTCAGTGTACAGGTCTTCACTTCTTTGGTTAAGTTTATTCCTAAGTATTTTATTCTTTTTGTGACTATTGTACATGGGATTGTTTTCTTAATTTCCTTTTTCAGATAATTCATTGTTACCATATAGAAATGCTACCAACTTTTGTGTGTTGATTTTTGAAATCCTGCTACTTTACTGAATTCATTTATTAGTTCTAAGTTTTTTGTTGTTGTGGAGTCTTTAGTGTATTCCACCCATATGATCATGCCATATGCAAACAAAGATAATTTTACATTTTTCTTTCCAATCTGGATGTCTTTCTTTTTCTGGTCTAACTGCTCTGGCTAGGACTCCAGTACTACGTTGAATAGAAGTGGCAAGAGTGGGCATTCTTGCCTTGTACTGGATCTTAGAGAGAAAGTTTTCAGTTTTTGCCCATTGGTTATGATCAGAGCTGTGAGTTTTTCATGCATCACTTTTTATTGTGCTGAGGTGAGTTTCTTCTGCACCTTTTTACAATAGTTTTTTATCATGAATGAATAGTGAACTTTGTCAAACACTTTTTCTGGGTTTGCTTGAGGTGATCATGTAGTTTTTATCTTTCATTCTGTTAGTACAGTATATCACATTGTTTTGTATATATAAGCCATCCTTGCATCCCAGGAATAAATCCCACTTGGTGATGGTGTATAATCCCTTTCATATGCTGTTGAATTCAGTTTGCTAATATTTTATTGAAGATTTTTGTGTCTGTGTTCATTAGAGATATTGGCCTGTAGTTTTCTTTCTTGTACTGTTCTTGTTTGGCTTTGGTATCAGGATGATGCTGGCCTCACAAAATGAGTTTGGAAGTGTTTCCTCCTCTCCTATTGTTTGGGAAGAGTTTAAGGTGGATTGGTGTGAATTTTTCTTCAAATGTTTGGTAAAAGTCACCTGCAGAGCCATCTGGTCCAGGGCTTTTCTTTCCTGGGAAAGACAATTTATTACTACTTCAATTTCCATATTTGTGTTCATCTGTTCAGGTTTCTATTTTTCTTGATTCAGTCTTGGTAAGTTATGTATTTGTAAGAATTTACCCATGTATTGTTTTTAAGCCCGACATGTATATGTGTGTGTGATTTATAAGCACACACACACACAAAAAAAAAACAATCTGGAAGAGTAAATTCTAAACTGTTAGTAGTCATACTGTTTGGGCTAGGATTAGACAGAGGTGTGGGAGAGGACCTATCACTTTTTTCCTTCTCTCTGTTTTATTTTGCTACAAAAATTATACTTCCATGCTGTTTAAAAATCTATTTTAAAACCACAGCCCTAAAATGAATCCAAAGAGAGAGAATCATACTCATTTTTCAGAGAAAACAATTGGGTCCCACTCAGGTGGGGTAATTCTCATGTAGCTCAAAATTGGTGGGGCATTCAGTGACTATATAGGAGTGCTGTGTTTCATGATTTCTTTTTTTAAATAGAGGTTTTTTAAAAAATTAGGCAACAGGGGGAAAACCCATTTGCTGGAATGCGGTTCCAGGACTCCTTTTGTTCCTCACACTGAGTGTTGCACAGGCTCTTGCTGATCTGTAATGAACGCGGAAGAAGTTTAACCCTGCACAGCCAGATGACCTGGGCAGGCTGGTGCGTCGGCAGCCTGAGACATCAGCTCTCTCTCCTTGAGGACCTAACAATTCCCTGCTCAGCCAGAGGCGGGGAGCAAGATTTACTCGCTGCCAGTGGCAGCTGTTGGTGCAGCATGTCGGCCCCTGCAGGGCAGTTCCACTCTTAATAAGGGAAATTCACTTTACACTCACTTTAGGGGAAACATCCTGAGATGGAGCCAAAGCCAGATGGGCACTGAGCTGATGAAATGCATGCCTGTTACCAGAAAACATTTGCAAATATGTATGGGTATTTTTGTATGTGTGTGTGCATGCATTTTATACACACACACACACACACACACACACACACACCTCGAAATCCCTTCCATTACAAGATTATCTTTCCAGTTGTTCTACAACATACTTTACCATTTACCCTTATGGAGGGTGGGTGTTCTGTGCCTCATACATTTTAATGCTAGAGTGTTGTCCTTATTACTGTTTTTTTTTCCTCCTGCCAGGTGCAGCTCATCCACTATAACCATGAGTTATATACCAATGTCACAGAAGCTGCAAAGAGCCCAAATGGACTGGTGGTAGTTTCTATATTTATAAAAGTAAGTATCTTGCATTCTTTTATTCTTCTCCTCTTGCCATCCCCACCCCAATCAGACTACCTCTTTACAGTCCTGTTGGATCTTAGAAATAACACAAAGGGTGGTGTGCGTGCCCAAGAAAAGCTGCAGGGTGGTGATTTCACATCCGTAAGATTTATGAAAAGTGAGGTCCCTCTCAGTGAGATGCAAAAATGATGGGTTTCATTTCAGAGCATCAGGGCCCAGGAATTTGAGCAGCTTCTGTCCTGGAGGGGGTGGGAAAAAAATGTGCTGGATCCAGAAGCAAGCGTCAGGTCTCACCTCATGCAGAAAAATCAGAAGGATGTGATAGGAGGGGTGGCTCCCTGACACCCCACAAGATTGAAGCCCTGCCCATCCCTTGGAAAAAACAGGTCCAAGGGAAATGTGAGATGCCCTCCCCACCGGCCCAGCACTGCACGGAGCAGCTCCCTGCAGCTTCTGCACAAGGGCTCTGAGCATCCCCCGGGGAAAATTAAGCAAAGATCACCAATGCTGACTTTATGACACTCTAGGGAGGCTCCTCATCTTCCTAACAGTCACCGCCAACAAATCTCCAACGAAGCCAGTTCTAATTTGTTAAAAGGTAATTACTGTTCACATTTTTGACAGATGGAGAGTGAAACAGGTATGTAAATTTAAAGGAAGAAAGAAAAAAATGGTCTTTTCAATTAGGGGGGGAAAAGCAATGCGTGGCATTTCTGAAAGTTGGCAGTGACTGCGTTAACCCCTTAGGAAGTTTTGGCCAGACCATTAGAGGAGGTGTCCTAATCTGAACTTGGGATCTGAGGAAGATGATCGATAGAAATCCAGCATTTGCCACTACAGGGTTGGAACACAGTTCTGGTGATGACATCATCATTGTTCAGAAGAATGGGCACGGGGGAGCCCCAGGTACCACTCCCTCGCCCTCCCCGAAAGCATCAGGCTTTGCAACAGGCACTTGCCTGCCTGGTCGTCCCTCTCAATACTCCACGCCTCCCCCTCAGTCTCCTCCCGCACTTGGGTCAGGTCCAGACTTTCTGCAGTCTGGACCGAGCCATACATTGGGCAAGGGCATTTGTAACATGTTGCTATCCCCTGGCCACCAACCCCAAACTCCTCTAGCTTGTCATCGCTAAAGAGAGGAAGGGGCCTTTGGCCAGGGAAGCATATTCTTTTAGGCCTTTATGATACCTGGTGCGACATCCCATAGAAATTGGTCCTGCCAGGCTCTGTTCTACATCTCCTAGCACCATCACAGGCCTTGCAGGTTCCCGAAAGCCAGGCACTTGAATATGTACTCTGCATATATTTTATCATCTAACCCTAATAAGTCTGCAGGGTAGGCATTGATGTTCTATCCTGCTAATGAGGTAAAGGGTCCAGAGGCTCTTTGGCATTCCGCCCAAGTTCATGTAGCTCCTGATAGCTCATGTAGGAAGGGAACCCAGGTCTTGCTTGACTGTAATATTAATGACCTCATTCACACTATACGCCTCCCCAGGAGAGCTGAGGGGAAGCAACCAAAAAGAAGATAGAAAACGACATTTAAAAATATCTTCCCCCACCCCCATGCTGCCCACAAGGACAGGGCAAATTCCATACCCCTCCACCAGCCCCAGTTATGACATTGATAACCAACTGGTGCATCCATCCCAGCCTACACTCACTGAAGGGAAAGCCTGCAGAGATGTCACAGTATGAGGACACACCCATCCAGGCGCTCACCCCTCCTGTGGCTTTCCCAGGGAGTGACTCCGCAGCCAATGTGGGCTGCCCAACAATGCTTGTCTATCAGTGGCTGCCTCAGCATCGGTCCCCGACTTTGCCTCACTTTGGTCAACATTTCTGGGGTCATTGAATGTCATCCTGAAAGTTCATGTGCATCACAGCTGACAGGGTGACTGACATGCCAGGAAGTCGGCCTCCTCAGCGGCACACTACCAGCGTGCCTCACTCCACCAAGATTATTGATGCAGGCCCTGGCTGCCTCCCTGCAGGTGATTGGGAGGAACTCATGCCCCTGACCCTGAGGTCAGTGAATGGGTGGCGACTTGCTCTGCATAGTCTCAGGCCATTTTGTCCCTTAGGGGTGCTTCCCTTCTTTTCCTGATCAGACCTGAAGCTTTCTGGCTAGATCTCAACAAAAATGACAGCATTCCTATCTTTGTAAAATATAATCAACTTCCAGATGTGACTTGTCATTCACTTGCCTCAAAACACCAACTGAGTATAGGGCACAGGAAGGCCCTGTGCTAGGCACTGGAATGGAACAGAGAAAGAAGATGAACAAAGCCCTCGGTCTCCAGGGGCTCACAGCCTCTGCTGGCTTGCCCTCCCCCTGGTCCTCCCACCTCCCCTTCTCAGCTCCCTGCAGGGCAGGCAGGAACCGAAAATGAGAGGTCCCTCGTCTGGGTGGGCTGAGCCCTGGAGGTGTCACCCTGGCCAACAGGAGAGCCATAGAAGGGTCAGAGTTGTTGGTTAAAAATAGATTTATTTATCTGTGGGTTTTACTTATCTCTATCCCCTCCTTGTCCCCCATCCTTCCCGTGACCACAGGGAACCGAGATTTGGCTGTAATTGCTACTCAATCACACACCATTAACTTCCCACTTAAGCTCACTTATACCAAGTACATATTTTATCCTCTCACCCACGCAGCCAACACACTGGGGCCCACAAATCATCTGTGCGCACTTTGGAAGTTTTTCAATTATTTTTAATTAGCTCAAAAGGGTCCAGTCCCAATGTCGGCGCTGCCCAGACTCACCAGGAGCCCAAGGCACCCAAGGCACCCAAGGCACCCAATTACGGGTCATAGCAGATTCCTTAGGGACCACGACATTATGTTTTGGCTCTCCCCCTTTCCCTGGGGCACTGGTGCAGACAGGTGGCTTCAGGCTGTCTTTGAAACAGCCAAAGAGGATGGGAAAGTAGAAGTCGGGTTTGGCACTAAAGCCCCTAGGGGGCAGCAGTGTTTGATTTGGGGCTTTTCTCCATTTGTGGGTGGGCTTATACAAACACTGCTGAGCGTTGTCACTCACCAACCTCCCTTTGGTGTGTGTCTCAACACAATACACCCAGGAAACTGTGGGAAAGGAGAGACACATGGCAGGAAAATAAACAATCTGGGCGAGTTCCAAACTAAAATTACCTGTTGCTTATCTAATAATAATGATCATCTGCTGTAATTTTTCCAAACCTTAGAATAAATCAGATTTAAAATGTTGATGTGTCACAACATCCGATTAGTAGCTGAGGTGTAAATTACAGAGTAGGGCTGTGCTGAGCAGGTAGGAGAGAAATGACTAGGGTGGACAGTGGTGCCTCAGGGAAGCTGAGTAAAAAGGGGGTGCCAAGAAAATGGTGTCCACGGTTACGTGGGGGCACATCACAGTCTCCAAATGGTGGTCCTCTAGATTAAGCTCCTGGAACCTTGGCTTTTTCTCCCAAAGAAGGAATTTGGAGACTAAGGGCATGGACATAAAATGGGAACTGGTCCCTAATAGGTACTTGGTAAATATTTACTGGATGCATAGGTGCATGGATGGATGGGTGGATGGATGATTGAATGGCATGGTGTATGATATATTTGATTTATGCATGAAAGAGCAGTTATATAATAAGGTTCTCTATTACTTTTAGAGATTTGTTTTCATCTCCTGATACCCCTGTTCTGTGTGCTCTTTCTCACTCTCAACCTAGACGACTATCCCCTTGCTAACATGCAACTCCCTATCCCCTTTGATGACTCCCCATCCCTACAGAACAAAGTTTAAATGCCCAACATGACTGTCAAAGCCTGACATGTGCTGGCCCCCACCTACCCTTCTAGCCTCACCTTCCATCCTTCCTCCATATTCTTGGCTCCAACTACAATGAAACACATGCCTGAACATGGCTAGTTCTCCCATGTCCATGTATGAAACAGATCTTCTGTATGTAATGTTTTTCCTTAACCTTCCTTATTTCCACACTCTACCGTGAGAGCACTCTGTTAACTTCTACCCATCCTTCAAGACAGTTCAGGGCCCTGGCCAGGTAGCTCAGTTGGTTAGAGCATCGTCCCTATACACCAAGTGTGTGGTTTGAATCCCCAGTCGGGGCACACCCAAGAATAAACCAGTGAACACATAAATAAGTGGAATAACAAATCAATGTTTCTCTCTCTCTCTCTCTCTCTCTCTCTCTCTCTCTCTCTCTCCCCCCTTCTCTTTCCCCTTCCATCTCCTCCCCCACCCCTTCCTCTCTCTCCCTAAAATGAATTTTTTTAAAAAAGACTCAGTTCAGGCCTTAGCTCCCCAGATTCCCCAGGTGGATGGTCCTCCTCTGATATCATCATACCTGTGACTCTATGCTAGCACTGTTCAGACTATATTATAACCACTGTTTACTTAACCTGTCTTCTTTCTCCAGACTGGGACTTCTGGGAAATAGTACCTGTATATTTGACCTCTGAATTTCCAGGCATCGCAGTGTTTGGCATGTGTTAGACCCTCAATAAATATGAACAAGTGAATTCATGGAGGCAATGTTTACCCTGAGAGAGTACTACCCAGTCATTAAAAAAAATTTTTTTTCTCCCCTAGGTTTCTGATTCATCAAACCCATTTCTTAATCGAATGCTCAACAGAGATACTATCACAAGAATAACATACAAAAGTAAGTTTTTAAGATAGCGACTGTTTCTCATACAACAACAATGTCTTATACAATTATTCTATAAAGGTTAGCTCTGTCTGAGGGCAGAAAGCCAGATGGGTGATCTCCATGGGCCCCTTTCAGTTCCCTGATCCTTTAATGCTATAGAAAGTCACTCTGGAGAGTCAAGGCTGGATAAGAAGCCGCTCATTTGAAACAGACATCCCTGGGGTGTCTTTGTCATCCATGCCTGTCTAAGGCAATAAATGATTATTATGAAAATGGTCATCATTATCCCATGGATTGGTAATGAGCTGGGGCACTCTATTAGCTGACAAACTCCACCATGGCAGCTAGCCATATTTGGGGCTTTGCCAATTTTATGATGGAGAAAGTATTCACCAGGTAGTTTATATCCAACCTCAGCACTGACAGCGCCCCTCAGCTGGGCCAAGTCTCCCTCTCTGTGTTGCTGGGTCCCCCTTCGGGCAGAGGCACGGGGGCATCTTTCTTCATCCTCATGTACGGTCCATCGATCGATCTAGAGGACTCTGTCCCATTTCCTTGGGTGTCCAGGGTGTTTTATCTCTACAATCTGTAAAAGAGAGAAATTGAAGGGAGAAGAGGGAAAAGGGCTACTGTCATCCACAGAAATCCCAGAAATTACAGCACTTGGGAAACTTATATGAAATGACACACACCAAGAGATGAAAGAAGCCAGTATAAATTTTTTTTTTTTTTTTTTTACCTGAAGTGGGATTCAGGTCCTGACTTTTCCTTAAGCAAGGAGCTTTCTCATTTTGGTTCTGTTTCCTCATCTGTAAAATGAAGAAGCTGAATTTAAGGTCCTTCTAGGATTCTGAATCAAGCCATAGGTAAATAATAATTTTCACAAAAGTTAAAACACACTGCTCCCCTTTGGCATGTCCTCCACCAAGCGAGGAGCTCAGCTGTGCCTTCTGCCTCCGCTTCCCATGGTGCTGTGGCAAGGGTGGAGTGAATGCATACAGGTCTCTCCTTGGGCTGCTGGAGGAAGAGTACGGAGAACCCTTTCCTCGTTCATGGATTCACCCATTCAGCAAACATTTCCTGTACACCTGCCCAATGAGAGACACCTGGCGAGGCTCCTGAAATATAAAGATGGGCCAGGCCCAGCCCTTCCCACAGATGCTCGCTGCCAAGTCATTCCCATATGAAGAGGATGGGGTGGGGGGGGGTGGGCAGTGGGGTTGATGAATGAACCTGAAGGATTACACTCTACCTAGGTGGACATCACCCTAAAGAATGAATCAAGTTGTCTCCAGAGCTGTTCTGCCCTTCCTCATCAGTATCCCTAAGATTTCTCAGCTAAAGAAGACATTTCTGCCTTATGTGCAAATAGCATATTTGATAACTGCCCATAAAAGATTATTAGTCTTTTAACTTTTTTGATTAAAAAGCATGAAAATTAAATAAAGTACTTTTAAATAATCTTGAATTTGCAGTTTAGAGACCGTGAAAAGCCATGAAATTGCACATTAAGCCCCAACACACAACCTAACAGATTGCCAGCTGCAGAATCAATCATTAGCAGGACTGTCCTCCCTGCCCCACCCCTGGCTCTGGTCTGATTAATTTTAAGTGATGTAGCTGCTGCTGAAGAAGAAACATCCCTGTGGGTCTGCACTATGGGAAGTTGTATCGATTCTGGTGCAAATAGGGGCTGGAGAGCCAAGGTGACAGGTCTCGTTGGGACCAATGATAGATGGCTATTTTGTGGCCAAGAGAAACTTCAACTTCATCTAGTTCAAATGAGGTGTGCCTTCTGACTGCCACCCCCATCGGGTCTGCTGGAACTGAGAGGGACATACTGTGGCAATAGCTGAAGTGGATAGCAATGTTAAAACCTAAGAGCTTTACACATATTTATTGAGTGACTCCTGAGAGCAAAGATATAGAGAGATCAATAGCAAAAACATGCTTCTTGTCCACAAGGTCCTCAGTCTTTAGCTGGAGAGACAAACATGTCATAGCATATTATAAAGATTTGTGTAAAAAGTTCAGTGGTCAAAATACGAACAGAATTGTTTTGGATCACAGATCTGCTCAGAATTACATGGCAAGATTGCACAAAGCAGGTGCCATTCAAATAAGGACTGAATAGATGAATAATTATTTGCTGGGGGAAGGGAGGGAAGGAGGAGGGGAGGAAGGAAGGAAGGAAGGAAGGAAGGAAGGAAGGAAGGAAGGAAGGAAGGAAGGAAGGAAGGAAGGAAGGAAGGAGCCAGCCGGGAGGCTAGAGGGAGGGAGCCATTCTAAGCCTAGAGAGCGGTATCCACAGCAAGAACAGCATTAAGAGGACAATAAAGTGTTCAAAGGGAGGAACTCTGTCTTCATGAGCTCTTCATTGAATGGTGTGCCCTACAAACACCGGTGTCGGCCTGAACTAATGGAGGAATGAATGGCCCCCCGTGGTAGCTGGGACAGGGGCAGAGGGAGTGAGTGGCAGGAAAAGTGGTCTGCACCAGATCTCAGGCACTAGGCCAAGGAGTGTATGTAGATGTGTTTGAAGAAACGCCCTCAGTACCTTTGCAGACACCCTTCAAGAAATGCAAACAGAAGAGAGCAGGAGCCCTTCTTCCTTCTGTCCCTCACAATCTCTCTGCCAGGGCCAAGGAAAGAGAAAGGAGAACTGAAGGAAGATACAGAGACCCCATGGGGAGACGTGACTGAGTTAGGCCCCCTAATCACAGGTATCTCATGCTTTTACACACATTGGGGAATAGTGAAGGTGTTCCTGGTAGCACCCTTGTCACATACCTGAGGGAGTGACGCCGCCGGGATAGCAGCGGCCCCGATGTGTAGGAATGGCCTGGCACCCTATTCCCAAAAGTCCGTGGCTGAAAGGATTGGTTGGCTCAGCAGGAGAGCATGGGCCACCGCTCTTCCCTGCAGCTGGACTCCCAGAGGCGGCCAGCCTGTGGACGGCAGGCAGAGGCAAGCAGGGCAGTGTCTGAATCAGAAGTCAATCACTAGGACGCAGCTAGTAGGTGGGAAACACAAGCCTGAAAGTCTCTCCGTAGGCTCGGCAGGAGACAGCAGGTGACGCCACCATCAGCTCATGAATTCCAGTCAAGATGAGGAAAACACCACCTGCTCAGGGGCACCTATCAATGTACTCTGTTTCTATGCTTCTAAGATGTAAATGCATCAATTTCCCCAACTGCCACCCAAGCGCATACCCAGGGACACCTGACCCCGACCTTCACCCACTCTCCCCACCAACCCATTCTGCAGCTGCAACCCAGAACGACAGCCCAGCATGGCCCCAGTATGCCCCATCACTTAGATGTGGTACCCACTCTGCAACACGCTGAGCAGCGGGAAGGCAGAAACGATGCCAACTGTCCGCTCTCCAGGCTCTGGGCCGAGAGCTCTACCTACAGCACCTTACCTAGTGCTCACAAAGCACCTACCTTCCAAGTAGATACAATTGCCACTCCAGTTTACAGATGAGGAAACCAAGGCTCCACGAAGTAAAGTTATTTGAGGGAATATACATCCAGTAAGTGGCTATTAATAAACAAGCATTCTGCATTATAAAAAACCTTCAGCGACACACGTTGACCTCACTGCTGCCCGCGTGGTCGGTTGGAATGGCCGTGCTTTCAGCTGCAGGCATGCAGGTGGGCCAGGGCAGTGTGGCTCCATGAGGCTCTCGTTCTCCTGGGATCAGGTGGCTCACCCAGGGCAAGGACTTCTGGTGGGGAAGGTCGGAAATGTGTGATGTTACTCCAGGCCAAGCTTGAAACTCGCACACTGTCATGTCTGTCCACTTTCCACTGGCCAAAGAGAGCCACGTGACATTCTTTGTACTTAAAAATACATTTCATGGTCATCTTGAAAAACAAATGAATTAAAACAAATCTTCCCATGGGGGTGGGGAGGGAGTGAACATGTCCTGAGCAATAGTTTACTCTCCCACAACAGGAGAGCAAGGTCTCAACCATAAGATCAAGGAAAGCTTACCTCTGAGGTTTTCAGACTAGTTGTCCTGCTGATGCTTTCACATTACATGGAACTTACCAGCATGTTTTTCTCTTATGTCCAACTTCGGGTCCATTTGAAGAGCCACCTCTTTGCTTCTTGCATTTGTTTCTACTTGGAAGGGATATAAACTAACCACAGAACTTGGGGGAACTTTGAAGATCAGGCTCATACCATCCTCAGCTCCCTGCAACTCTTGCCTGTCCCCTGGCATGGAACCGCCAGTGCAGATCAGTGTCACACGGATGCAGTGGCCCTGCCACTGTTGGCACATGTAGCAGTCAGAGAGGTCATGAGGTCAGTCTTCCCCATCAGCCTTTCCCTTGGAGGCCATCGTAATGAGAAGTTGATCTAAGACTTTGAGCAGAGAGTGACATAACCTGCTGACAAGAGGGTCACTCTGTGGGCTTGGTTGGGAATGGACCGGAGAAGGGCAAGGAGCAATGCTGGGATGTGATGGCAGCAATCCAGGTGATGAGACAGTGTGGATCATGACCAGGTGAATGTGGGGGAGGTGGGGAGAAAGGCTGGGGTATATTTTGAAGAAGGAACCAAGACATTTCTCAATAAATCAGATGTGTGATATGAACAAGAAGAGTCAAGGATAACTGAGGTTTTTAGCCTGAGGAACTGGAAGGAAGATGTTGCCATCAACTGAGGAGACTGGACGAAACATGTGAGTGGATGGGAAGGGAATTAGAAGTTTCGGACATGTTAAGCTTGAGATGCAGTATCCAATAAGAGGTATGGAGTAGGCAGTTGGATATAGGAGTCTGGATTTCAGGAGACAAAACTGAAGATATAAATGTGAAAATCATTGGGCTCCAGATGGCATTTAAACTGGGTGAAATCATGGGAGTGAGAATAAATAGAGAAGAGAGGCGGACATGTCCTCACTTTTAAAAGAGCAGCTCGTATCCTCGTGACATGGGATTGCAAATCATTTCTAAAGATAGCTTTTAAACCCCAGCCTGGAAGAGCCTTTTGAGTGTCTGTGTCATCAGCTAGCTGAGGAGGTGTGAGGGGCACAAGCAATGTGGCAGCATGGGGTGAAAGCACCACACGATGGCAGCCAATTCAAGGAACACAGTCCATTGGCTTGGTTTCTTCGTAGATTAGATGACTAGCAGGAAAAAAAGGAATTGTGCAAAGTCATTCTATTGAGCCAGTTAAGAAAATCAGTGCCAGGGAACCCATTAGAGGAGGAAAGAAGGAGAGTCTCACCAAAGAACTGGGAATTTTGGAAGCCAGATATGAAGCTGGTGAAAGTCACCAAGCTTATGGGAAACTATGTGTTCAGTGAGGAGAGATGGCACCGGCAGACTTGGGCTCCTGGCTCTCCCACTTCCTTGGCTGTGTGGCTTCAGGCAAGTTTCTTAACATCTCTGAGATAACAATTTCATCATCAGTGAAATGAGGATATTAATACTGACATTGAGAGACCTGAGGTGAGGATTAAGCAAAGGAATGAGTTAATTGCCTGGACAATGACTGGTATAAACTAGGTGCATAATTTTGTGTGTTTCTAAATTGTCCTAAACTACGTGGTCATTAAAGCCAGCTTCCTGAAGGGGGAGTGAGGTAGCTTACTATGACACCAAGTAAAAAATACGTTCAAGGTAAACACAATACAAAGCAATGGTTTGCTTATTTTAAATGAAGTTTAAAGTTTACAGTCCCTGTGTGTGAACCCATGCAGTGCTTGGTAATGAGGACCCACTACTTTTCTTGGAAGTTTGGATTTCCTATGTCTGAGAAAATCTGATAAAACACTCTCACTAATGGGGAACAATGGGGAAGACCCGCCTGAATTAATTTCAGGCTGAATTTAGAAAGTCTTCTAAAGAAAATCCATTTTATTGGAGTTAAATTCCCCTTCAGCAGTTTGGGGGTCAAGACTAAAATCATGACATTGAAAAATGGATTTTCCGAATGGATTTTCTGGAGGCAATATTGGTAATTTACTTGAAGTATTTTAATTTTTTCTTAATGTAGTGTTTTGGAATAATGCCCGTATTCCTCCATTTTCCTAGTGTTAATTAATTAGCAGGCACAGAGCCCCGATTATAGAAAAGGTAACATTCCTATCATTTTAGTATCCACATGACTTCATCTCGAGCTGGCATTATTTTTTTAATTTTATGATATTTTAAAGTGGTGAAATTAGTGACTAATGAAGTGCAAAGAGCCTTTCTAAATGGATAAGAGGGAGGCACTACTGGGACATTACCTACAGATGAACTCTTTCTTCCAATGTCCTAGGACATTGGACCACGTTTGTTAGTTTCATTCTCATTCACCTTCACGTACTCCATTCATTTCATACACAGTAAATCCAGCAGTGAACTTCAGTCCAATAAGAATCCAAAAGATCGTAGATTCTGAATTCTTTAGAAGGGCCTGTTGTCTTAATATATCTCCTCTGAGGAAACAAAGACGAGACTAAAGGTATTTGGAAGAGAGATTTTAAACATGGTGTTTTGACACACCATACAAGTCCCTGAAAATATCTTTTTCAGAAAGTCTTGCCCGTTTATAACTTTGTTTTAGCACCCCTACCCCCACCCCAGCTAAAAGATGAATGCAGGCAAGGGTAGACCAACTTGTAACTGCCTTATATGCCTCCATTCCTTGGGAAGTGTTTTGTGAGCCTGCTCCTCAGAGGGACAGGGTGTTAAATGTGATGAAATATCACCAAGGAACTTAAGCATATTGTTCCCGGTGCCTTTCTCTATGCTTAATTGAACTTGTACTTTCATCTCAAAGAACAGCTTCAGAAATGTTTTCACAGAATGTGAAATGCAGCATACCCACTCCCGTGTCGCACACTAAGTAGTGACTCAAGTCAGCGAAGAATGGAAAAGAGGCCGCTTACCTCCATGAATCCAATTCTCCGAGGCTCTTTTTTTCATTTGTTGTTTGTGTAAAACAAAAAATCACATTACTTTATGCTTTAGTAATTGCCTTTTCTCATTTCAGTTGAATGTGCCTCAGATTACAAGAGGAAATGTCATTCCATATGAGAAAATTGCCAAATAGTTCCATATTGATCAGAAGCAAATCCAGTATTGATCTCTGGAACTGCCAAGTCATTTTTTCATTGGCATCGTTCTCTTTGAATGGGAACTTCATAAGCAGGAAGCCAGGCGGTGTTAAATCTCGTCAGTGGCCCTCACATGTAACCATGATGCATTTAACAGAAGCTGCACCGAAGCTTGGGCTCAGGGAAGCTTCCCCCACTGTGCAGCACTAGGTATTTCATCATAGCGCGTTTTTCTTGGAAAAAGAAAAAGAAAAAAAGGCCAACTTGGGAATGTGTCCATGACTAAGAAATCAGCATAACATAAATAATAGACTCATCAAGAGCATGTCATAAAATCAAGAGCGCAGCTGTCAACTAATACAGTCTTTTGGAATAAACTTGGGCTATACACAGTGCATAAATATTCTATACCTATTGATTATGCATGGGCTCTTCCTGTATTATGAAGAGAGAGCCCATGCTAAAAAAAATTACAACACCGTCGTACCCAAAAGTTGACCTACTTATGTTGTTACCTTGCTGTGTGGGTTAAATCCATGAACATGCCTCCTTTTCCCTCTTGCTCCTAGCCTGGCCCCCACACGCACCAATCCTTTCCTCAAATGTGGATGCAACACAGAGGCTAGTTTTAGGTTCAGTGACACATAAATGTTCTTTTTCTTTCCTCCAGTCATGCCTGGAAGGTCCCTCCTTCTATTGTCTCTGTCCTTCCCTCCTTCCCACCACTCCAAACAAAATAAAATGCAATAATGGCAGCATGCTAGAGTACCCAGTATGCTCCGCGTGCAAGCTTGGTTAAACAAATCACATTGACCTTTAATAAAGATGTGCCAAGTGCTTCCTTCTCTCATTCAATATGTTAATCTTCGGGCCAGAGCACCTCAGAGCAAGCATCATTAAGTGCAAATCTGATCACGCCACTCCCCTGCATAAAACCCTCCAGTGACTCTGCATTGCCTGCAGGATGAAGCCCAAACTCCCAGCAGCACAGAGAAGGACCTTCTGGGTGCGGCCCCTGCTGACCCTCCAGCCTCTTTTCTCACAACAGCCCTCCCCTGATTCCTAGCCACACTCTGGCTGTCCCCAGCTATGCATCCCCCTGCATGTCCTTACTCTTTCTCTAGCATGACTGTCTACAGTGCCCTTGACAGCCACCTGCCTGCAAGCCACACACTGATTAGCTCCTGTCCTTCAAGATGCAGTTCGGGGCAGCTCCTCAGTTAATCCTCTCCTGAGTCCCACCCCAGGCGGTACTGACAGCTTCTCCATGTACTCAGTGCAGATACATGTGTCTCTGCTGCTCCTTGATGCCTTCACTTAATTACATCCTGCTCTCCAATACCTAGCTTAGTACCTGACACATACAAGGGGCTTAAGAAACGGAGCCAAATGATGGATACTCAACGGGCGCTTGTTGTGTTGGCCCCTGATCCAACTGACAAGGTCCGTCATGTCAGTGTGTGCTCTGGGCATCATGGTTCTGTCATGGAAGCATCTGACGGCATGACTCAGAGTGCAGCCCCAGCCCAGCCGTGACTCTCTTGAAGTTGTCCTGATTCTCTGGTGTTTTGATGGAAAGGCAGGAACATTTAAATGGAAAGAGAAAAGAAGTCCTTTTTCTTAGAGTTGGTCTCCAAATCCAGCTTAACCAATTTCTCTCTCTCTCTCGTGGTCGTTTGGACAGAGCCCTGGAGAGGTTCAGTTACCCCAATGGGGTAGTCAGAGCCCAGGAGGGGAAGGAAGGGGGCCTTTTCCCAGGAAAATGAATTCTGAGCCTTAATGCTCAGGATCAGTAGGAAGGTGCAGGCAAGGCAAGATGCACTTATTACCACCTGATATTAGAGTCTACATATAT
This sequence comes from Anoura caudifer, assembly GCA_004027475.1. Lineage (NCBI taxonomy): Eukaryota > Metazoa > Chordata > Mammalia > Chiroptera > Phyllostomidae > Anoura > Anoura caudifer. Next base: position 303,074 of record PVKU01001125.1, on the reverse strand, counting down.
TTAGTTTGTCACTTGTTGTCTGTCTCTTCAACTGGAAGGAAGGCATCTATCTTGTTTACTGCTCTATCCCCAAAGCCTAACGCTGTGCCCAATATAAACAGGTACTTACTGAACACTTGTTGGATGAATGAATGAATGAATGAATGAATGAATGACTTTGGACTGGAAGTCAGAAGATCCACGTTTCAGCTCCCCCTCTGCAGTTACCAGCTAGCTCTGTGACCTTAGGCAGGTTACTTTGCCTCTCTCATCTTCAATTCCTTGTCAATGAGGATATTATTTTCTGCCTGAACTGTCTTGCTAGGTCAGTATGAGGTTCCAGCTGTATGTGAAAGTCCTTTTTTACTATCATATACACACATTACTAAACTTGAGAGATCATATCAGCCACTGAAGAGTTAATTCTTTCCCTCTGGGAATTGAACATGTGAATGAGAAACAACACATGAATTGAGGGGGCCTGGAGGAGCCACCCTCATCCCTCAAGCATCCAGGCTTTGGGTCCTTGCCATGTGCTCTCCAGACCTCCTGGATGGACCATAGTGATCAACCCTCATGACAAACTGGGGGTGCAAGACTGTTGGGGTCACTGAGATACAGAGGGCTGTGGAAGCCATGGATGTACTTGGGCTACCCTTGATGACCGTATGGAGTAAGAAAAAACAGCCTTGAACTGAGCCTTATGAAATGCCACCATTGAGAGAAGTAGGAAGAAAATCAGGATCCAGCAACAGAATCTAAGACAGAATGGCCAGAAAAATAGGGACACTCAGTATGGGGTGTTGGAAACCAGGGGAAGAGAGCCAAAGTGTGCAAAAAAGGGTTGTAGGGGAAAGAGGAGAGTGGAGTGAGAGAGGTTTGTTGCACTTTACTGGGATTTGAAACTCCAATGCATTACCGTTTTCTAGAAGCGCAACCAATGCATTGAATGGAAAATTCAGAAGGAAATGCAAAAAATGTTAACATCAATTGTTTCAGATAATTGGGGTCATTATTTTTTTCTCTCATCTTTCCATGTGTTCTAATAAATATTTATATCACTTTTATCATTGAAAAACCTATATTTAATAATAAAATATTTATGAGCGTGAGTACCTCAAATTGGTGTAAGAGAAAAGTCTACCTGAATGGACTTGACAGAGAGGAGATCTACAAACATGCCATCAGATGTTGAACTTAACTTTTGAGTCCCATGATAGGATTTGGCCTGATTTCTTTCTAAAAGTATTTCTTAATGTTCTTTTAATTTAGCAATGTTTATAAACAAGAATGGTGACCAGGCAATGTTTCCACAGGTCCTAAAGGCTTCGATTATGCATTTCTTTATGACTATAATACTGTGGTCCCAGGTCTCAGGAACCATAACCAAATATTTGGCTCTTCCTTGTGTCCTTGTCATAGCCCACATTTCTGTTCACCAATATTCAGTGTCCCATCCTGTAGGAAGAATGCGCTTCCTCGCATCTCTGATGTCAACTTGGTCATGTGACTTTTTGCCTACCAATATGTGCACAGGAGTGGCATGTGCCACTTCTGGGATGGAGCATCTCCTCCTATCATTGCAACTCACAAGGGTCCAGATAGCAGCTGTTCTGAAAGCCTGGGTCCCAAAGAGTGGACAACAATGACATGGAGGAAGCCCTCAGCCAACCTAGAATGGACATATACGTGAGCAAAAAATCCTTCATTGTTTAAAATGATTGAGGTTTGGGGGACTGCTTGTTTCTGCAGCCTATCCTGACAGGTACGGTCTTCTGGAATCAGAAAAGAAAAAAGTCAGCAATACCAGCACTTTCTCAAGAAACCTAATTCTTAAGTCTTTCTTATTTCCTTTTCTAGACGATGCATATTTACTACAGGGACTTAATATAGAGGAACTATATCCAGAGACCACTAGTTTCATTACTTATGATGGGTCAATGACTATCCCACCCTGCTATGAGACGGCAAGTTGGATAATAATGAACAAACCTGTCTATATAACAAGGATGCAGGTGAGCTTCTCTGTGGTCTTTTAGCAAATGGGGAAGATGATGTGAAAACTGGCTGTGTTTGTGAAATACCTATTGTATGTGTTTACTAGGACTGCTCTAATAAAGTACCACAAACTTGGTGGCCTAAATAGCAGAAATGTATTGTCTCACAGTTCTAGAGTCTATAAATCCAAGATCAAAGTGTCAGCAGGGTTGGTTCCTTCTGAGGGAGTAAGGAAGAATTTTTTCTATACCTCTCCTCTGGTTTCTGGCAACCTTTGGTGTTACTTGCCTTGTAGAAGTATCACCCCCACTCTGCCTTCATCTTCACATGGTGTTCTCCCTATGTCTTTGTCTCTTTGTCCAAATCCCCATTTTTATAAGGACACTAGTCATATTGGATTAGGACCTACCCCAATAACCTCATTTTAGCTAATTGCATCTCTAATGACATTATTTCCAAATAAGGTTGCATCCTGAGGTGCTGGGAATTAGGGCTTTAACTTACGAATTTCAGGGGTACCAAATTCAATTCATCACACCTATGTTCAAATAATTAGCATCTGGCCCTGGCTGGTGTGGCTCAGTGGATTGAGTGCCTGCAAACCAAAGGGTTACCAGTTTGATTCCCAGTCTAGGGCATATGCCTGGGTTACGAACCAGGTCCCCAGTGTTGCGGGGCACGAGAGAGGCAACCGCACATTGATGTTTCTCTCACTCCTTTCCCCTCTCTCTGAAAATAAATAAATAAAATCATTTTTAAAAAAAGAATCAGCACCTGAAAGGTTTAGCATGAATTAATTGTTGAAGCATTGACCTAGCTGAGTGATAAGGAAAAACAGGGTTAGTTCCCAAAATGTTCTACAATGATTGTGTTCAGAAAGCAAATGAGCAAAGTACATGATGGTCAGATATGTTTGAAAAAGTGGAATTAAAAAAAGAGTTAAATAGATTTCATTGTTGGGAGACTTTTCAGGGCCTTTAAAATGATAATAATTATGTCAGTGTCCAAAAAGAGGCAACATGATAAGTAGCCTTTCACAAACGTATTTGAATGTGAAATTTTTTTAGAGCATTTCACAGTATTTCCCATAAAGCTGGCTTGGATTCCTCAGCTTTATCCAAGGTCACCTGGATGGGAACCAGGAGACCTTGCCTCTGAGGCCAGCTTTGGTAATGGCTCATTATGTGCTCTCAGAGCTGTCCACCCCCTTCTGTGAAACCAATACTGCTCTTCATGATGAGGGGGTACCAGCTCTGACATGCTATGATTCTGAGTCTATAAAACCTCAGAGGGAAGATGAGCAAAAGAAGCAGAATCCATTTTCCTTTACAGGGTATATACAATTGACCCGTGAACAACTCAGGTTTGAACTGCACGGGTCCACTTATACATGTATGTTTCTCAATAAATACCTATACTCTTTTCAATCTGTGGTTGGGAGTCCACATATGTGGAGGACTCTATGCATTGTTCTTATGCCATTTTATATAGGGAACTTGAGCTTTTGTGGATTTTGGTATCTACAGGAGACCTTATAACCAATCCCCAATGGATACCAAGGAACGACTAAGTATTTGGGGGAGTGGAAAGTTATACTCAGATTTTCAACTGCACATGGGGCTGGTGCCCCTGACCCTCACATTGCTCAAGGGTCAACTGTACTTACAACCCAACAACAATGTGAACAAGTCCCTGGTCCTATCTATATTGGTCAGGACTTTTGGTGACAAGCAGCCCCCTCCAGATAACTTAAACTCAGAAAAAGGATTGGTTCAAGAGATACTGGGCATGTTAAGGAAATTGAGATCAGAAATTGGTGTCAGGAATTCGCTAGAATCAGAACCCCCGATGCCCTTTATTTTTATCTCTAGTGTCTTCTGCTTCCTACTGCCCATTCACTTCATTCTTCTCTCCTGCTAGAGACTCTTCCTTCATTTCTCAGTCCCAGGTTGGGATCTGAAAATATGTCAGTGCAGCTCCTGGTTCTGATTTCACAGAAAAGGAACTAAACTAATCCAGCTTAGTTTCGCTCTGACCTTTGGACCACTCAGTATAGTTTGGATAATACCCATGTCAGGAAATAATTCCCTGAATTGTTGGGAATTATTGAGCCATGAGGTGTAAGAGAAAGAGACCCTGGAGAACACCTAGTTGGATTTCCTCCTTAGGCAGATGGTATGTTTGAGGATAAAGCAGAGTAATTAACTTGGTCAGAGGCATCTATGAACTACTGAGCTAGAAGTAACTCTCAGTCCACACATGGCAGCATCGGTGGGCCCCCAGCACAACTGAACCCACACAACAAGGGTCTCGGAGGGGCTCATGTGCCCTTTCCCAGGCAGCCTGGCTTGGCCAGTCTACACTGTCACGCTTCTTTCCTGGTGCATCTAAGAGGACGGGTGGGTCTCACAGCTGTTTCTCTCTCCTCAGATGCACTCCTTACGCCTGCTCAGCCAGAATCAGCCCTCTCAGATCTTTCTGAGCATGAGTGACAACTTCAGGCCTGTCCAGCCACTCAACAACCGCTGTATCCGCACCAACATCAACTTCAGTTTACAGGGGAAGGACTGTCCAAACAACCGGGCCCAGAAGCTTCAGTATAGAGGTGGGTGCATGGCTCAGAGGGCCATGGGCCCAGGCCACAGCTCAGTCCTCCTATTCTTAAACACCTGACATTGTGTGCCATTATAGGAATCATGATTATAAATGATAATTAAGACTACCACCTTCCATGTGCATGGGGATTTTCTGTTGTAAAGCCTGTATATTAGAGATAGAGATCAAACTTTAAATCCCTTTTTACTGCCATTGTGCAGAAGAGTCCAGAGGGGCTGATTTTTTCAAGATTATATACCAGAACAGGATAGCTAGAAGCATGAGAGCTTTTAGTTAGGGGCATGAGGGACCCCTTTTCCCTAGATGAGCAAATAGTCTGGATGCCAGGCCATTGGGATACAGGGAGGTGATATATGTGAATGCATCCTTTTCCAGGGCTATGTCCATAGAAGTGACCATTATTCCTACTTGACTTTCCTCCTATGGACATTCCTATTTGAATGTCCATAGGGGACATTCAAATGACATTCAAATGACTTCCACCTCCTGTAACCCTCTGGTCCGCAGCCAGCCCTCTCTCTTCCCTTCTATTCTCTAAGTATCTGTTGATCACAGTGGTAAACTGTCAACACAGGAAGGAAGATGGAGGCAGCACAGTGTCGTGGAGATACCCTCAGCCCGGAGTCAGGACACCCAAGTTCCCACCCTGGTTCCACACTAACAAACTGGGCAAACCCAGCCAGTATTTACCCTGTGGGCCTCATTTCTTTCCTGACAGTCCCTGCACCATCTACATCACAGCTTATTGTGAGGAATGAATGAGCGCCTGGACAGTGAAGTTGTTGAAGCTCAAACACGGGGGCTGCTTCTAGAAGCAGCTGCTACCACTGCCCTTTGCCCCCCACCACAATTCCCTCTCTCCTTTTTCCTTCTCAGACACACACAGAGTGTCAAAAGGATAATTCTCTGTACCCTCCCAGCCAGAACTACCAGACAAATAAATACTCAACTCATTGACTGAGCCTTCTCTGCATTCAATGCCTATTTATTGCATATCTACTATGTGCAAGGCACTTAGCTAGGTGATGAGGATACAGTGTGATGGAGACAGATATGACCCCACACATACAGCACTCACAGTCAGCAAACTTTTCCTGTAAAGGGCCACGTGGTAAATATTGTAGGCTTTATGAGTCACACAGCCTCTGCCACACTCTGATGTTATAGTGTGGAAGAGGCCGTCCATAACATGTAAATGAATGGTGTGGCTATGTTCCAATAAAACTTTATTTACAAAAACAGATCACAGGCTGGATTTGGCCTGTAGGCTGTCATGTGCCCACCCCTGGTCTAGAGCAAAACTTTCTGTGATGATAAAAATGTTCTATATGTGCATTGTTCAATATGGTAGCTACTAGCAACACGTGGCTATTGAATATCTGAAGGATGGCTAGTACAGTGAGGCCACTAAATTTTTCATTTACTTTAACTAATTTAAATGTATGGCAGCCACATGTGACTGGTAACAACAATATCGAACAGTTCAAGTCTAGAAGTTCATGAGGAAGTGGAGGGGTTGTCAGGATGCATACAGGTGAGCCCACTTTTAGAGAACTGATCCTTCTCCTTTGGAGTAATTCCCCCAAACTCTGTTCAAATTAATTCCATTATGCCTTGCTTTATATTGTGTGTTTGTATGTTTTTCTTTCTCTGTCTTTCCAGTAAATGAATGGCTCCTCAAGTAGGGAATGAGGCCAAGAAGAATTCCGTCTCAGTGAAATGCTACAACTGTGAATTGACATAACCTAGAATGTCCCCTTCTTTCTTCTCTTTCCTTCCCTTTCTCAAGCCTCTTTCAATCTTTGGATTGGCCCTTTCTTCATGAAAAGATCTGAAAAACCATGGCAGAGTATACACACACATGCACACACAAACATATCCCCACACATACACACACACACAGCCTCCAAGATGGGAAGTCAAGTTTTCAGAAATTAAAGGCTCATTCATAAAAGGTCTTAGAAGAAAAATAACCAGTTAACCTGATTACAATTTTGATACTGTTTTCCTGAACTAATAAATCTGCCCAATAAGACTTTCAGCCTTTGTATATACAAAAATTCTTCCAAAAGAGAGGGGAAAAAACACAGCTTCGGCAGCATCAAGCAGACTTGGTTCTTTGCATCGAGGAATCTCGGCTAGTGTCCTAGGATGCTTTGAGGGTGCTGGCGGAAGGTGAACCAGGACAAAGTTGGCAAGGACACTGATTTCTAGATTATCATTCTTCTGTTTACTCAACAACTTAAAAAGAAAAAAAAAAAAAAGGACCGACATTGAAGAGATACACATTGTATATATATATCACCGCAGACTATAAAGAAATTGAATTATTTCCCCTTTGTCACATATCTCTAGTAGGATTTGCCAAGATCAGAATTGATCCATTTGCTGTTTCTTGTTTTCCAAAGGTCATACGTTGTGTTTGGTTATTGTTAACAGCTCAATAAATGTGTTTAATAGGTTGATTTTATTTTTCTGGCTTTTATCTGTTCTACTTCCTTACAGGCTAAGCCCTGGCTCCATGCAACTGCATTCTTTGATTTCACTCGTTCCTTCATCTTCATGTTTTGTTCATTTGCAGCCAGTTTCTACTGAGTTTGTGGCAATCAGGAATGCATTTGCTAAGCAAGTATAACTTTAATTCCACTCCATGGCTCGATCATTCATACGAGGTGAGCTTCAGCCTGAGATAGCAGGCGACAGATTCCTTGCGTTTTAAAACTGCCATCCCTCCCCTGTGATGCTCCCTTGAAGGAATGCACTTTGCCTTGTAAATTCCTGGGAAAGGGGTGTCTTTTCTCTCCAGGTGCAGCTGGATCTCACAAAGTACAAACGAATGCCTTTCTTTTCTTGTTTATAATGGTCACTCACTGTGTTTGGTTACTGTCAAGAAATCAATAAATGTGTTTAACAAGTTACCCAGTACCCACGTCTGAGTTTATTGATGAGATGGACGCTCCCTGCTGAAGCCTGTGAGACCTGCTGCGTCCACAGGCAATTTCACTGTGGCTGGCAGAGCAGCCAGAGACACCGGACCAGCCCATCCTGTCGTTCCCAGAGCCAGGTAATTAATACCCTGTTGAGAAAACATATAGGCTTAGCTGCTGGAAGGGAAGATGTGGATGTTTGTTCAGTGGCTGAATTAAAAATAACTTCCATCTCTCCCTTTTATCACAAGAGGGAAAGCACCAGCATGTGGGGTCCGTGCAAATGGGAGCACTCACAAACATGGGAAACTTCAGCCACATAACTTTGGTGATAGGGAAAAAAAAAAAAAAAACAGCCAGGTAGTTCATATCTGAAATAATACACTGAGTTGGATTTTTTTTTTTACTTTTTGCACCAATGTTAAAAGATGGGCTTAGTCATGATGACATACGCGCCTATTACTGAGCAATCATATTTTTCCAGAAAACCAAATCTGTTTGCAAAGATTTAGGGTGGGCAGGTGGCAGTCTTTCTTTGTGTGGCTTGCTGCTTCCTCTCTGAGTCAGAATCTTCCTTTGCCTGGCAGCCACATAATATAATGGCTGAAAAACATTGATGGTAAATCAAACAGACCTGGTTTATTCTGCCACTTGCCTGCTTGCTGTGTGATCCTAGGCAAGTTGCTTAACTTCTCTGATCTATATTTGGGATACTAATAACTGCCTACATTACTTCGGAGGCCTAAATGCTTATAGCTGCTTAAAGAGGCTTGCGCAAGACCTGCAATGAATGTTCCGTGAATGGTGTCTACAGAGCATATGTATGGCCTGTCAGAGGTTATCTGGACCATACCAAACCTTGCTCTACAGGGAGAGGTTAGCACCCACACAACAAGGGAATCAAATTAATATCCAATGAGAACAATAGGGTGCAGCAGACAGCACACAGGTAAATGCCTTAGGTGTGTCCAGGCAGAAAGGAATCCTCTGGGGAGGATGGAAGGCAGACAGAGGGCTGGGTTTCTAGGCTCTGTTCTTTTACCAGCATCCTCTGTGGCCTGGGACAGTGCTCTATCTAGAAATGACTTGGACATGACCTCCTATGGCCTCTCCACTCTGTCATTCCCTGACTCTACCTCCCCTTCAGTTCTCAGTCCAGGGAGAACAGAGGATAACTCAGGCTCTACCCCTGGGGTCCCTGGGAATAGGCAGAAATTCACCCTGGCTAAACAGAACTTGATATGGAGAGAACCTGCCCATCTCCCCGCTCCTAGGCCAATCCCAAATGACCCTTCTCCCCACTCACCAGATTTCCCAAACTATTACATGGAAATAAGGCACTTTGCCCTCAAATCACATGGAAGCAAAAAAGATTGGATAGATTTGTACTATTCTAAGAAAGAAGTTCTAAAAGCACCCCAAAGACCTTGAGGGTTGGTGAGGCCATCAAGGAAGAAAAACACATTCATACATTTCAAGTTCATGGTGCTCGGGAGGGACAGGCTGCAGTGTCACCGGGCTCTGTGGTGTGTGCAGGCAGCTGGTTTTGCCTGTATAGTCACAGGCCCACATGGGCATCCATCCCTTTCCCCGGGAAGGATAATTAGATGGTGCAGGAGCATACACACCAATCCTCAGTTCCCTCCTCAGCGCAATGGGGGAGGGAAGTAACTGCACACAGAAGAAAGTTCTAAGCAAATTGCATAAGAAAAAGAAGACAGTGTGTGGAGATGCACAGCCCCGCTCCCAAAGACACATTTTGTGGTTTCCAAGACAATTTAGGGCCTTGTTCCCACCTCTCTTGGTAGCAATTCTGTTTCCAAGGCAACATCAGGACAACCACAACTCACTGCACTAAATGTGTCTGGAATGTGAGAGTAGCATGGAGTTTGGGCAGGAGAGCACACTCAGTCACAGCCCATAGCCACCCACACAGGGTGAAGAGTCTAGTGATGATCGTCAGTTAACAGAGGCCATGCCCTGCCCCCCAGGTGTGTCCTTACCCTGCTGGACCCCAGGGCACTCGTAGTTCATGAGAGTACCCCAGTTCCTTTTCTGGAAAGCCTGCAGGTAGGATGTCCAGGAGCAGAAACTCACCTTAACATCATTCACTGACTAGGCTGACTTAACACAAGGACAGATCTGCCAAGATACCAGCGGAGGAAATGCACTAATAAAGTCCACCGTGGGTTGCACATTCCCTACGGGTCAAACATTATGCTAAGCAACTCACAAATGTCATCTCCTTTCACCCATACAGTGACCTAGGAGGTAATCACCTTTGCTGTCCCATGTTACAAATAAAGGAACTGGACTTAAGATTGGGTAACAGGCTTGGGAGCCCATAGCTCCTAAGTAGTAAAGCCAGACCCAGCTCTTTTTAGCTGATGATTCTTGAAGTGTGGCCCTGACTATCAGCATCACGGGGGAACTGGGTAGAAATGCAACTGGGCACACTGCAGACCTGCGCTGACTCTCCCAGGGTGGAGCCCAGCCATCTGTGTATCAGCAAGTCCCCCAGGCGATTCGGAGGTACATTCAGGTGTGAGAACCACTGTCAATCAAACGCTCGTTCCTGTTCAAGGTTCCCAACCTTTGTCCAGTGCCTAGGCTGTCTGCATACCACTGAAGTCAGGATGATGTTGGGGTGGCAATGCATGGACATGGACTATGGTATGAGATTGGACTGTGGGAGTGGGGGGTGGGCTGGGTGGACGGGGCAAAGAGGGAAAATGGGGACAACTGTACTAGCATATACAAAAAAATACTAACAAAAAGAAGAATGTTGGGGTGGCAGCCAAGTGTCATTGTTTTATAAAGGTCCCAGGTGACTCCTATATGCAGCAAAGTTGGGAACTGCATCCTCGACTAATGGACCACCGAGGAGGGCTCACCTGTGTGATGGGTTCATGGGGGAGGCATGGGGCCAGCATTATCCAACAGGTCTTGCCTTTTCAGATCACATTCCAGTCTCTGTATGTAGTAACTATTTGGGGTAGTCTCAGAATGTTCCCCAGCTGCTTTCCCCTTCCCCGGATCTTCAATTAACAGGTTCAGAGTGGGAACAACAAATCTTGCTTTTTTAAATAAAAGAAGCATTTGTATTTGAAATGATGACTTGGCACCAAGCTTCCAAAACCCACCCCGAGTCATCATTCCTAATTACTCAGATTGTAACATTGCCAAGACTTCAGATCACTATGAACAAATGAAAAAAGCTATGAGTTAGGAGACCAGAAGTTCAGAAAGATAAGCTTGGTTCACAGTTAAGTTACAGGCAAATCACAGTCCTGTCAGTTCTAAGTTCATGGTGTCTCTCCCATGCAGTGCTCCCTCCCCAGACCCATCAGCCAGCCATGTGACAAGCCCTCATGCCCACCCTTATCGTCTCAGGCCTGCACTATAGCACTATCCATCCCTCATAAGTGAAAGACCCCAAGAGCGCAAAAATACCCAACCTCTGCTCTCAGATAAGGGCTATTTGAGCCCATTCTTAAAAGAGGTTGGAGAAATTTTCAGCTGGACAGGAGAGGGGGTGAAGATGATCTGAGACATTTCCAGGAAAGACTCCAAAACACAAAACTGAGTACATCATCCAAAGGGGCTGCACTCCAAATTGCCTCACAGGAGCAGTGCGGGGGGCAGCCTGTGTGCCACACCTGGAATGGAGATCAGGAAGCAGGACCCAGGGACATTTCCTGAGCTGCTCTCCATAGAGTCTCCGAGGCCTTGGCCACAGGCCAGGGTGGGGAGGAAGAGATGGAGCGTCATGTTGTGGAAACCCAGATGTTTCCAGCCCATTCCCATCCCAGCTCTAGGATCAGTGAACCAAAACCTCTAACTGGAGAACATGTCCCAATGCTCAGACTTCCATTGGTCCCCAGTTGTTTTCAGGTTAAAGGTTCAAATTCCTTAGCAGAGCAGGCAAAGCCTTCCTTAATGGACTCTCAACAGAGGTCTGCTGACCATGCCTTAGCCTCCCAGCCTCCATCTGCATCACCTCCCAGCCCTTCCCTGTTCTTCCTCACCTGTGGGAAAACAGCACACCTTTGCAGAAACCCAGTTCAAACGCCACCCCAGGTTTCCCTGATCTCCCCAGGGACTATTATTCTTCCTTGCTCTGAGCTCCCACTGCATATTGATTTTTATCTCTGATTAACATTTACTTCATTCGGGTCTATATTTGAAATATAGATAAATATAGAAATAGATGTGTTATATGCACAGAACTGTATTCGGTTCTATATTTTCCTGTCTGTGCATGCCAATTCCCTGAAGACAGAGATTATCTCTGCATTTATCTTTGCATCTCCCCCTCCTGTGCACAGAAAGAAATCGTATCAGAGAGTTGATGAGCACCTTCTGTGTACCAAGTATATATCAGGCATGGTCCTGTGTTCTTCCATAAATATTTTACATCCCTTTTTTATTTGATGCTCACAGCAGTTCTGCCAAGTAGTTCTTGGCTTAATTTAATAAAGAAGTTAATCAGAGAGGTGAATAAGTTTGCCCAAGATCAGACAGTTGTTGGACATCAGCCAGAAAGGTACAGGAAAGGCTAATACGAGAGAAGCCTCAGGTGAATGTGCTCTTAGCCGCTGCTGGAATGAAACATTTCCTCCCACTGAGACTGTGGCCATTTAGCCCTATTCTTAGAGTGGACACCAGGTATAGGTGGCTGTTCCCAATCCCAGGCTAATTAAATCCGAGTCCCGGACTATATGTCCAGGCCATCAGTAGATTTTTAAAGCCATGGGTCATTCTACTCTGCCATCAGCAATAAGAATCATTCTCAGAATTTGCTGCCTGTGGGAATCACCCAGGGGGAGCTTGTAAAGGTTCTGAGCACAGGTAGTACTGAAAGTTCCCAGGTGACTCACTGTTCTGTCCCAAGATGTTTGCCACATGGCCCCCATTACATGGAGGCTCCCTGACAGGCTCCCTGCCCCTGGAAGAGATACCCACATCAAATGGAAGCATGGAGAGTCAATGAGAAAAAAAGAATGATAGCTTTGGGGCCCAGAAGGCTGGGTTCTGACTCATGAATCCAGAAATGTGTGCTCATAGGATGTCAGAGTTGACAAGAATACTCAACCCTCACACCCAGTCAGCCTCTGGACCTCAGGCTCACACTCACCGGGAAATCAGGGTAATGAGTGGTTCACGTCAGGCACGGTTTAAGAGAATGAAAAGAGAGCCGCACTGTCACAGTGCCCTTGTGGTGCACAGAGCTTAGGACACCTGAGTGAGCAGCAGCCGTGTCCCTGTCACCAATGAGATGAGATGTCTGCTCCTGAACTTAAGGTGCCTTATGAGTGAAACAGATATAATCATTTCTTTTCTCATATCCTTGAAGCTTATGAAAACAAAACCAGAGATGAGGTGAGAAAAGGTTTGGGGAAAGTGTTCAACGAGTGTGAGGTTACACTAATAGAATGGATGCAAATGCTTCCACTGCGGTGAAGAACGTGGACATTGATTCAACAGCCATTGAGTGCGTGAGGGCCTACTGTGTGCCCAGCACAAACCTTGCCCTCAAAGACCTAGTATAAGGGAAAATGAGGCCCAAAGAATTTGGGGATACATCTCCCTAATGCAAACAGATTGTAAAGAAGAAAACTTGAACTGCATCTTAAACACTTGTGAGAGTCAGGGAGGGTAAACTACAAGGGAAAGACCACCTAGAGAATCGTTGGAAGGAGAAATTGATTCCAGAGAGTCTTCTGGGAAAGAAAGGTTCCTAGAAGAAGTGACATTTGAGCTGCCAAAGGATAAAGTGTGGGTAGGTGAATAGGGTAGGAGCCAGCCTTCCAGAGAAAAAGCAACCAGAGGAAACAGGGGTTCTGGGTGGACCCCCAAATCCATGAAGTGGTCACTGTGGCTGAAATGAGAAAGAGCCCCAAGGCCACTTGTTGATGTCAAATCTTACCTGCTGGAGTTTCAGTGGGTCTCTTCAGGCCAAGGGCTGGCACCATACTTGCCGCAAGCCACTTCATTAGCTAGACACTAAAGTCTCAGCGTGAACTACAGTGCCAGCTCTGGGCCAAGAACAGTGGGGAAAATCAAAGGATATCTTGTAGTTCCTTTCCTCAAGAAGCTTATAACCTAGCTAGGGAAAACAGTGAACAACATGGTCTTGTGCAATCCATGTGACTTAGGAATGTTTCACACTCACAGGACTGTGTTTGAAACTGCCAGATAGGAAAGTTGGCCACGTACAGTTGTACTGTCTGCACACTGCAGGAAAATGCCCTGCTGAGGGGGTGGCTGGGGACATCTTTTTGCAACCCATCAGCCCAAAGGTAATGAACACCTCCCTGCAATTCCCACAAAGACAATGCTTTTGCTAGCTGAGGCCCAAAGATGGCAACTTTAAGAATGATAGAGATTCAAAAATGAAGTGCCACATCTTGGTTGAAAAGCTCAGTGGGGAACTTTCGCGAAGGAAGCGGGGTTTGAGTTCAGCCTGCCAGTTGGCAGGATTGGAAGGTGGGAGGCAGGATGGTATTCCAGATAAGCAGATCAGCTGGGGCTAGAGCATCCTGGCAGGTGCTATCACCATGACGAGGCTTCGTACAGATCAAATGAAAATGGGGGAAGGAAAAATCAGCTGCGTTTGGCAGCAGGAGGCCAGAGGGAGTTGGCAGTGTTCAAACGAAAGAAGGTGTTCTGGGTCTGGCTAGTGTGGTCAAATCTGAGCTTTGCCACTCACTCACTGCTGACACTTGTGCCTGTAAGATTCCGCATCCATTAAAAAAAAGAGAGAGAGAGAGAGAGAGAAAATTCCCTTTGCAAGAAAATTCACATAAATAAAATGGACAGAGAGTAAACCTACTCCATAGGGTTGCAAAGGGATTGCCTTAGTGTAATAGGTAATAGGGAGCCATTGTAAGTCTTGGGCAGGAATATGACAAGAAAGGGGGAAATGATGAGTTGACTGGTAGCTTTGAGCAAGGGCATCTCCCCTGGAGAGAAGATAGTCATGTGGGATCTAGGAATATGGCTGAGCCACACACCAGGGACCAGGGGGTCCGTGGAGCAGAGGAAGAGGTATCTTCAGTTTTATCAGTCAGGCAGGAATAAGCGCAAAGCCTGGCTCCTCTGAAGCATCTTCCTGTTTAAGAGACCAGGATCCTCCAGGTTCCAAAGCTGCTGATGTTAAAGGGAGAGCTCGGTACCTCAGCCACCTTGCTCAGGAAGAAATGTCAGCCATTGGCTGCTCCAGGAAACAGATGAGCAATCCTGAAACAAATAGGGGGTGAAAAGGAGGTGTCAGAAAGGAAGTGCTGGAGGGCGAGGGTGACAGTGATTGCTGATGTTCAGAAAGCACAGTGCATGTGCCTTGCAGGTACCAACCCACTTCATCATCACCCTCCTCCTATGTGGTAGGAATTGATGTTATGGGTGCCATTTTGCAGAAGGGAAAACAGAGGTGCAAAGAGGTCCAGGCCCTCGCCCAACATCGCTCAACTAGTAAGCAGCAGAGGAGAGAGCTGGCACCAGAGCCTCATGCCCTGCCTGTATGTCATGGTGCCTTGTACAAACCACCTAGTAAGAAACATTTAGCAGAGATGAATTAAAATAAGTAACCAGTGTATGCCCAAAAGAATTGAAAACAGACTCAAACATGAACACACATGTTCAGAGCAGCACTATTCCAATAGCCAAAAGGTGGATACTGTTCAACTGCCCATCAATGCATAAGTGGATAAATAAAATGTGGTATATCCATACAATGGAATGATGGAATATTATGCATTCATGAAAAGGAATGCAGTATTGGTACATGCTACCACGTGAAGGAACTTCAAAATCATTACACTAAATAAAAGAGCCTGGACATAAAAAGGTACATAGTGTATGACTTCATTTATAGGAAATGTCTGGAAGAAGTAAATCCACAGAGACAGAACCCAGATGGGGGATGACACAGAACACAAGAGCCTGGGCATGGGGAAATAGGGAGCAACTGCTTAACAGGTATAGGGTTTTCTTTTGGGGTAATCAAAGGGTTTTGGAACTCGGTAAGGGTGGTAGTTGTACGACATTGTGTGTGTACTAAATGTCATCGAACTGTTCACTTTAAAATGGTTAACTTTGTGTTATGTGAATTTTACTTCACATAATATTGAAAATAATATTATTTGAATAATAATATAAAGTAACCAAAGCTCAGAATAGGCAAGGCTAGGGATGAAGGCACCTGCTTGAGTGGAGAGGAAATTATGGAGAGGTCTAGAATATATAATTAGCCTCTGACTCATACACATGGTTGGTGGTAAAACATGGTCGACAGCAATGTCTTCTAGTCATCGAATACTTCCCATGTGCCAGGCATTGTGCTAAGCACATTATTTTATCCAATCTTCCCACAGTCTTCTGTAATAAAAACATGTATTGCCCCCAAGCACAGTGAGCCAAACAGGAGCTCAGAATGTTCAAGCAACTTGCCCCATAGCCTACTTTAAGTAAGTGGTGGAGCCAGGATTCAAACCCAGGTTCCTCAAACGATTCAACGCTAGACCTTATTAGACTTCATCCACTGTCCCTGAAGCTTCAGAATCCCTCTGCACACCAGGGATCTGGAGAGATCCCTACTCTAGACATCCAGAGATACTCCCCACAACCAGGTTGTCCTGTCCTTCAGATGGTGGGAAAATAACCTCATCAACAAAGAGAAATAATCTTATTCCCTCACCAGCAGCGTGTACGAGAGCTCCCTGCCTAAGAGCAGTTTGAACTAGGAATGAGCAGCTCAGCCATGCCATTTCCAATTTTCTTTACCAATCAGATATGGACAGAAGTCACTGGGGCCCAGAACAATTGCCTTGTTTCTAGTGAATTAAAAAACAAACTGTCAAACCATTGAAGTCATGGTCTACACTCTTGCTACAGAATTATTCAGAAAAGGAGTTTGTGTGACAAAGATGCACACCAATTACAGTGAGAAGCCTGGCATCACAGAGAACTGACTCCTTCCTGCAGTGTCCAAAAGTGTGGAAATAACTAAGGATCTTTCAGCAAGCCGAAGCTGGGAATGGAAAATGGATAATAAATCTTTTCAAGAGGAAACTGGGCACTAACAAGGAGAACATAGCAATGGCCTGATTCTAGGAAATCTGACAGCTTAATCTTCACTCTGGGGGAACAACCCAGGCTTCCCAGAAAATCCAGCACTGGGGAGAATCGATGATACTAAGGAAAGGTAGAAGGACAGTAGAAGCCGATGAAAAAGAGGAGAAATCTAATCTGCTGACTGTGGGCACTGGAAGCTTCGAGAAATAACTAGTACTGCTCCCCCCACCCCCAAAAAACCCACACTTCCATCCATGTTTGACATTAAAAAAAAAAAAAAAAAGACCTATGGCTGAGTTGGACTCCCCTTGGGCACATTCTCCATCAGAAATTGATAACTTTTAAAAAGAATTAAAGTCATAAGTTGATATTAATAGTTCTTAAATCTATGACGAATAACATTAGCAGAAGCAGTGTGAAGATAAGATTGAATTTGGGTGGAGAACTTTGTCAAAATTGGGAACTTTTAACATACCAGTTCCCCACCTACCAGGGGTGTGGGCCCACCACCCAAACCTGATTCATCTAATGTTGAAAGGTGTCTGTATCATGGATTACTTAGAAAACTGAGCAGGGATGATTCTAGAAGGCCTGACTAAAGACTGACCACTTTCTGAGGGAACTTCAATTAGCAGTAGAAGGGAAAGGGTATGGGCTTTGAGCACGGGTTCCATCCCAGAGCCCCATCCTACTAGCAGGTGCCTGGTCATGGCACTTCACCTCTATGAGGTCAGCCCTCTCATCTGAGAAAGCGGGGTATCCCAAACCACTAAATCAAAAGAATATACACACCCTATGTTCATTGCAGCATTATTTACAATAGCCAAGCTATGGGAGCAACCCAAGCGCCCCTCAATAGATAGGTGGATTAAGAAAGTGGCATATGTGTGGTGGAATATTACTCAGCCATAAAAAAGAATGAAATCTTACCATTTAGGACATCATGGAAGGACCTAGAGGGTATTAATGCTAAGTAAAATAAGGCAGTCAGAGAAAGACAAATACCAAGTGATGTCACTTATATGTGGAATCTAAAGAACAAAATAGATTGAAAGAACAAACAATGGAAACAGACTCAAAGATATAAAGAACAAATTGGTGGATGCCAGAGGGGAGGAGGATTGGGGGACTGGGTGAAAAGGTGAAGGGGTTGAGAAGTACAGATTGTCAGTTACAGAATAGCCACGGGGATGTAAATTACAGCATAAGGAATGTAGTCAATAATATGTGTGGTGTCAGGTGGATACTGGAAATAGTGGGGGAATACTTTGTAAAGTATATGATTACCTAACCACTATGCTGTACACCTAAAACTAATATAAAATAATGCTAAATGTAAACTATAATTGAAAAATGAAGTAGGGTATCACCTTTACTCTTAAAAAAATTTTTTTTTCACTGAGAACATACACATTCTACATGATGCTTTGTGAGGCTTTCTGAATTCTCACAGCTCATTTACTCTGGGTCCCCTCTGCATTAACAGATAATGCCTTTCTTCACATTGTCTTGTTTTTCTTCACGTGCCACTTTGAAAGTCTTATGTTGTTGCACCTAAGGGTCACCTCTCTCCTCCAGATTATTAGTAACGTGATGGCTCCTCAGCTATGCAATGCTAGGAGTTATTTCATTTCCTTGAGCCACAGTGTCTTATGTAAAACAGGGATAGTGCATACTAAATAATATCTATCATAATTTTGAGAGGATTAAGTGAATTAACATGTGAAAATGCCTAGCATATAAAAACACACCTATAAAAATGTTGCTTTAACTTTTTTAATTTGTTGATTTGAGACAAGAGAGGAAGACAGAGAGAGAGAAACATCAATCTGTTGTTCCAGTTATTATTGCACACATTGGTTGATTTTTGTTTGTGCCCTGACCAGGGATTGAAACTGCACCCTTGGCATATTGGGACAACACTCTAACCAACTGAGCTACCAGCCATTTTCCTCTTTTCCTAAGAGTGGAACCCCAAAATAGAAGTGATCTCCTCCCACATACCAGTAAATATTTTTCCCCTGAATATCTCCATTTCAGTGCATATTAGGGACATCATCAATAAGTAAAGATGAGTAGGTATCTAGCCAATGACTAGGAGGAGAAAAGTTAATTAAATCTAGTTGCTGTAACACTCAACCCCAAAATCTCAGTGGCTAACCTTAGCAAAAATTTTTGTCTCTCTCGCACCACAGTTCAATGCCATCATCAAGTCTCCTTGGTAGCCCTCCTCTAAGCAGTAGGTAGCTCAGGGATGCAGATTCCTTTCACTCTGGCCAGGCCCAGAAGAGTTATACATTTGTCTCCACATCCTATTGGCCAGAGCTAGTAACGTGGCCACACTCTTACTGAAAGGAAAACTGGGATACACGATCTTCCTGTGTGACCAGGAGAACATGGAAGCAGTTTGATAAGCTTGTGGTGTGTCCCCTACCACAGTCCGGGAGGAATGGCAGGGAGGAGCCCTAGCCCACTCTACTCATTGCCTTAAGAGACATCAGCAGCTCCACCTCCTATGACATAAGCCTAGACAGGACCCCACCCCCCACCCTTGAGAAGCTTTGCCTGCTCTTGGTCCAACGGGGACCTGACCTGGGAGAAAGCTGGGCCTCCTGGGCAGAAGATGAGAACTTTGCCCAGTTCCAGGTTGACCTAGCCTTCTATCGTGCAAGTCCTGGGAGGGGGAGACTCCACTCACCTGACAAGGGGAGGGGCACCAGTGATGGTGGATGCCTCTGCAGAAACACAGACACTTGCCAGGGACACACTATGCAGAAAGTATTTATTTAAAACCATTCCAGATCCCTTACATATTTTAGCAACCCATGCTCTTCCTCCCGTTACAGCTCTTGGGACAGAGAAGGGCAAAACCAATTCAGGAAAGTGAAAGATGGCATATAGGAAAAGATATTGTCCATATGGCAATAAAAGTGGGGGCCCAGAAGTGGAGGTGAAAGGATAGGACTTCAGACAAAGGTGTCCTAGACCCTCTTCATGCACAGGTCCCAGGACAGAAGTTCCACCCTGCCTGCGGGTGCTGTGGAGTCTCCTTTCACCCTCTCAGGCCCCTTCTCCACCCAAAAGAATGACCTCGTGGATCCAAGAGCAAGCTCCTGGGCCCTCTCACTTTCATTTGGGTCCAGCAATGGGTCCTTTCACAAGCAGGAGGCCAAAGGATGAGAGGACAGAGAGGAGAAGGTGTTTATTCCTACAGCTCTCTCCTGGACAGCAGCTGACAGGGTCTGGATTCTCTGTTGAAGGCCACAGCCCTGGTGGTCAGCCCCCTCCTGTAGCTACAGGTCTCAGAGCAGCCGCTCCCTCGCCTTGCTCCAAGTTTCACTCTTCTGGGATGCAAGGAGTCTGCACCATGCTCCCCTGACTAAGGGGTTTGCATTGTGCGTACTGTGTCCCTCTTGCTGGGCACCAGGTGGCCTCTCTGAGAAGAGCTGCTATGTCCCATCAAAGCCCCCAAACACTGATGAAATTGGATCTGGACCCCAAGGTTGAAAGGCCCAATGTCACATGGGCCCTCACCACAGGCCTGAGTTCCAGACCCACTGGGATCAATAATTTAAGTTTTATAAATACAGACAGGCTCCCTGGCCTTTCTGAGCCTCTTTGTCCTTATCTGTAAAAGCAGGGTGACACGATCCCTGTCGAGAGGACTCAGTGAGCAATGTGGATGGAGTATAGTCTCTGATACAAGTATGTTAACTTTATCCTCCCTTGCCTTCCTCTCTCCCTCCTTTCCCCTTAAGTTCTACACCTACAAAATGAAGGATGGATTTGTTTTTGTTTTGTTTTGTTTTATCAGATTTGAAACAACAACCTTAACTAAGCATTTACCATGTGCGAGAAACTCTACCACGTGCTGTAGAAGACACAGGCTACGCAAGGCTCTACGCCTGCTTCCAGGAGGTTGGGATTCTGACAAGGGTGACAAATCCATTCCTAGAAGCTGCCACCCCAACAGATGGTGGTAGGCAGAGGGCTGGGCGAAATGCTGAGGAACCACAGTGCAGGCAGCAATTGCTGAGCCTTGGGAAATGGAAAAACGTGTCCTGAAGGAGCACAGACCCAAAGTTCTGGGTTTCTAGGAAACGGTGGAGTGCCTGTTTGCACCGATACCTCATTTCAAACAGTCACTGTACAGCAGGTTGGGCCTGGCATCCAATTCCGCCCCAGGGCAAAACACTCCTCGGAGCATAAATGACATTTTCTCGTGATTTTGTCCAAAAATCAGAAGAGAATGCAAAAAGAAAGAGAAACAACAAAGCCCCACATGCTGTGCTTCTGACTGCAGGAGTGACAGAGCTGGTTTGTGCCGATGTCTCCAGGAGGCGGCCCCATAGTCCCAGGCAGCGTCACTTGCACTGACCCTTCACCTGACTCTCCACTTCCTGCTTATACCTTTCAAGGTTCCTTATTGTCCTCAGAATTAAGACGAAATTCAAGATGCACAGTCTGGTTGATGAGGCCTGTCATTACATGGTCCCACCTACCTCCCCACCCCCAGGACACTGGACTCTCTCCCCTCCATCCTACACTCTAGTCCCACAAATTCCTTGTAAGGCCTTGAGCAAATGACAATAATCCACACCATGGTATATGCTCTCCCCTCTGCTTGGAATGTCCTCCCCCAGCTTGTCTACCTCTCACCTACTTATTAAAACCAATTATAAGTAGTACTTCCTCCCAGAAACCCCCCTGACTTTGTCATGTGAGCCACCTGCCCTACTCTCTGTGTGTCTCTCTATGACAGACACTTCTGCACAGTACTTAAATTGTTTGCTCTTCCGTCACCCATGAGATAAGCAGCTCCTTTGAAGCAAAGTGTAATGCTTGGCACATAATACATGCCCAATGAATTTGGAATGAGTGAATGAATGAATGAATGAATGAACAATGAGTGCATGTCAAGAGAAGTAATTCAAACATCAAACCAGATATATTCATTCATACGACACAATGGTCATGTAAACTCCAAGGCTGAGGTAAGCCTTTGGGGTCATGGGCAAGCATAGGTGTATAAAGGAGACCCCACTAGAGAGAGAGGGAATGGAGAAGCCACTCAGCAGTCACCAAAAATGAAGCTGCTTTTTAGATGGAAGAAACAGCCATAGTTAATCCTCACTTCAGTCTTGTGTCATAAGAACAATTAAAGTCTCCACCAATGCTTGCTTGTACAGGGCCCCACAGCTACTGGGCAATAGCCAGGATTCACACCCAGGAAACCTGACTTCAGAATGAGGTGCTCAACCCTTACACAATAGCCTCCCAATACCACCATCAACTCCTCATCACTCCCACGTTCCAAAAGACCCAGCTCGGTTTCCTCTCCTTGCCTTGAACTACCTGATGCTACCTGATCTCCTATAGTCAACACCCTGCACCTGCCTGCAATGCCCATGCTTCTGTGACCCAAAAAGCCAGACTAGGAGTCCTCTGCCGGAGGCCCGGTGATAGAATGCCTAAGATGGAAGCATGATTCAGAGTGACACACAGAGGGGACTAAGTGGGCCTCCTGAGGGCAGGGAGGGGCACAGGTCACCTACAGTCCAGGCTGCCTGGGAAATCGCCAGAGGCAGGAGGCTCAGGACGGGCACTGGAGAAAGTCAAGTTCCCCAGCCCACTTAGAACACTGTCCTCAAAGCTTTTCTTTGTCTTTCCACATGGTGTAAGTTCTGATAGGAAAGCAACTAATCATTTATTGTTTCTCAGAAAAAAATGTCATCAAGGAGCTACATCTCAGAAAAGCCTGAGCTAAAAATACCAACAGAAGTCTTAGACTCTTAGACTCCTTGGATATTAGAGCTAGAATAATGAAACTAATAATAAAAGCTGCAGCTACCACATATGTGCCAGGCCCAGGGATGAGTAGTACTTCGTATATATTCATCTAATTTTCCCAACAACCATCCCTGCAAACTTACATCCCTGAGTAATATTATCCTGATTTTTATGGCTAAACAACCTCAGGATTGAAAAGATTAATGAATTTGTCTGAGTCCAGCCAGTTGGGGTCCAAGCTGAGGGTCAGATCCACCTGGGTCTAAGCCTCCTCCTCTATGGCAGGGTCAGCCTGCTGCCAATTTTTGTAAATAAAGTTTTATTGGAACGCAGCCACACTGGCTTGTTCTGTGCCTGCTAATTGTGCCACAGGGCCAAGTTGAGCAGTCGCTGCAGAGACCATCTGCCCTGCAAAGCCGAAAATATTCCTACCCTCTGGGTGTTTACAGGAAAAGTTTACTGACTCCTGCCTGAGACCTTGCTGCTTTGGAGAGCTTTTCATTCAACTTTTATTTTTAAGATGATCAAAGTGATATCCACATTGTGAAATGATTTATCTGTGGCCACACAAGCTCTCTCCTCTTATCTGTTTTCATTCAATAAAAATTCACTTTCTTCACTGCGCTGTTCACTCTGAGGAACAGGAATTGGTTCCACCCCCAGGGAACTAAAAATATAGTTGCAAAAACAGACGTATACACTAGAAAAAAAATTTTGAATGCAAGTTTATATACACCACACACCACCCCCAAATATGTCTTCAGGCCACCTCCTCCCACCCTCCAGTTCCCTCACTACCCTCCTTCTGTTCCCCAGCAGGTTATTAATGATTGACCATGAGCTGGAAAACAATCCCTGGCATCAGAAGCCAGAAATGAAGACAACTGGGAGCAGGTATGAAAGCCACTGTGAGCAGGTCAGGTGAGTGGTTCGGGATGGAGGCTGTGAACCATGTCAGGTGGACTCAGAAGCGCAGGACCATCGCAGACATCCCAAGTCAGGGATCTGACCGATGTGCTGCCCTCCTTATAAAGACGGTGCTTTAGCTCCACTTTTTTATAGGACACGTGGGCTGCTTTTTCGGGAACAGGGAGAGAACTCAGTATACAACTTTCTCTTGCTTGGTTGCAATTTCCAAGTGCTTTATCTGATGTAAAAGGTCTGCCTGGGTTTCTCCCTGCAGAGAGCTAAGGAATTTGTATGAGAATCAGCTGGATGACTGCATCATCTCATCCTGTTACCAACCTCCTGGAAACTGCAGCAAGGCAAGATACAAAGACATCAGAGACAGAGGAGGGTCTTCCCGTCAGAGGGGTTGTAGTCCAGTAGGGAGAAAAGAACACATGCTCTGGATGTTAGAAAATATGGGCTGCAGATCTCTCCTTCAGATCAGCCCCCCTCAGGCTATGAGGTCCCGAGTAATTGAAAGTAACTTGCAGACCCTCAGCATCCTCATCTCCACCCTAGAGATGATCTTACCTGTGACATAGGACTAAGGATTATGATTATTATCAATATTCACAGTTACTAACTAGCATCTGTTTAGCACTTGCAGTTAACAAATCACTTTGCATTTGGTGTTATAAACAGGAAAAGTGCTGGTGTGAGAGATAAATCTTTATCGAAACACCTGCCTTGTGCTCTTTTCTGGCTTTCCATGAGTCTCTTATTTGATCCCAGGGGTCTGGTGCCCAGAAGTTGATAAAGTTGGCCTTTTTGGTGGAGGCCTATTCTTCTGGAGGGACATCCCAACCACATATGTACTGTCTTATACAGGATTTGGGGCAAGGTACTTTTTTTGAATTTCTCTTTTCTCACCCATAAATAAATGGTTATTACCATTGAGGTTTTTGAGCTCTCAGGAAAGACTTCCTGAATTGAAGTAGAGGAGAGACACAGGAGAGAAGTAAGCTAATAATACCTCTTAACCAAAGGCAAGCCATTTCCTAAGTTAGACCAGAACTCATGACATTCATTAAATGTTAGCATAGGTAGCTAGATATTAATAAAAGAGAAGGGAGAAAAACTGGCTAATTTTAATTAGGTCAAAAGCTACAGATTCACACACTCCAGAGGACAGCAGCATTGCCCTGCCAAGGGGATTAACGTCCCTCTGTCCCACCCTCTACCTGCCCACGTGTAGGGAGGAAGAACAGGCTTTCCGATCTCCCAGGGGTATGACAGGCCATTACTAAGGGAGAGATACAACAATAGCGAAAAAATTCCTCTGCTGGGTGTATGCCCAGTGGAAGCCGAGGTGGCACATGGGGAGGTCCTTCTACTTTGAGGAATGTGCCGAAGGAACCAAGATGGCGACCATAAAGGAGAGGAGCCCAGCCTGGAAAAAGAATCAGATTGATTAGGGGAAGGCCCTGCACAAGCCCAGGAAGGACTGGGAAAGAGATTGGTCAGTTTGAAAGCCAAAGATAATAGAGTCAAAGTTTAACAAAGGCCTCTCACTTGGCAACATGCATTAGCCCATTCGTTCAGCCCATTCATTCAAACATTCTCTCTTCATAGCAGCCACGTGGGCCCAGCAGCCACAGACCCAAACCTGGGCCTGGGTTCAGCAGCACAGTGCCGACCAGAGCACAGTCAGGAACAGAGACTAAGCGAGCTGGATGAGGACAGAGACTCAACTGGACTAAGCTTTGGCAAGGACTGACCCAATGGCACAGAATATCTGGACCCTGGCCCTTCTTCTGGGCTTGATGAAGACAAGACTGGACTTCTTCCACAGTGGGACAGATGGAGATGAGACACCAGGAACCTGGGGGAAGTCTGTTATTTCAACCCCAATAAATCTTACCACTATACCTCATCCTCCCATGCATGGGTCCCCAGAAATGCTTTTCTTGCAACTCCATGAAAGGATACCATTTCTGTTACAGAACACAACAGGTACAGGGCCAATGGGGGTTTACGATATACTACTACCAAAGGACCCCCTACTAGGTTTGATTATCCGTCCCCATGTGGGAAGACATCTCTCAATGCCAGAGATTTGTGAAAAGGAAAGGAAATGTTTATTTAATGCTATACAGACTTAAAGTAGTGACCTAATGTCTTCATCAAAATATCAATGTCCTTTTGGATACCCACAGATGCCCACAGTGCTTCCTTCTCCCCCTGCCCTAATTCAGGGTACCGGAACTCAGGAAAAGAAGCAAACATCCAGGATCCAGGCTCCTGACACCATCAGCTGTGTCGCCGTCCAGGCAGGATCTCTAATTAATCCAAAGCCATGTAGCACCTTCTCATGGCCTACTGGCAAGAGTTCTTTCACCCTTCTTCCAGGCAAATTCTCTCCTGCTTCCCAGGCCACACAGCCAAAGGGAGCACCCCAAAGCTGCGTGGTCCTTCTTCTACCAAAGCTGCAGGGGTCCCCACTCTGGCCAAAACTGCATGGTTCTTCTCTCCACCAAAGCCACAGGGGTCTGCACTGTGGCCAAACCATGTGGCTCACTCACCTCACACCTCACCAAAGCCGAGGGGAGCAGGGGTCGCCACTCTGCCAAAGCCGAGTGGCAGTTCTCTGCTAAAGCCGCATGGTGATTCCCCCTCACATGGCTGCAGGGTTCTCTACTCTGGCCAAAGCCATGTGACTCACTCCCCAATGGCTGCAATGTCTGGGTTTAAATCCCTGAGCCAATCTTCCTCTGCGCCCCCATTTCCGACTCCTCCTACAATCAGTTACACCTGCCAGCATTCCTATATTATTCCAAGTTTACTGGGCTGCCATCGTGAGTCTGGGCAGGTGTGTCCCCATGTCGTGGAGCCAATCTTGTCCAAGCTCTCACACAGGTGCCCTCCCCTGGGGGACCTGCCCCCCAGTTACATCTTGGGGGAGAAGTCCCTTTCCATCCCCCTCACTCAGAGCATGGCCACAGCTATTTAACATATCTATGCAACCAGCCAAAGGTTATAGATACGTTAAATGACCATGCCATGGATTGGCTGCAAAGCTGTGGCTGCACAAAACAGCTCTGCTTCTTCCTGCTTCATGTGTCCCTTCCACCAACTCACACCTGAGGGGGAAGGGGTGAGGACATCTTATATGTCTTCCTAATATTTCCTGGACACGTTGAGTTCTGGGCCCCATTCCAAATCCCTTTTTGCCCACCCCCCCCCGCCCCCGCCCTTGGCTGCATCCTGTATCCTTTCCACTGGCAATACTTCCAATTCAAGGGTCAAGGGGCAGAGAGCTGATTTTGCAAGCCAGCTGTTGGTGGTGGCTTGAAATTGACCATGGTGAGAGTGTTTACACCATGGAAATCAGCAAATACTACAACTCAGGGTTATTTTGTGAAAAGAGAAAACTCACTGTTTCTCCTCTCAGCACTGTACTGTTTTTCCAGACTCTACTACAATACTCACAGGATACTTCACTTTTGGTCATCAGATGTATGAGGGTTTCTCCCACCGAGCAATTCTCAGACAGCAACTGGATGTCCTAAAGCTTAATGTTGACACTGTCTACCTGGCATTAGCAACATATCCCACAGGTTAATAGTTCAGTCCCACAAGGCTGTCTCCACTTTAGAAGCTAATCACAAATCCAGGTGATAACCTTGAGGCAGGTTAGAAATAAGCTAGGGAAAAACCCCCGACAAGTGGAACGAGGAAGTAGGAGCCCACATCCCCACACCAGAGCCCCCACCTCTGGGCGTGATCAAAGGGAAACAGTTAATGGTAGGAAACCCCAGCTGTGTTCATGGAAGCAGCAGCAACAAGGCCCCCTCCCAACCAGAAAGCAGAGTCAGAATTTGGCACCATAAAGCTTGGAGACACCCCCACCCCAAAACATAAAATCCCTGCACAACTCATTCTCGAGTTTACCAGCATCCACTCAGACACACACTTTCTCTTCTTTCACCGTGGTGCCCATCCCCTGGCTTCTTTCTTTTTCTCTACCTGAATAAACCCTACTTTGTTCTCATTCCACTTGGCTCTTGAAATTTTCCCTGGGTAAGTGAAGAACCTGGAGGTCGCCTGACATACAAAATGTCCTGGACCATGCCGGGGCAGGCCAGCCCCCAACCCCTGGTGCAGAAGCGAAAGCGGTCCAATAACAACCTACGTGTCCGAGCTACTGGCTATAATTCAGAGGTTCTTGTGACCCCTCCCTCACATCCCATAATTTGCTAAAGTGGCTCACAGAACTCAGGAAAAAACAGTTTACTTACTGGATAGCTGGTTTATTACAAAAGGATACAGCCCAGGATCAGTCAGATGGCAGAGGTTCATAGGGCAAGGTGTGCGTGCAGGGAACAGAGCTTCCTGGGCTCTCTGGACTGGCCACTTGCCTGGTACTTCCACGTCTCACCAGCCTGGAAACTCTCAGAACTCCCTCAGCTGGGGCCTTTATGGAAGTCCCATTGCATGGGCATGAATGATTAAATCATCCACCATTGATAATTAATTCGACCTCCAGCCATTCCCCACTCTCCAAAGGTTCGAGGAGGGAGACTCAAAGTTCCAACCCTCTAATCACATGGTCGGTTCTCCTGGCAACCAGTTCCCATTTTTAGGGGCTTTTCAAAAGTCACTTTATTAACATAAACTCAGGTGTGATTGAAAGGGGCTTGTTATAAATAACAAAAGGTGCTCATTTTACCATTATTACTATCACTTAGGAGAGTCCCAGGACTTCATAGCATTCCTCTGAGTGTGTTGGGTCAGTCTGATTGCCCATCACCCCGTCTGGTACCCATCCCCCCCGTCTGGTACCCATCCCTTTTCCTCCACTGAAGAAAGTAATCAGAATACCCTGAGTGAAGGTAGTACTTTTACAGACATAATCTTTTTTATTTTTAATCCTCACCAGAGGATATCTTTTCATTGCTTTGTTAGAGAGAGAGCGTGGAGGAGAGAGAAACATTGATCTGAGAGAGAAGCATCAAACGGTTGCCTCCTGTATGCACCCGGACAGGGGATTGTACATACCCAGACCAGGGATTGAACCCACAACCCTGGTATGTGCCCTGACTAGGAATCAAACACACAACCTTTCAGTTACAGAATGACACTGCAACCAACTGGGCCACACTGGCCAGGGTCTTTTACAGGCATAATCTTAGGGTCGCTCTCTCTTTACTAAATAAACGATTTGCAAATATTACCACTTCGTTACTACCAAAGTAATGGTTGTGCCAAACCCTTCTGAGGAGTGGATAACAACCTGTCAAGAATCACCACACTAAGCACATCATACTTGCCTCTTCACCTGGGTTGGATCCATTTTCTGCATTTTTCAAGCTGACTTTAAGCTGCTCATACCATTCTCTGATTTGAGTTGCGAGAAGAGGGAAAAAGTCGTCTCAGAGCCGGCACTGGTGATTTCACACTCAGGCGTTTCCGTAAGAAATCAGCCATTCACTCACCTACCCATTCGATAAACACAGACTGAACAGTGGTCGCGTCCCCAGCCTCCAAGTGCTGCCAGGGACAGCCATCAGAAATGCATGCCTGGCTCCCTTTCTTCTCCCCTTAAACCCTTCAATAACTCTCGATTGCCTCCAGAATGAATTTAAACTAGAGCGTGACAGCGCTCTCGGAGTCTGGCCCCAGCGCATCTCCAACGGCCCCTTTGTAGTTTCTGGAATGAAACGTGTGCCCTCCCAACTCTAACTTTTCCTTAGAAAACAATTACAGAACACATTCTAACGGTTAAAGTTTTAAACCTAAAAAATACATGGAGTAAAAAATTGAAAGTTCTTCTTCATCCTTCACCTCTCACCCCCAGTTTCACCACCACCTTTAAGGTACCCACATGACAATTTAGGTTCTATTTTTAGAAACTTTTTTTAAAGTTGTATTTACATACACATACAGTACACATATGAATATATTGTTTTGATTTCAAAAAGTATAAATGAGATAATACTGTATGTATTATACAGAAAATAGCCTTTTTTACTTTATGTCTTAGAGACCTTCCCATGTCTGTACATATATGCACATATCTCATTCTTTTAAAGAGCTAAATTTATTCCCATATTATCAATATATTAAATTCTTCAGTTTCCTTGATGGGCATGTAGGTTGTTAATGATTTTTCACAAATGGTGAACATCTGCAATGAATATCCTTGTACATATTTGTGCATGTGTGTAAGTATTTCTCTAGAACAAAATTCTGAATCAGAATTTCTGGGTTAAAGGATAGGGTCATTCAGAATTATAATAGGTACTGCCAAAATGACTACAGTGTATGACTGTATCTATTTCTTCACAACCCCATCCAATTCTGGACTTCCTCACTTTTTAATTTTTGCTGATCTGATAGGTTTTTTAAAAGATATCTCATTTGTTATCATTTAAATCTTTATTTTCCTGGTTATTAAAGAGGGTATGCACTTTTTTAAATATTTATTGGCAATTTTCTTTCTGTGAATTACCTGTTGGTATACCTTGTACACTTTTCTATTGGATTGTCTTTCTTACTGATTTCTAGGAGTTCTTTATATATTAGAAAGAATAATCATTTGTCTATTAAATATGTTCACTCATCAACCCCTTTGCTTCTCAGGTAGAGAGTTTGAATGTGCCAAGCATCCATAATAGACACATGATTGTTTTTCGTAATACGTAAAGAATCTCTGCAAACACTTCTATACCCATATTGCTCATCTTTTAAGAAATCAGCCCTCACCTTTTCCTGTGCCCGTGATGGACTCACTGAACAATCATGGGCTTCTAGGCCACTAAGCCTGCACGTGGCCCTGGGTCTGTGTTGACGCAATGCTCCTGGCAGCAAATCTGAACAGACCAAAATTGGCCTGAAAGAGTAAACCTTTTTGCCACATCAGATGTCAGGCACACATGGTATGTGTTTAAGGATGGTCCTGTCCAGAGAAGCCTCATCCCTCAGTCCTTGGTCTCTGGCTGAACATTCTAGAGTTCCTCCCAGGTGCAGATACCAAGAGAACAGTCCCAGTCCTGGAGTTGGTCCCATGCTTCTAATACAAAGCAGAACACAGTACAGGGTTCCTTGCTCGATCTTCACTCTTTAGATGAGGATTGGGCGGTCCTTGTTAGGCTGGAACAGGTACTATGTTCCAGCTCTGGTGTTTGGCTTGTCCCAACATCCCTCATGGATCACGTGGGTCAGTTCATCTTTGGTTGTCAAACAAAAGCGATGACTTCTCTCTCCTTGTCAAATAGAGATGGGGGTTTATCCAGGGGGATCTCTTTGATACAAATAATAATGCTATATGCGTGTAACTACACATTCTGATTTTCTTCCAACTGTCCAGCTGGGTACCAGAAATCAGCTGTCTCAGGAAAAACAAGAATTCCACGTGGGGTCCCATTTCTCAGTTGTTACAGACCTCTTCCTTGGCTGAACAACTCCAAAGGGCCCTTCATATAGCTCTAAAATAGTACTTTCTATCCAATGAACGCTGTCCTTTCAGGTGAGTTCATGGTCCATGGACTGCTTGGGCTGGCCCTGGTATCATAAGGCTGAGTCTCTTTGCCTTGAACAATGTCTGCACAGCTAAGGAATTAAGGGATAGCGGACGCATGCTCCAAGTCACAGAGCAAGCACACAGGGGCTGTACTTGTGAAGCTGACACTGGCTTCTCGTTTCCTAGGGAAAAGAGGAGGTAAAGACATGCCTAGGAGTGTGTGATAACTGCGTCTTTTATGGGGCACGCAGGCCAGAAGGCCAATGCACCAGCTCCTTCCCAACACTTTGGTCCCATGTGCATTCCTCAATACTATAGCATTTATCTCCATTCTGTAACTGTGATTTTACTTATCTGTGAGCCTCCTGAGGGTAAGGATGAGTCCATATTCTAATCTTTTTTGCCTAAGCATTTGTCATAATGACCAAAATTCTATAGCTACTCAGTAAGTGTTATTGCATTAATGAATGAATGATTATTGTACCTACCCTCGACTGCATAAATGTTCTGTATCAGGCCCTTTACATACTTCATATACTTTAATCCTCACAAAAACACTATGAAGTTGAAGTTATTATGCATATTTTACTGCTGGTGAAACTAGAAGTACATGAAGTTAAATAAATCCCCTAAAACCATATGGCTTGGAAGTGGCAGATTCAGAAATAATGCCAAGGCCTGCCTAAATCTAAAATCCACTACTCTGACCCATTACTCTGTATTACCCATTACTCACCCTGCCTCCAACCGAAGTCAGGTCCACAGCCAGCAGGGTAATAAAATGCCATGCAATTGTCTTTACAGTAAAAAGCATGACTACACATGCGGTATATAAAATATACTGCATCTAAAAATAGGGTACATTAAGATCAAAACAGACTCATGGACACAGAGAGCAAACTGGCAGGTGCCAGTGGGGTCAGGGGTAGGGGGCTGGGTGAAAGAAGTGACAGGATTAAGAACTAAAAACTGGCCGCTACTAAATAGTCATGAGGCTGCAAGTAAAGCTCAGGGAATGTAGTCAATGATGTTGTACTAACTGTGTATGGTGACCGCTGGGGTACTGGGAATATCAAAGAGAAAACTATGTAAAGTACATGATTGTCTGACCACTAAGCTGTACGCCTGAAATCAATACAAAATAAAATTGGAAGTAAAAATAAATAAATATATAAATAATAAAAATAGGATGTTTCCAATACTGCAAATGATACAAAAATGAATATTCACTAATGAGTATTTTCAAGTGAGAAAATAGCCATTTTAAAAGCAATATGCCCCATCATGTAGTTATAGTAATGACAGGGAAATCCAGAAGACAATTTATGCTGAGGTGTTACAATAATTGTCATGGGTCTTGTGCATTTTCTTCTCTTTGAGTTTATCTATATTTCCTAATGCAGCTGGGTATGAACCACCCTGACAGGGTACAAATATTTTTACACACCAATTCATCACTCAAATGTTCCCATATTGGTAGGATGTCCATTTTCTCACTCTTGGGCTTGACCTTCCTGATGGTCCAGGAATCATCTGCTTCTGTTGCTAACCATCAGGCAAAGAGAGAAGAAGAAAGACTCCTGCCCACCACTGGTCTGTTTGCGTCGCCCCTGCTGCTGTTAAAACTCAGCTTGATGCTTCCTTATTGCTCCTTGTGCTGACCCAGCTCCTCGCCCAAGCCGAGGACAACCTTTGAGGAAAGCCAGTCCCCTCCTTCCACAGTGCCTCAGCTGGGGTACCCCATGTGTGGGTGCCCAGAATTCCAGTTCACATTCGCAAGCCAAGTCTTTGTTCTGGGCTCAGTCACTAATCCAACCCTTGTTTCTCACAAGTGCCTTTTGGAGGCCCGCTTCTTCTTTCTAATTAATCAGTGCACCTCCCTGGGGACCATTGCAACCCTCTGGGAGTGTCCACTAACTCTGAACCTCAAAAGGTAGTGCTCAGGGTCTTGGTTCCTTTCCTCCCAATGGTTTCTTGGCCCCTGTGCAAATGAACCCACCTTCTCCAAAGGACTGGCAGTGACAAAAGGCCCTCTTACACCCTTTCCCAAGGATGGAAAGTAGCCACTAAATCTTCCATCTGTTTAACTGTCAAAGCCACTTAAGTAACTCTTTCTGAAAAAAAAGATCTGCTTCAAGTCTGCTTGTTTGTCCACCTAGGAAGCTGCAATTTATAAATAGCAACTTCTTAAAAAACTCTCACCCGATTCAGTTTACATTTTATTAAAATATAATCTTTATTGCATAGGTTCCTCCTAGTTTATTTGTGGAGCTTATTACTGCCAAAAAGACAATTCAATAAGCAAAAGTTATTTTAAAAAATCACTTCCCTGCATTTCTCAAAAAGCATGAGCAGGATCCAAATATAGAGTCCAAATGACTTTAAAAAACGAAAAAAGCTTTCTTTCCACACCTAGCCAGCACCTGGCCCACCAACACCTGGCCCAGCACTGATTTCTCCTTTTCTCCCTTCTCTCCCCACCCCACATTCTGGTTTCTTGACTCTCCAATGAGAAAAAAAAATCAAAAACTAAGCAGAAAATGCAGGATTTACTCCGATGGTCTGGGGAAGGCTGAACACATTCCTATATTTTATAGACATAATATAAAAATAAAATATTTTATTAATAATACTTTATTTAAAATATAATTTTATATAATGTTATGGGGGGGCAGCTGTGCTGTCTAACTCAGGAAAGTCATCCATACAATACTGTGCAAAATGAGACAGCAATACCAGAGCCGCTGTCGTAGGAGTAGGTGGAGGCGGGTTCAGTGGGATTGCACCGGAAGTATAACCTTACATAGTTCTCCTCATACATGTGCAGCACAACGGGGAATCCAGTTGCAGCTCAGAGCTCAATGAGCAAGTTTCTCTTCCCAATCAAGGTGACAAAAACCCTCTTCCTTTTGCACAGTATGGGGACCGTTGCCACCAACCTGAGCATTCTGGTGGAAAAGAGTTGGAGTCAGAGAAATGTATGGATTTCCCACTGATAGGAACACAGAGAGCAAATATTTCGTGCTTATTGGATTACATTAGAGTGAAGGATTACCTTCCATGGAAATCAATAAAAAGTGACTAAATCTTTCAAATTTCTCTTTGAACTTGTGGGGTTGGTTTTCAGCGCCTACAGTAACAGCCAACTTAGGAAACAGAGGTGGTTTTTAAAACCTAAAGAAGAAGGGTCCATCTTAGGCCTAAGCTGAGAGTGAACACCAGCCGCCTCGTGAGGTGGGGCTGACGACCAGTATCAGCGTTTGTGGGTCTTTCCCATTCATTCTGGCAAGCGTGCACAGTAAATGACTGATTCAAGAACGAGGCTCTGGTCATTCTTCACAACTGCTTCCCACGGGTTCCTGTCTTTCCCAATGTTTCCCATGCAGTTCATCACTTTAGAGCAGCTGGTACTCACCAAGGTGTCTTACCAGCTGGTGTCTGTTCTAATTGGTCAGGGCTGATGACAGAGTCGATCTTAGTTTTCACTTTTTTTTTTGTTACTATTACTCCTGATATGGACACTGGGATCAGTCAGCATTATAATGAAGAAAACTAAGGGTAACAAGATTACTTACAGAATTCTTTCTTAATGAAATATATCATAACCTAGGTTAACTACCAAGTGTGTAAACTCAACTGTTTCATTACCAGAGAAAATGTCAAATGTAAGACAGAAAAGCTGTGTCACAGCTGTGGTTTGGGTCACCTATCTGCTAAACTTGGGCCATTATATAAATCTGTATGTGGCAGAAACTTCTATTTTCCTTCGTAATATCCATTTTTCCTCTTTATGTTTAATCTTACTTACAGCAGTAATGTGCCAACTTCAAACACATAATTTTCTAAAAGATGGAGGTGGCGTGTGTGGCACATAAATGAAAATCACACGGTGGAGTTTCCGGGAAAGTCATTTAAAGGACTTCCCTTTTCCCTTTGCCCCTTCCTCTGATCTGGTTCTTGGAATGTGAATACGATGGCCGATGGCCGATGGCCGCGGCTGCTGTGGCCATGTACATGCCCTGAAGGGACTCTGAGAATGAGAGCCTTGTACTGAGACTAGGGAGACAGAAAGCTAGCAGGATCCTGAGTCTCTCTTGACCTCATGAAGCTACCAAATCAGCCCTGGACAACCGATTGAGAGAAATACAACACCTATACCATAATCCTTATATTTGGATTTTTGTTACATGAAGACTTCATTATTATTTATATACTACATTATCCTTAAGGCATTGGAAAATAACAAGTCCTTTAAGTTATAAATCCTTGTACCAGCTGGAAAATGACAATCAGAAATGTGAAGCAAATAGTATACAATATTAAATTTAATAACAATAATTAAAAGCCCATTTTCCATAGAAGAACATTGAAATCTGTGGCAGACCCTTCTGCATGGTGTGGGCCCAGCTCCCACTTGGAGATGCACAGGACCCACACCCACAGATAGGTTCTTTCGTGGGTAATCAGATTTGCAATATACTTAGGCTGTTTTGAGAGTGTGCTCTTTGCTCAAACCCCCTCACTCTGCAAGTACCTTGCAGGGCCCAGTGCGACTGCCTGCCTATTCATTTGCTCATGTCCTTCTTCTGTGATGTAATGAGGGGCATTGGCTCCTTTGTGGTAACCAGGATAGTAAAGAGAACCCATCTTGGAATGTAAGGAGATGATTAGAATAAAGGCCTGTCCTGGCGGAGGCTGCGGCTTTGGCTCCTTTGGAGAGAAAAGCCTGTCGGTTATCCTTATTCCTCCACCAGACTCGGCAGTCTGTGTGCATGTTTTAATTCATTCATAATGACGCGGACGCTGCTGGCCGGTATCCACAACAGAAATCCAAAGACATGAAGTGACTAACCCAAGTTCACTCAGCTCCTGAGAAAAATATTGACAGTCAGCTAAATCTTCAATCTCCCAGATCAGGTCACCTCCCTTTTAGCCAGAAGGCAAAATTACTCTAAAACAAAGGTTAACAAACTAAGATCCTCAGGCTAAATCTAGCCCACTGCCTGTTTTTTATAAAATAAGTTTTATTGGAACATAGCCCTGCCTGTTCCTTTATGTGTTGTCGTTGGCTACTTTTGCACTACAACAGCAGAGGTGAGTAGTTGCCAAAGAGCACATGGCCTGAGAAGCTGAAAATTTTGCAATGTGGTTCTTTACAGAAAATGTGTGCTGACCCCTGATGTAAAACTGTACACCTCTCCCGGTGGTGACACTCATCAATAATGACCATAAGCCCATCAAAGAGCCCCACAAGCTTCCGAGGCAGCTGTTGAAGGTCACAAGTCTACACAGTCCCCCACTCTAACCCCAGCAGGCACAAGCAAGGGAGATATAGGCATCAAGATCCTCTCTCAAATGGTAACATTCAGAAAATGCCCGCACATTTAATGTCTGTAGGGGGTTTTTTTGTTTTTTGTTTTTTGTTTTTGTTTTTGTTTTTTTTGGTTGGTGGTGGTGTTCTAATAGGAGAAAAACACAACCCGCTAAACTACGTACGAGAAAAGGTCAATGAGACAGTGAAACGATTGTGACTGGTCAGGTTACGGGAGAAATGCTGTCAGAGTAATCTACAAGGATTCCAACCAATCAAACAGCATAGATAAGGAGCAATGGGATATCAGGAGAGCTGGAAAAGGTCAGGGAGGACTAGGTGGGTGCTATTAAAGAGGGAGTAAGGGTAATTGGAAAAGGCAGAGTATTCATAAGCAGGGCAGGCGAGACAGATGGACTGTCGCAAAGGGTAAATTGGTCTGAAAAAAGATGAGAAATGTGCAAAGAGCCAAGAGAAAATCAAATCCCGGACCCACCCCAGGAGGTGGGGAAGGAATAATAAAGACAAGTCTGCAAGCAAAGTGATGTACAAATCGTATTTTTTCCAGATATAGACTAATAAAATGCAGATGAAACCCGTCGAACTGAAAAATGCTTTCATTACTTGATACACCACAGAAGCCAGTTGGGAAGGGCTTTGAATTCTGGCCCCATTGCTTACTAGAACACCCATATCAGAATAGATTTTACTAAGAAATTCTGTAACTGATCACGCTTGCCTTGCTTGGCCCACTCTAAGGACCAGAATCTTGATTGACCCTGGTATTTATGCCAGGGGTAATATTCAATATTCAATATTCAGTATCTTCTGACAGCTATGGCGTGGGCTCCAGCCAATCAGAACAGATGCCTGCTGGTAAGCCACACAGGTGTGTGCCAGCTGAGCATGAGCCCTGATACACGCAGAGATGCCAAGCGTGGGTCTGTGAAGAATGACTGGAGCCTCACTCTGGAACAAGAACTACTTACTCTCTACACATGCGTCAGGTGAAACAGAAGAGACATGCATTCGATACCAGTCTAGGCTGCTTTCTCAGGAGGGCGGTGACAACTGTCAGTGCTGGCCTGGGATGGATCCCCTTCCTTCAGGTTTTGGAGGTCTACTCCATCATTTCACAAGTTGGCCTCTATAGGCCCTAGTAGCTAATCCCACCTGCTCAAAGGGATTTCTCTAAAGATTTAGTTATTTCTAGCCGATTTCTATGGAAGGCCAGCCTTTCTTCTAATGTAATCTGAACAAGCACAAAGTGTTGGCTGTCTGTGTTCCTATGAATAGGAAATCTTCATATTTCTCTGACTTTTTCAACAGTTTCTTCACTGTAACAAAGGAAGAGGGTTTTCATCACCTTGAATGGGAAGAAACATTTGCTGGTTGAGATCTGAGCTGACAGTCGATGAAAGGTACGTCAGTTAATCGTCCTGAGACTCAGTTTCCTCACCTATGATTGTAGTAGAATAAAGAAATTATTTTAGCAGCTGGTACATGTTTGAGCCTGAACTTCCTGGATGAAAAATATCTCTGCCCTCCTTCCACCAAAGAATGCCTGTGTCTCTCACTTTATCCATGAGAAAAACAATCAAACAAAATAAGAATTTAGATTTAAGTCAATGTAATGAGTACACACACACACACACACACACACACACACACACACATGCACAATCTGAAAGTCAGGTTCAGAGGCCCAAGCTTAAGTCTCCCTTCTGGTGTTAACTGGCCATGTGCCCTAGAGCTGAGTATGCTCCCGCTCTGGGCCACGGTTTTCCCGTCTGTCAAATGGAAAGTTCAAATCTAGAATGATGTTTTCTCTGGGGTGCCAATGACATGCCGCAGAGGCCACAGAGAATGAAGCTGAGTATTGGGGATCCTGTCC
Source organism: Anoura caudifer (assembly GCA_004027475.1). Taxonomy (NCBI): domain Eukaryota; kingdom Metazoa; phylum Chordata; class Mammalia; order Chiroptera; family Phyllostomidae; genus Anoura; species Anoura caudifer. The sequence goes on along the minus strand of PVKU01001125.1, from coordinate 265,074 downwards.
ACTCCCCGTTGGCAATCCGCCTCCACCTGAACAATTTGCCATCATCTGGTTTGTACAGCATCTGGTTACAGCACACTTCAGTTAATTAAAGGGGCCCATATTTAAGGAGATAAAAAGTTGTAAACTATCCCCCAGTAATACCCTATGCTTCTATAACTTGAAATTTTTTTTTTTTTTAATTTTTGTCAGGTAAAAACATAAGACTGAAAGTTAAAATCAAAAGAAGGCAGCAGGGAAAATACGGGTGATTATGGCAGAGTACCTAATACTAAATACTAGAATATGGTATTTAATGAAGAATAAGGAAGATTGATAGAAGTTTTTTTCATTTCAAAATAGGAGTAAATAGCTAGGGGATCACTGGATTGATACCATTTGTAATAAACTGCCTGTGCACTGCAATCCATGTTACCCTGTTTTCCTGTCTGCAGCTCTGGGTGGATCCACCAGAAAGCACAGCACTTGCCTGAAAAGGCAGAAGAGTCTTTTCCTGCTATAACAAATTACCAACAATTTAGTGGCATAAAAGAACACAGATTTGCTTTCTTGCAGTTTTGGATGTCAGAAGTCTGAAAAGGGTCTCATCTGGTTAAAATCAAGATTTTTTTTCTGGAGGTTCTCAGGGGAAAATATACTCTGTAGCCCTTTCTGGCTTCTAGAAGCTGCCTGCATTCCTTGACTCACAGCCTTTTCTATCTTCCAAAATAACAACGGTCATATGAGTCTTTTTTTTTTAACATACATCACTCTGACCTTACTCTCCTGCCTTCCTCTTTCCCTTACATGGACATTGTGATTACATTGGGTTCACCCAGGTAATCCAGGATCAATTCCCAGTCAGAGGTCAGCTGATTAGCAACCTTAATTCACAGGCTCTGGAAAACAACAGATCACAAACATCTTCTGGGATGGGAGCAGGGACATCATTCTACCTATGACATGTAGGTTCCATGGAAGGAGGTCTCAGGACCTGCCGCAGCAGGAGGTGGGTGAGATATGACGGAAGCAGGGAGAGTCATTTCCAGGACATTTGCAAACACTAATATCAGGGTAGAAGGATAGACCGAAATTCAAGTCCCAGGAGACCCAGGAATAGGTGGAGTGCTGTGGTCAAGCAAATTGGCATCAGAACTGGAAGCGTTTTTCAGAGATGGGAATGGAGAGATGACCGTTTCAACGTGAGCAGGAAGATGGACACAGTTCAGAGAAGAGTGGGCAGCAAATCAGGATGACGCAGAACCGGTGCTGGGAAACCTGAGTTTCAAAAACCCCAACAATGGTCACCATGACTGCCTTTACTGAGTGTTTGTTACGAGCAGTTCAAAATCACTCGGATTCAGTCCTTCTAACAACTCTACGAGGTTGGGGTTGACTCCATTTTAAAGATGGGAAACTAAAACTTAGAAAGTGGAAGTGACTTGTCCAAGGACGCTAAATTTGGGGTCTGGGATTCGAAGCCAGGTCCGTGGGACCCCAAAGTGCACTAAAGCCTGGTAGTCCCCTTCACACATGACTTTTACCATCAAAGTGACACATTTGTCAGATTGGGGAAAGGATCTTACAACAACTGTACTACTCAGTCACTTCAGAGTTTTAATCTAGAAGGAGTTTATGGAATCAAAAATAAATTTTAAATAATTTGTAAACATTCTCAACCTGTAACTTTCTAAAGGTTTTTAATCACACTTTCTAATATCAAAAACTGAAGAGCACCATGCAAGGTGCCTTAGGCTATGTGTCTGGACAACGTTTTCCTGACTGGTAAGAATTTTACAAATGCCAGTGACGCTGCCACCTTACAGGCTCTGCCCCAGGAACGCTGTGCTTGGTGTTGCAATCCTGTCCGGTTCTACCTCTTTTCTCTGTTCACTTCTGTGTCACGGTGGAAGCTGTCCATTCTTCCCTCCAGGTGCCTGAACACAAGACAAAGCACTCAGCAAATTTTAGCTAAGGGAAAATGGGGCCAATAATCTAATTCTGTTTTTCAGAGTTTACTGGATGAATTCAAATTGGCATTGATTGACCTCCAGTAGAAATTCACCTACAGAATGCCTTGACATTTGAGACAAAGGCAGCCTTCTTTCCAATCTCAAGAGCAATTAAAGAAAAAAAAAAAAACACCTTTGAAGACTGAGGTATAGGGCCCTCCACTCACAGAGCCCCATTTGAGCTCTGACATTACCTGTCCTTGTTGTATCACCTTCCATACAGAGGCCCTGGTTAAGCCTGGTGAGAATCCTGATCTACTGATGAAGAGACAAGGTGTTCTCCAAATGGCAGCCCCGTATATCTGGCCAATGATACCTAGTCAGGTTGTAAGGGTTAGAGACAACATGCAAGCATAGCAAGCTTTCCAAAATGAAGCCAGATCACATCACTCCTCTTCAATTCCACAATGAAGCTCTATCACCCATTGGATTATTTTAGAACTCTTCAGCAAAGAACAAAGGGCTCTTCATAACCTGACCTCTGCTGAACATTCCAGCCTCATTTGCAGACCTTATCCAACCCACAGACAGATCCTACTCTCTGGTCTCTCCACATAGTTTTCAAGAGCACCACATCTTCAGGGATCCACACAAGCTGTTTCTTCAGCCTGGAAAGCAAACTCATCATCTCAACCTCCACTCTGTTGACTGAGCTAAGCCCTGCATAGCCTTGAAGGCCCTGGTCAGATGTGACCCTATCCATGAGTCCTCCATCTCTTCATCCATTTGCCTTCTGTTGCCATAACAGTCGTGTTGGATATGCATCTTCACACAACACATAGCCCAGATCAGAGAAAGTAAAGAGAAGGCATTGCTTCTCTCTGCAGCTGTCTCAGCTTCCCTTAGTCATCCCTAACCCAACAACCAGGATTGAGCTTCTCCCCCTCTCTGATTTACACCCACAGAAATACACACATCTGCTGAGGCCAGCCTCAGAGTGTCTGATGAGACCGACTACATTAATGAGGGTTCAAATCCTGTACCTTATTTGTTATTTCATCTTGCAAAAGTTACTTAACTGTTCTAATCTTCAGTTGCTCTCTTATGTAGAATAGGGGTATTAATAGCTACATTATAGAAATTCTGTAGAAATTGAGATAACGTACATAAAGTACCTACCAGTACCTGCAAATTGTAAGTGATCAGTAAATGGTATTACATGTTTCATACATAACAACTTAAATAACAATGTCAATAAAAAAGAAAATCTGTATACATCATGTTTCCAACCTAGTCTCCTTAAGAGGTGCAGCTGAAAGAGGTGAAGACATTTACCAGGAAGGTGACACTGAGTCTGGAGAGTCCCTAGATGAGCAATGATTAACTCCCTCTACTTGTAAAGTTCAGTTCAAAGTGTCACAACCGTAAGAGAGTCCAGAGATCTCATCCAACCCCACCACCCAACACTGCGCTTTCCAAAGAGGAACAAAGACACAGTGGCACTGCTAAGAAAGCTTCCCAGGTCTGGAAGTTCAAAAGGCAAGGGTAGAAAGTCATTAAGAGAAGTTTCAAATTGATTTTGAAAGCAGGTAGGTGTAAATAATACAAAAAAAAAAACAACTAAGGATTAATACTTTTCTGTTAAACAGCAGCAGAGATTGCCTGAAGCTGATACCCAGAGCCAAGGAAGAAGCCCCTGGAAATGAAGGATACAGGTTACCGACCTTCAATCAGACAAGAGGAGCAATGTTCACATAACAAGGGCAGATCATAGTAAAACAGCCTTCAAAGAAAGAGTGTGAGTGATAAAATGTACCTTATTTGTAAACAGAAACTAGAAATTAAAGTGTCTTCTTTGTGAAAAAAATAAAGCCTTTTGAAGAAAAGCATGGGTGAATGCGAAGAAAGTCACTTTATTATAAGTTACTGCAAACAGTTCCCCAGAGTGCAGATGTTATTTCTAAGAGGACCTCTGTGTCTACCTCAGGCTAGAATTGCACCCCTTAGATCATGTTCCTGGTGAAACACTCATTTATTCAGCAAATATTTGTTGAGCACCTATTAAGTATCAAGCATGATTTGTCTAGACACTAGGAATATATATACAAGCAAATAAAATTAAATAAGTTTCTGCTGAAGAAAGGAAACAGAGAGTAAACAGTTAATCAAATAAATAAGATAGCCCTGACCAGTGTGGCTCAGTCAGTTGAGCGTCATCCCACAAAGTGAAAGGCGGCAGGCTCAATTCTGGGTCAGTGCACATGCCTGGGTTGTGGGCTCAGTCTCCAGTGGGCACATGTGCAGGAAGCAACCAATCAATGTCTTTCTCTCTCTCTCTCTCTCTCTTTAACCCTCCCTTCCACCCTCTCTAAAAATAAAGAAATAAAATATTTTTAAAAAATAAATAAGATAATTTTTAGGGAGCGACAAGTGCCACATGGAAATAAAACAAGATGATGAGGAGGAGATCAAGAAAGACTTCTCTGCAGAGCGCACCTTGCACTAAATTACAAAGGATTAAGCAAGTGAAGTTCTGAGGACAGGGTTCTAGACAGAAGGAACCACAAGTTTAAAGGTTCTAAGGAATGAGCCACGGTGTTGTTCAAAGAACAGAAAGAAACCAAGTGTGGCTGGAGGAGAAAGAGCCAAGGGAGATGCAAGGAGAAAAGGTCAGAAAGGCAGAAAGAGGACAGAGGGTGTTGGATCCAGGAGGCCAGAAAAAGCAGTTTGAATTTGCCACATGCAAATGGGAAGTCATTTGAGGGTTAAAGCATGGATGTGAAATGATCTTACATTTTCAATATCAAGTTTTACAATCTCTGGTTGAATGGCAATCGATCTCTAAGATTGGTGTTCTTAGGACAAAAGTGGATGCCATTTAGCAGCAGAACTCACCCCAGAATGAGGCTAAAACAGCAGTTTAGAGAGTATGTGCACATAACCCAAATAAACACCAGGGCCCACATGGCCCAGTGTTGGTATGATTCACTCACTCTCATTCATTCGTTTGTTTGTTTGTTCCTCCAACAAATATTTATTGGAAACTCTGTTTTAAATACTGGGCATATAGCAGTAAAGTTTTAAAAACTGTATTTTCTGATAGATCTTACATTTTAGGAAAAAGACAACTGATAAATATTTAAAGTTAGCTAAGAATTACTATGAAGCAATATAAAATGAAGTTAGGGATTAACAAATAACTGGAAACTGTATTTTGGATTTCCCCCGTTTCAGAGGGAAAGTCTCCCTAAGGAACTGAGATTCGAGCACAGAGCTAAATGAAGTCATGCAGGCATCCAGACGAAGAACATTCTGAGTAAGGGAATAGCAACATGGCAGTTCTGAGGCTGGAGCATGCTCACTGTGTCCAACAAGCACCAAGGAGGCCAGCGAGGCTGAAGCACAGTGCAATCAGGAAAGGCAGCAGGACATGTGGTCAGGGAGCAGCTCCATGTATTGACAAGACCATTTTTCTCACCACTGCTATGCAGGGTCAACCTTTTCACCATTCAAGTGTCCACAAATGGCATGAGTTCATTTGAGGACCCTTTCTTCTCTTCCACTGGTCTATTTTTCTGAACTTTTGTTAATACCACTGTACCAGTAAAGGTACATAGTCAGAAATCCAGTAATTAGGATAGGGGAAATTTAATGATAAGATTTATTAAGTCAAACAAAAAGACAAATACCGTGTGATTTCACTTATATGTGGGATCTAAAGAACAAAACTAATGAACAAACAAAATAGAAACAGACTCCTAGATAAAGAGAACAGACTGATGGTTGCTGGAGGGAGCAGGGCACAGACTGTGGGTCTGGGTGAAAAGGGTAAAGGGATTGAAAAGTGCATATTAGTAGTTACAAAATAGTCATGGGATATAAGGTACACATAGGGAGTATAGTCAATAATATTGTAATAACTCTGTATGGTGTCAGATGGGTACAGGAAATATAGGGGGGACCACTTTGCAAAGTATACAATTGTCAAACCACTATGCCATACACCTGAAACTAACACAGAATAATATTGAATGTAAACTGCAATTAAAAATAAAATTTAAAAATATTAAAAAGAATTATTAACTAGTAAAAGGTAACTAACTCTTAAAAGAGTTAAAGGAGAACTTTCAAGGAACTGGAAATGGAATGTGGAAAAAGCAGCTCCCATCCCAGGCCGGAGGCAGTTCCCAAACTTGGAACAAACTTGGAAGGGGGGTCTCTCCCACCAAGGCTGAGATTGAGACCTCTAGGTATCCTAGGACTTGTGAATTAGCTCATGAAATCGTAAGGTTTCCTTGAGATTTGTGGTCAGGAAATTCAAATAGGACAGTCAGTACAGTTATAATTTTTCTTAAGTTACATTCAGCTCCTTGGCTGTAGATATAGTGTAGGAGGAGAGATTAACCTGGGAGGGCATTTTTCTAGTTGTGTAGGACAGAGGGAAATGGGAACAAGAAAGCTGAGGATTTGTGCCAGGGATTGAAATGATACACCACGACATTTAACTTGGGTAAGAGAGAAAGTGAGGATAATGGGCAATGAAAAGTGCTGAGATCAATGCATTGAAGGTCCTGGAAGTGTCAAAGAATTATTAGAGTCAGGTACTCAGGGGAGTGAGCCACAGCTATGTAAGATGGCAGCTGAGAAGCACAGTGCTTGACTGAGTTACTGACTTGAGTAGTGCAGCCCTATTCTGTAGGGCTTTCTGCAACGATGGGAACGTTCCAGATCTGTGTGGTCCAATATGATAGCCACAAGCCACAGGTGGCTATTGGACTCTTAGGTGGCTAGTGCTACCAAGGGAATAAGCTTTTTACTTTATTTAATTAAATTCACCACCTGTGCTAGAAGCTACCATTTTGGACAGTGCAGGTCACATGTAGGGCCACGGGGATTGCGGCTGAGTACAGTGGAGGAAAGTAACCATCAAAACGGGAGGTGGTCAAAGAAGTGGGAGGCCAGGAAGTTAGATGCATCATCCATGTAGATCTTAAAAATACCAAGAATGATGTCAGGACGAGGGATGGAAAGAAAGATGCAAAACCGAGTTCTTGGTTTTTACCGAATGAGTTTGCCCGTAAGGACCGAAGATGGCTGCAGCAAAGAAGGGCAGTGGGCCGTACAGTCTGAAGGATCTGGCTTCTTTAGGGGTCAGCAAGGAACAATGACCTAGAAGTGGCACTGGAGCAGAAAGGACACATAGCCCCACCGCCAGCGGTAGGAGGGAAGTGAGGCAAAGATGTAGCCACCGCATGAGAGGCTATGGGGGGGTCAGTGACCTCCAGGGAGGGTCAGCTTTAATAGGAGGAAGACATGCTCCAAAGAGAGTTGGAGGACACTAAGAATTCAGCTAATGGCAGACCCACGAGTTTCCAAGGGCCGAGTGGAAGGGTCTGAGGAGTCTGTAGGGGAGGTTATATTGGGTCAGACTTGGGGATGTACAGACCCATATGGGGATGAGAGTCCAGGTGACAAAGGATCAACTGAGAGGTATGAAAGTCTGTGGCAACTGAAGTAAACACAGATAAGGGCATGATGCCATGTGCCTTGTGGCCGCTTAGAACAGTGGCTTTCAATCATTTCTGACAACCTCACAATAAGAAATACGTCGTGTAAGAAATATTAGAATATAAGAAATTCTACACGCATACAGTGAAACAAAGGCTTTAATAAATCTGCCCTTACTGTCTGCCTCACACTCTATTTTCTTCCCTGTCTATTCTTTTTTCATTAAAAACACAATATGTTAGTCACAAGTCACTAAATTGATTTCATGACCCTATAAGTTGAGAAACACTGGCTTATGTGGAGGTGGGTAATCAGGTCTGGATCCATCCTTCTTCTTGGAAATGGTCTCCTGGGAAGTTTGGAAGGATGAGGCAGGGAGTTCATTTATGAGGATGTAGCGGAGTAAGAGAGAGCATGGTCGCAACAGAGAGCTCTGAGGTTGAAGCCAGAAGAGGAAACGTCATACCATGATACGATGTTCTTTTCAAAAAAAAAAACCCAGATAGCAACCAAAAGGAATTCTCATCTCTTGCATACACCTCTTGGGGGAGAAAACTAAAGTCTAATTTGTAAATAACAACACTACCTCTTAACACTTCTTAAAATCTACTTCCTCCCAATCATCTTGATTTCCAATTCTCTCACAAGCTACAGTTTCCCTGCAACCTTCCTCCTCACCAACCTCTCACTCATAAAAACTCACCTTCAGTGGTTCTCAATTCTGGAGTCCCCAAGCCAGTTTTATACAATGCTACATCCCAGAGCAGTTAAACCAGGGGCCAAGGCACTGGTATTTTCAAAAATCTCCGAAGAAGCTTTCTCAAGAAGCACTCGGGGTGGGAACCCATCCCTGCCTGCTCAGCACCACCTGAGCTCTTCCCTGTCCTTCCTTCTCCTCTCTTTCTGCCATCATTATTTTTTTTCTCTCAAGTAAATGTTATGTAGGAGCTGTTTGGGAGAAGACTGGTGGAGAAAAGAGGGGAAAGAGACAACACAGGTTGAGGTGGAAAAGATTCTACAAATACTAACAGATACATAAATGTTTGCCTGTTACATATAGAATTAAAGGAGGAAGAAATAGAATTTGGGTGTATTCATAGGCAAAAATGTTCTCAGGTGACCACCGTCTTGGTTCAGTATAGCGCATGGGAGGAATAACGCATCTACTTTTATATTTTCTGTGAGATTATTTGTACCTTCTAGTCCTTGGATAGAAACCTACCCCTTTGGCCGTAGGGCTGCCTGGAAGCAAGTAGCCAGAAGGACTAGGCCACACAGAAGAGCCATCCAGGAGTATCCAAATGTACACACATTAAAAGCAAGAGGACTTTTAGCAATGTGAAGCTCTCTCCAGTTTAAGTTTCATTAGTACTAGCAGATCATGCACTTGTATTTTTGAGGCCTGGGGAACTCTGCCATATTTAGAAGAGCTAACTATGTACATAAATTGATCAGTAGTTGGATGGTTCCCAAAGTAGCTTGGCAACAAACCAACTGCCTTATGGAACAAAGACTTTTCACACACACACATAAAAAAGCATTAGTCTCATCAGAAATCAACATTTTTCTCTAGCATTTTCTACCCTCAGGAGACAAGTGAAGAAAACCAAGTAGGAAGGGCAGAAAATCTGAAATTAAGCACTCACGGGGTTGTGTAACACCCCTCTGCAAAGGAAGATAAATGCTCAAAACAATAAGGAAAGCCATCCTAAAATGTGCTCTTCTACCTAAAGCTCCAATATAAACATCTAGTGATGGACAGAGAGGAAGGGAAAGAAGAGGAAATGTCAAAGCAACCTTTCTTTAAACTTCCCCAAAGCAAAAATATTTCAAGTTGGAATTACTACTGCTACTTGGAGACTTGTGCATTTTTTGCCTATTTCTGATGGATGCCCCCCTTCTTGAATTGAGGAGGAAATTTTGTATTTTCATCTCAATTAAGATGACATCTTTCCCATGACTTTTACTGGGAGATGCAAAGGGCAAAAGAACAGCATTGGTGCAGCAACTAACTTACCCTAAGTTTTATAAGGAGGTGCTAAGATTTTCAAATTCCTGCAAAATACCAAGCCCTGCTCACTTTCTTCCTCCATCCATAGCCATTCACTTAATGTAATATGTCTTCCAGTTTGGTGGCAGGTTTAACCTCACGGTGAAGTGGAACAGGTCCAGTATTCTCCATCATAACTAAGTCCACAGGTCCCTCAGTTCTAGCCTCCTGGGTCCGTGGGACAGAAAAGGACTGAGTTTGGATCAAAATCAGAAGGTAAACTTGGCAATGGCTTGAGGCAGGGTCTTCAACCTTTATATTGGCGCCATTTTTGTTTCCCTGGCTTGGCAAGAAGAGGCTGTGGAGAGAGAAACGCAGCAAAACTAAGAACTACACAGAGATGTTGCCACATTCCCCCCTCACAACCCTGGGGGTTGGCATCTTGATAGGGCTCAACAGGCACGGCTTGTCTCTGTTCCATGGGGCATCAGCTGGGCATCTCCTCTGTCTGTGGTCAATTGGCAGGTTGGCTGGTGGCCGGCTGGTCCAGATGGCTCGGCTCACACATCTGGCAGTTGCCTGGGGCTGTCAGCCAGTGTTACATGACTCTCCTTTGCTTGGCCTCTCTTCTTCCAGTAATTAGACCTGGCCTTTCACATAATGGCAGATGCATGGCATGGTATAAGGATGACAGTGGCAGCTGCAAGGCTCCTTAAGTCCAGGCCTCGGGAGCCTTAAAATGTCACTTCTGCAGCCTTCTATTACTGAGAATAAGTCACAGGCCAGCACAAATTCAGAGAAGATGGAAAAATACTCCATCTCTGGATGGGAAGGACAGCAAAGTCACATTGCCAAGGGAAGAGATAAGGAGGTGTGAATCATTCCGGGCATTTTTTCTAATAAACCACTACAGTCCTCTCTCTGACCCCAATGATCCACACCTAGTACATTAAATAGACTCCATCCCAAGATTCCTGCAGCCTGATTTAGTCACAGCATCCAGCTCAAAGTCCATGATCTCACGATCTGTATCAGGTTCCAATGTGGTCAAGGCTGTTTGAAGTGCAGCTCCTCTTGATCCAGAGATGATTCTATGGGTTGGCAATTAGGGCAAGGCGCAGCTGGGATGGCTCCCCTCCACCCACTGTGGTGTTAGCTGAATTCACTCATGTTTTTGTGGTCAAGTGATAGGTTAGCTGGAGGCCAGATGGTCCCGAATACCCACTCACATGTCTGGCAGCTGAATGTAACTGCTGACTGCAATGCCCACACCATCACAGTAGCACACTTGCATAGACTTGTCTGAGGCCAGGTTCCCCAGAAACAGACCCTGAGTCAAGAATTCAAGTACAAGTAATTTATTTGAAATGTGGTCCCAAGAAATACTGGTTAGGAACATGGAAAAATGAGACAGAGAAAGGACAAAAGCCAGTGAAGTATGCAATACCGAACAGGCTCCCATGGGGAATATCCAAAGCTTAATTCAGTTGAGGGTCCCTGAGGGGCAATGGATAGCCCACCTCAGAGTTACCCCCTTGAGAGGAAAGGGAGCAGGGGTATTTATCCTCCAGTTTCCATCTTTCATTAGCCTACAGACACTCTCACAGCCGTTAAACCCCCAGCTCTTGTGGCCTGCCCCGACGGCAGGCTGAGAAAACCCTCCTGTGGACAGTTTCAAGAGCTTGCAGTGGGCTGCATCAGAATGTGCTGGAACAATGAGTGCCAGGGGGTGAGGCATGAACAGCCTCAGTTCTAAAACCTCTATACCAGCAGACCTTGACTCAGAAATGTGTTGTATTTCAGAGGTTTATGTTCACAGTAGGTTTTTTGGAACTTAGACTATATTGTTTTCTTTAAACAATGCTTTAATTAAAAATAAATTTTAAAAGAATACAGCATGGGGCAAAAGAAGGTTTACTGTTGTTTACATGGAAAATAATGCAATAATTAATAAACAGTAATACAAGAATAAACTCTGCATTTCACATACTTATAACTGTAACCTACTTTTGCCCCACACTGGATATAAATATGTTCAATAGATTTAGGAGATATTCTTAACCTTAGGTCCACCAGTAGACTCCCAACTATTCATAAGCCCCCCTGAAGCTTTAGGTAAAATGTTGGGTATACAGTTTTCTGCAAAGAACTTCTACAGCTTACATAACATGCCCAAGGTATCCATGATCCCAAATAGGTTAAGAATACTGCGGCAGAGCAGAAGACTAAGAGCCCTAGGTTGAAGTCTCAACTTGACCACTTGCTAAGCAGGTTTCTTAACTTTGTTGTGTCTTATGTCCTCATCTTCAAAGAGGGGGAAACAATAGTACCCACAACATAGGACTGTTGTGAGAATTAAGCTAAGGAATATAGCACAGCCTGGTACCAGAATAATACAAATGTGGCTGATAGTAACATGGGTTCCTAGGAACTCCTGAGGCCATCAAAATTCGCACCTCTGAGTAAGGAATATTGTGGAAATTCCTGTGGGTTTGGCACACATCATTACTCCAATATCTCAAACCATCCCCTCTCCAACAGCAAACTGAGAAGACCTTCCCAAATGTTGCCTCCTCTCAAGCATTTGCTTTTCTCAATTTTCCAACTTCCTAAGATTTTTAAGTGAGAAATCTTAAATTTAATAGTCAGGACATTTAATAGTCAGTTGTCTTGCTCATAAACTTCACCAATGAGCTTGACTTCACATTGTGTCTTTGACGTAGAACCTCTCTGCTCAGATTTACTAAACAATTGGCAGACCACTGGCACAGCAGTAAGAAGGGTGTCTATTGCATCATGGCCCCTTTAAATGGACCCAGCTCGATCTTGCCAACATGTACTTTGACTTTGTAAAAATAAAATCTAGTCTAAGATTCCCCACTCAAGAATTAGTCCAAGCAATATCTTGCTTGCTAATTCCAACCTGCTCCTCCCTTTTCATCTCCTGTCATTTTCTGATCCCCATTTCATTTAGCATCTTGGACCAAGACTGGTCACCTTTCTTTGACTACCCCCTTAACACCTGATGGATCTCTGCATTTTATTGGAGTACAACTTTGGTTCTCTGTTACCCAATGCCATGCAGGGACTAAGTAATGGGCCTACTTCCTGCCCTCTTCTCCCTGGGAGAAAAGGATTACACATGGTCAACTGTGTCAAGGGTTAGAGTCTAACGCAGATCTCTTGGCATAATCAGGTCATGCTCCTCGCCATCTGGTGTCCATCCATGGGATAAGGCTGAGCTGCCCATAGGGTAATAATACACAGTATCATTGTTCTAGGCATTAGCCAAATAGGAGGCTTATATTATCAGTGATAAGTATACATGAAAACTGTACACGAAGGGGGAAAAATTATGAAAGCACACCAGGGAACAAAGCCAGGGTTGGACACAGGGCTCTGCAAGGTGAAGGTTTTAAGTAGAAGAGAAACTTGATGATAGAAAAGACAGGTACCAGGAATGCCATAAGTTAAGAAAGGTGCATCTGCAGTGACTTATGTCTTATTCTTGGACATCTGAAAACTTTGAGAGTTTCTAGGTTCAGGTTAACCTTTAAAGAACATCAGGCCAATACTGTTCTTGCAGGGAATCAAACATCTCCACTAACAGACCGACCCTCTGCACTCTCCTTTTCTAAAGCAACTCTGCCAGTCGGCATGATACAAGTGATGTGAACTCAACACTAGTAGAAATTTAATTTCTTCCCTGTTGTTTAACCATGGAGATGTTAGCCAAGTTTCCTCTCACTTTTCCAAGGAGCTTCTAGTCAAATTCTCATCAAGAGGCAGCAAACATAACCCTGCTGTCGGGGTGGTCAACTTCATGAAACTCAGTCATCTCTAGTGGAGGAAACACAGCCACGGGGTGGGGGGGGGAGGTCGTGCATAATTCTGGGCTTTTGTTTTGTTTTGGTTTTATTTCTCACTTCTTTATTCAAGTAAGAAACACTCTTCAGAGGTTGGTTGGGTTTCGGAAATTAAGTATAACATTTAAGTATAAAATTGGAACAACTGCAATAGAATAACAATAAAAATGTTTCATTGTAAAGAAAATAAATAAATATAAAATCTCCTCCTTTAGTGCAAATGGAAGCCAAAATCTGACACAACACCTTCTACCCGCCCGTGTTCGCAAAGACAGTGCAGGTCTGAAGTCACATAACATGCTAATGTCTGTGCGCAGAATTGATAAAGAATGTGTGCCCATGAGGAAAAAGTAGAACTCTGTGGAGTAGAAATCAGACAACCCTTTGACTGGAGAGTCAAAACCCACGTCATCCATGAGGAGCAGGTGGACACTGGGGGCCTCCAGATGTGTGTGATACTTTGAGAGGGTCACAGCATCGCTTAGATAGTATTCAGCCTGGGATGCATAATCTAACCACGAGGAAACATCAGAAAAACCCAGAAATGAGGAACTTTCTATTAAACACACAAACAATATTGTACCTTCAAATATGTCATAAATGACAAACAAAAGCTGCAAGATGTCCCAAATGAAAGGGACTAAAGAGACATGACAACTAAATGAAATACTTGATGGCTGGGGTGGAGGGGGCAGTGGTGGCGGGTAAATGCAGACAACTGTACTTGAATGACAATAAAATAAAAAAGTAAAATAAATAAAAAACGAAATACTTGATCCTACTTTCCTTCCTGTACTGGAGGGGGAAAAGGAAATTCTGTAAAGAACATTATCAAGTCAATCGACAAAAATGGAATATGCATGGCAGATTAGATGGAATGTTGTGTTGATGTTAAACTACTGAAGTTGACGTGTAAGAGAAGATAAGCATTGAAGTATTTAAGGGTAAAAGGGCATGATGTATGCAAACTAGCATCAGATAACTCAGAAAGAAATTATGTGAGTGGTGTGAGGGGGTGGGGGGAGAGGGAGAGAATGCACAAACTATAAAGCAAATACAGTTGCCAGATCGGAGGGAGTTTGAGGGCTGGGTGAAAAAGGTGAAAGCATTAAGAAGTACAAATTCGTAGTTACAAAATAGTCACAAGGCTGCAAAGTACAGCATAAGAAATATAGCCAATAATATTGTCATAACTGTGTATGGTGTCAGGTGGGTGCTAGACTTATCAGGGAATCACTTTGTAAGTTATATAGATGTCTAACCGCTGTGCTGTGCACCTGAAACTAATAGAATATTGAATGTCAGGTGTAACTGAAAAATAAAATAATTTTAAAAATAAAAAATAATAAAGCAAATGGGGTAACATTAATAGCAGGTAATCTAGATCAAGGGTATATTGGTGAACTTTGTGGTATTCTATTTCCTGCAGCTTTTCTGGAAGTATATTCCTAAATAAAATGAGGGGAGTTTTATTGGTTTTTTTCCTGAGCATTTATAGAACCATGTTGCTTCATTTATCCTAAATTGCATATCCCAGAGCTTTGGAGATGTTCTTTTAAGATGAGCCAAAGCAGCAGTAGCCCAGAAATTCAGGCATTAGTAAAAGTTTGTCAACATCAGAGAAGACAGCACAAGCCATGCTCTCTTCTTCCTTCCTTGTCAACCAAGTGTCTTTCTTAACCCAGACATCCAAGGACACACATATGGAGCAAGATGCCACCCTGTCCTCAGAGATTTTTTAACTGGCTCATTCCTCTATTCATGACCTTCCCAAGATATCTGAAAACCCTGAATTTCCTCTTTCAAGCACCACTTAGAGGGTGACCTATTGTCCCGATTTGTCAGGGACTGAGGGACTTTCTGAAACATGGACTTCCAACACTAAAGCCAGGACAGCCCCTGATGGTCACCCTCCATCGTGGTTCTGAGTTCCAGCACCAGATGAAAATCTGGTTTCACTCCCGTCACCTACAGCATCTCTTTTCTCTCCCTCTTCCTGAGATAGATCTGGAACTTGGCTCCTTTTTGTGGTGACACCCGCCATCTGCCCCAACACGGAAACTCCTTGCTTCAGTCACATGAGGCAGCAAGAAGCATGTCAGAGGATCCAATGCAGTGAGGAGTTTCCTGTCACCGGGTTGTTCAGCCCCCTCTCTCCCCAGCCCCCCTGCTCCTCTATGTCTTCACCCCCTTCCATCTCTGCTTCCTTCAGACACTCAACTCTTCTCACTTTACATGCAAAAAAGTTCATGTCTAGAACCTGTCCTCCTTCTGTGCCATCTTAGACATTTTCATGTGTTTTGCTAACTGGAAGTCAACTTGAGATTTTTTCACTTTAAAGGCCAGGACCTTGAACAGCAGCTTTGAAATCCTTCTTTACCAGCATGGCCATCTCTCCCTGACACTGAAAAATGTTCCATACCGTGAAGGAGAATAAAATCTATTCTGCATGGTTTGAACTCTATGTGTACTTTATTTTATTCTAATTCTTTCATACCGGCAGTTTATGGCTGGTGTATGTGATAATATTACAGCATCTTCAATATGTATATCTCGATATGTAATTTTCAAAGCACTCTTACATACATTACCGCTTTTGATCCCCATACTACCGCTGAGGAACAGCACAGGACAGGTGGGTGTACGGCCATTTAGCAGATTCATAACCTGGTGCTTGGATGATTGGTGTGACTCACGAGAAACAACAGAACTATGCCTTTTGACCGGAAGCCCAAGACTCTTGTCACACTTGTGCAGCCTCATGTTAATTCTTTATTAACAAAAGGGTCCCATTAACAAAAAAAACTTGATTCCTTAGCCTGCAGTGTATCAGAGAGTTTACCTAAGAAAATAATGGAGTGGATGCGGGTGGATGAGACGACATGTATTTTGGAACTGCTGGTCTTGCAGGTACAGCCAGGTGCTACCCTGAAGCAGCTGTCTTTACCTCCAGACCATGGGCTAATTAGGCCCGGACAGCCAACGATTATTCTCTGACACCCTAGAAGAGTGTTAGAGGCAGCGTAGAACAGGCTTTGTCTCCATTTCAAAGCCCTCTTGTGCCACCTCTGCTCCCTTGGGCTCCTTGGTTCTTCCCTCTGCCCCACCTTCCACTTTAGTGCAATGTTTCAGCTTGAGCAATGCCGCCATTTAATTTTGCCTCTGGGAAGCCACCCTAACTGGTTTATTTATATGCTGCTTTGTATCAATTACCCTGTATTGTTCATCTTCGCAGCCACTCTCCCACCTTCAATTCTTTCACGTAATTGGCTTCCTAGTTTTACCTGACACAGGCAAGATCCTATTTCACCTCTATCACTTAAACAGGACTACCCTATGCTTCATCCTAATAGCTTCTGTCGTAGCCTCTTTCTCCCTGGGCTTGCTTGGAAAACAAGACAACATTGCTCTAGCATACATACCCCACTTCTGAGTCTCTTTTTCAAGATTGAGGTCAGGGGGAACAATGACCAAAGAGTGTAGAGTTCTGGGGAAGGAGATACATTTAGCAGGATCCTTCAGAGTCAGGAGTTATTGGAGACAACAGATGAGTGTAAACTAACAGATGGCCAAGGATTTAAATCAAAATGTTGCAATTGGTCTGTATGTCTAAGACAGAGCTTCTGCATCCAACCTTGGTGACACATTGTGTTGAATAATTATTGTTGGGGGTGAGGTGGGTTCTGTGCCCTGGAAGGTGTTTATCAGCAAATCTATCTTCTGCCCACCAGATGCCAATAGCACTCCCTCTAAACTGTAACAACTAAAAATGTCTCCAGACATTGCCAAATGTCCCACAGGTGGCAGGAAGCAAAATCACTTCCTGTAGAGAATCATTGGCCCAAGCTGTGAGCACAGGGTGGAAATAGAGAGACAAAGACATAGATTAGGGTCAAGTAGACGAGGAACAAAGAAGAAAGTTACAAAGCTGGATCAAGAAAGAATAAGAATTTGTACCCCATTGGGAAAGGGACGCCCCACGTTCACCATACCTGGGAGCTGGGCATGAGTTATGTATATGCTTTAAGGAAGCAGAATCTAGGTGACCTCATATTTGCCCAAGAATGTTCTCCCTGTTGCTGCTGGTACCCTCTGATCAATCGGCAGCAGGAGGTAGGCTGCAGGACTGGGCAGCTGCCTAACATGCTGAATTTAAGAGAAACCTGTTATTAGTGGTTTAACCCAAGAGAGTTGATTGTTTCCATGTAACCAGAAGACCAGAGGAGGAGGATCCAGGGCTGGTGCAGCTACTGAAGAAAGTCAGCAAGGACGGCTCCTTCTAGCTTCCAGCCCCACCGCACTTGACATGTGGTTTTCTTTCTTAGGGTTACAACTTAGCTATACTTATTTTATATTTTCTTTAATTTAAAAAAATAACAAACAACTCAGTTACTTTTTAAAAAGTAAACAATACAGAGAAGTACAAAAAAGGAAGCTTTAAAATGACTTCAAATCCAATCACTATAGTTATTTGGTGATTATCATTTCCAATAATGACCACGCATGTCTATCTACTGGTAAAATGATGGATGGATGGGCAGACAGACAAACAGAATAGATGGATAGGTAATAAGAATGAGGTTATGTTATGTATGCTATTTTTAGTTAAATTAACTAAGCTAAACATGGAATAGATGGAGACTATATCATCTAAGTTCTTGCAGGTTCTAAAATGTTTATACACGAACTTTTGGCTTTGACCTTTATACTCTAAAGAGATCTTGGCTGAGTATAAAATCCTGAGATCACCCATGCTTTCCCTCAGATCTCTAGAGACTCTTCTCCTCTGTCTTCTGGCATTAAGTGTCACTGTGGAGAAGTGTCATTCAAAGCTGTAATTCTTACTTTTAAGGAAATTTGTTTCCTACTTCAGATTTGAAGGGAAGTGTTAGATCACAGCATTTCCTCTCCTTTTGGTCCAAATCTCTCAATTTAAGACATGCATGGGTTATAGCCATTGCTTTGTTTCATCAAAGATGGATTTTCATACTTGTTGTTTGTTTTTTCCCCAAATGTGGGAGAAAGAATTGGGATAAAAATGACTTTACTTCATTATCTCTAATCACAAATTTCATCCTTACAATTTTGGGCGAGTTAAGAACAATGAATAGAAAAAAGCAAACTGGGACAGAATTTTTATTCCCCACCCACTGAGCTTTTCTCACACCACGTCCTGACCATCAGCGTGCCCTTCTCATTCCCCTCCAGGACCTACCACAGGTTCATACACTTCTCTCTCTCGCTCTCTACTACTCTAGCCCCGTTGCAATTACCATCGGCCATGCCTGGCTGGGCAATTGCAGTAGTTTCTTACCCGTCTTTCTGCTCCCACTGTTGCCTCTCTTTTCATTCCATTCTCAATAGATGGCCACAGAAATCTTCCTGCGTGGAAATCAGATCATGTCACTCAGTCCCCCGCTTAAAACCTTCAGGGTTTTTGTTATTTGTTATTGTTTATAATAACTAAATACCAGAAACAACCCTAATGTCCATCAACCAATGAGTGGATAAATTCAAAAAAAGGAGAAAAGGGAAAAATATGAAGAAGACTTGACTTGGGGTGGTGAATACACAATACAATATACAGATGATGTATTATGGAATTATACCCCTGAAACCTAAATAATTCTATTAATCAATGTCACCCCAATATATTCAATTTAAAAAGAAATAATTTTTTTAAAATAATGAAGCACTGATACAGGTTTCAACATGGATGAACCTCAAAAATGCATGAAAGAAGCCGAATGTGAAACAGTACATATTATGTGATTCCTTTACATGAAAGACCCAGTAAAGGCAAATCTATAGAAACAGATAAATAGTTGCCAAGGGCTGAGGATGGGAATGGGGAAAGACTGTGGAGGAGCTTCATATCACGGCAAATGTAGTAATAAGCACTTAATTGTATACTCGGAATGTATTTTATGGTATACAAATTATTCATACCACAAATGAACTTTATGGCATGTAAATTGCATCTTAATAAGCTATTTTTAAAAAGGAGGTACATCCAAGAGTATCCATAATCCTTAGAATAATCCTCTTCCCCTGATTTATAGAATTCCTCATGATGTGGCCCTGCTCACATTCCTGTCCTTGTCACAATGCTCTTCTTTCTGCCCCTTGCATATATCATGTTTAATTCCATCTGAGGGCCCTTGTACTCCTCTGACCTCCTCATGGCTGACCCCTTCTTGATATTCAGATATTGACTTGTTAGAGTGGCCCTCACTGGCTACCCAATGCCAAATAGCCACCTACTGATGCCTTTATCCTGATTTCAGCCTCTGCACTGCCTTTTGTCTGTATGATATTTTTCTTGTGGTTTATTATATAACATTACCCACCAGAATGTCCATGTGAGCTACAATCTTTCAGTTGGGTTTCCCAGTCCCAGCACATCCTTCAACTGGTAGAAGATATCAGTCAATATTCTTTGAATGAATAAAAGATTGAATGAATGAATAATTTAGATAGTCAGAAAACCATGCAAACAAAAATGCTGAGACACCCATTCCCCTTAAGGAAGAAGGCAGAAGCCTTCTGTGCTTGCCTTGATCTGTAGTGATGATGCATCCCCCCAAAATACTAGATGATTTCTCTTTGACCTGGGTAATACTAGTAAGAAGACCATCTGCTCCCTAGTGCCAAAGGAAATGGGCTCCAGGGAAACCTCCTTAAAACACAGAGGGTCTCTGAAATTATGTGTTATCTGGAAGAATGCTGGTTGCTCTACTCAAGGAACAATGAGTGTCAAGGAACACACCCATTGCAAATGCCCCCAAATCAGGAACTTTATTCTAAGCATGAAAACAACTATTAGAAATCTAAGGCTTCACTGAGATGGAAACCACAGCTATGCTTCTTGTCACTCAGAAGTTCGGTAGTTCCAAGTTAATGTCTCATGGCTACTAAGAAGTTAGTTCCTGGTAGTTTTTCCATTTCCTTCACCAAGACCTCAGCCCTGAACAAATGTGATACGAGAAAGGTAAGAGTAAAGCAACAGGTCCTGAGGACCAGAGGCAAACTTGAAGGAATGAGTAGGGTACTTAAGACTATGGACAGGTTAGTGCGGAAAGGAACACATAAGGGAGAAAAACAGGAAGTGTATGGGGAAGTACAGCAAAACTGAATATGGGCAATTTCAGGTCATTGGCTGTGTCTAGCAGGGAAAGAAATCCATGTATATACAAGTGCTTCTGCGTGGGCTGGCACTGCTACTCATCAGCGTGCCAAGTTGAAAACAGCAGTTTCTGACCTCAAAGAGCTCAAAGGAATCTTACCCCTAATTTGTGCCCATCACTGGGATTCAGATGAGCCCTGACAAGTTACACAAACTGGTGGGAAAGACCCACCTAAAGGCTTTTTATATTAGGATAGAAAAAAAAACTCCTAACGAAGAATTTATCTAATGGAAATAGAGCCAGAAAGAAAAGCCAGGACTAGTAAGGGATCCTTAGATTACTGAAAAGGAGAATTTGAGAGTCAGCATAATCTGTTTGCAAATCCCAGCAGCCTCTCTGCCCAAATTCGTTTATAAATCACTTGCTTTTTGATTGTTTGATTGGTCAGTTTTTAACAATAAGTATGTTTTTATTTTACAGTAAAAAATAATAATAATAAGGTTTCCTTACGGAAAGAGGGGTTATGGTGGAGGTGGGCCACAAGGTGAGAAAGGGACCCTTTGTGAAGATTCTCTTGGGACGCAGACCGTCTCCTCTTGTCAGCTGTCAATGTCTTACACTCCCTTTGGAGAAGCCACATTCGAGCTTGGAAACAGATGTTTTCATTCAACTCCCCACATTGTGCTCCCTAAGCGACATCCTGCACCGGGGTGACAGCAGATGGCCACCCCCATCGCAACGGCAGCGTTGCCGTCTGTCAGTCTTCTGCAACAATTTGTGAGTCTCAGAAACTGGTGTTTTCAATGCATTTGCACTTGTTTTAAGGCAAATCACAACCCACACCGAGTGCAACACCGAGATGGCAACAGCAAGGACATAAGCCCCAAGCAGAGTAGCTTACTTAATAATCACGTAAGTCAGTTCGGTGTGAGCCTGGTGGAGAGCTGCAAGTGGCGAAGAGAGACTGGCATCCTGTCCAGGCTGGGGTTACCTGTGAAAGCAGGTCATGGTTACAGAGTCAAAAAGCAGAGTGATAGGCACTTGGGTAAGTCTAGAACCCAGAATAAGGTATAGAAATGCAAGACTGATACAGGGTGGAATCCAGGGGCCAATGGTCAGAACAGAGGAAGGATTCAAAATCAGGAGAATAAACTAGAGCAGGGGGTGGCAAGCTTTTTCTGTAAAAGGCCAAATAGTAAATATTTTAGGCTCGGTGGGCCCTGTGGCTTCTGTTGCCACAACTCAGCTCTGCCATTGCAACGGAAAGCAGCCCTATGCATATGTAAATGAGTTAGTGTGGCGGTGTCCCAATTAAGCTTTATTTAGGGACACTTAAATTTGAATTTCATGTACTTTTCATAAAATATTATTCTTCTTGTGACTTTTTTCAGTGTTAAAATATAAGACCCATTCTTAGCTCATGAACCATACAAAGTCAGGCAGAGGACCAGCTCCGGCCCATGGGCAGTGGGCCAACCTCACATCAGGAGCAGCACCACCCAACAGAAGTGAGATGTGAGCCACAAACACGAGGCACACGTGTCATCTTAAATTTTCTAGCAGTCACATTTTAAAAAGTAGAAAGAAACAGGAGACTTGGGAATTATCAGAAACTTTTTGAGCCTCAGCTTCCTTAATTAAAATAAGGTTAACAATAGTAACTCACAGGATTGTTGTAAAGATTAAAAGACTCGCCCTGGATGGTGTGGCTCAGATGGTTGGAGTACCATCCCATAGACCAAAAGGTTGTGGATTCAAACCCCTGTTAGGGGCAAACATGAAGGCAACAGTCAATAAATCAATGTCTCTCACTATCTCTGTCTGTCTGTCTGTCTCTCTCTCTCTCTCTTCTTTTCTTCTTCTTTCTCCAAAAGCAATGAAAAAAATATCCTTGGGTGAGGATTAAAAAATAAAGATTAAATGCCTCAAACTACGTGATGTACCTAGAACAGTGCCTAGCACATAAGTCCCCAATAAACTTAGTTTCCTTGTTACGATTTCAAAAATAACAGTTTAAGTTAATTCAAATAATATACTTTAACTCAATCCACTCAAAATATTATTTCAATATGCAATCAATATAAGAAAACTATTGGGATATTTTACACTTTTTTCATACTAAGCCATTGAAATTCACTGTGTATTTTACTCTGATATTACATTTCAAGTGCTCAGTAGCCACACATGTCTAGTGGTTACATATCAGACAGCACCAGAGCCAAAGCAAAGATGAATCCAAGTATCAAAAGCCAAAGTCACGCAATAGAGCAGATCCAGATAGACTGGGAAGAGGCAGAATATATCACACAGAAAAGATAAAGTCCAAGGTCAGGGAAGAAGGTCCAAGCACCTGGGCCAGTACCAGAGCAGACCCTGGTCCAGGATTCAGGAGAACACCTGGGCGGCAGAGATAAGCTCCAATACAATCACTTATTTAGAACCTCCTGGGCCAGGCTCCACAGAAAGCATTTCCCATTTATTTTGTCATTTAATCTTCACATTGGACTTGTGAGGACAGTATTCTTACCCTTGTGTTAGGAGTGAAACTCAGAAGAAAACAAAGCCATTTGCTCAAAATCATACAGCTAACAGGTAGTAGAGGGGGAATTTGAACCCATGTCTATCTGGTTCCCATGCCTACTCAGCCTCTTCATTACACTGCATCACAGTAGCCAAGGCAGTGAGGGTACATGAAAGGTCAGAACGCTGTCTTTTAATTCCATTCACACCCCTCATCCTCACTGTCCCCGCCAGCTTCAGCTCATTCTCAGTCACCTCTTACCTGAACTTGCGCAGCCGCGTCAAGTCTGATCTCCCTGCCCCCAGTCTCCTTGTCTCTGATTTTCCTAGCATTCCCTTGACAAAATAATTTGCTTAAAGCCCAGTTCCAGACACATTAATTTCTGTCTCAGCAATCTCCACTGGCTCCTCTTGCTATAGAATAAAAGCCCAAACTCTGGAAACCTGGGTTGCAGGCTACTGTCTTATTTTAATCAGCTCTCCTGACTTCTGAGCGTGATCTTCCAGACCCTCCACATCCTGCCATGCTGCCTTCACAGTCCTTGAACTCCCTTCTATGTTTCAGGCAGATGTCCCAGCAGCCACTCAACCAGCCATGGACTACTGACACTCACTATCCCCTGAACACAACCTATGAATTTTTACAGCAGGGCCCTGAGTCACACTGTTTCTTCAACTTCAAATGTCCTTTCCTTCCACGTGTCCCCACTACCCCTCTACTTGCACAGACCCCAATTGCTTCAATTATGTCCCTTCTTGATCCCTCTTCTGGACTCTGCCAGCACCATGTCCATGCTACTCTTACAGTTCTCATTACTTTCCACTTTGTTTCGTAGACATGTAGCTGTGTCTCTCATCTAGCTTCCTACACTTAAGGCTTACTTAAGGAAAAATTCTGTATGTTTCCACCTCCTGTAGCACATGCCGTAGTGTTTTGTGTTCACAGATTAGGTGATCCATATGCACATTTGACTAAAAAAACAAATCAGTGTTAGTTTAATTGAATTGACGTATCATGATGCTTAATATTTTTGCCACTCAACTTATTCTTTAAGAATGTCCAGAAAAAGAGGCAAGAATGACCTCCAGACTGACCAAAGCCCACACACTTCTACACCCTCCTGTCCAGCCTGTACGTCTCACCACTGTCACCATCATGCCCAAAAGACAGGCTGAAGGGGATGCTAACGGAGATCAAGGTGAGGTGAAGGATGAACCACAGAGAAGACCCACCAGGTCATCACCCAGAGCCCAAGCCTTAAAAGGCCCCTGCCAAGAAGGGAGAGAAAGTACCCAAAGGGAAAGAGAGAAGCTGATACTGCCAAGGATGGGAATAATTCTGCAGAAAATGGAGATGCCAAATCATCCCAGGCACAGAAAGCTGCAGGTGCCAGAGATGCCAAGTGAAGTGTGTGCAGTTTGTTTGTTTTTTGTTTTTTTTTCACCTGAGGACATTTTTTTCATTGCTTTCAGGGAGAGAGGAAGGCAGAGAAAGAAAAGAAGAAAAAATTATCAATGTGAGAGAAACATCAATCAGCTTTCTCATACACATCCCAACATGAGACCTGGCACATGCCCTGATCAGAAGTCAAATCCATGACCCTTCAGTCTATGGGACAACACTCTGAGCCACACAGGCCAGGACATGTGTGCAATTTTGATAACTGTGTACTTCTGGTGACTATACAGTTCAAAATACTATTTTTTATCAAGTTCTACAAAAATGCAGATTTTTTTACTTTTTTAAAGCTATTTCATTAGCTCTTGGACCCCTCCCCAACATGCAGCACCACAACACAGTGACACGTGTTGTCCTGACCTGGTGAATACCTAAGGCTTCACCCCTTACTATATAACAAATGCACCAAGACCAAAAAATATGGCCCAAATGAAAGAACAGATCAAAGCTCCATAAAAAATACAACTAAGAGATGAAGGGATATCCAATCTATAAATGCACAGTTCAAAACACTGATAATCAGGATGTTCACAGAAATAGTTGAGTATGGTTGCAAAATAGAGGAAAAAGTGAAGGCTATGAAAAGTGAAATAAAGGAAAATGTACAGGGAACCAAGAGTGAAGGGGAGGAAACCAGGACTCAGATCAACAGTTTGGAACAGAAGAAAGAAATAAACTTTTGACCAGAACAGAATGAAGAAATAAGAACTCAAAAAAAATGAAGAGAGGCTTAGGAACCTCTAAGACAACTTTAAGTGTTCTAACATCTGAATCATAGGGGTGCCAGAAGGAGAAGAGGAAGAGCAAGAAATTGAAAACTTATTTGAAAAAACAATGAAGGAGAACTTCCCCAATCTGGTGAAGGAAATAGACTTCCAGAAAATCCAGGAAGCACAGTGTCACCAAGAAGTTGGACCCAAGGAAGCACACACCAAGGCACATCTTAATTACATTACCCAAGATTAAAAATGAGGAGAGAATCTTAGAAGCAGCAAGAGAAAAGGAGACAGTTACCTACAAAGGAGTTCCCATCAGACTATCAGCTGATTTCTCAAAAGAAACCTCAAAAGAAGAGGCTGGAAAGAAGTATTTGAAGTCATAAAAGGCAAGGACCTACATCCAAGATTACTCTATCCTGCAAAGCACTCATTTAGAATGGAAGGGTTGATAATGTGCTTCCCAGATAAAGTCAAGTTAAAGGAGTTCATCATCACCAAGCCCTTATTATATGAAATGTTAAAGGGACTTATCTAATGGAAGGAAGAAGATGAAAAACATGAACAGTAAAATGAAAATAAACTCACAACTCTAAACAACCAAACTTAAAAAAATGAACTAAGCAAACAACTAGAACAGGAACAGATTCACAGAAATATAGATAACATGGAGGGTTATCAGTGGGGATGGGGAGAGGGGAGAATGGGGGAAAAGTTACAGGGAATAAGAAGCATAAATGGTAGGTACAAAATAGACAGGGGAAGGTTAAAAATAGCATGAGAATGGGGAAGCCAAAGAACTTATATGTATGACCCATGGACATGAACTAAGGTGGAGGAATGATGGTGGGGGTGAGGGGTACAGAGTGGAGGGGAATAAAGGGGAGAAAAAAATGGGACAACTGTAATAGCATAATCAATAAAATATATTTTTAGAAAATAAAGCTATGTCATTAGCACACAGACAACGTCATTTTTGCTTTTTGTGGGGAAGGACATATAAGGTCTGTCCACAAGTATCCATCCATATAATATGAAAAATAGAGACATTTATTGAAGAAGATACAAGAAACTTTGTACATAGGACAACAATGCCTCAGTCACCTTCAAAGTAGGCACCTTGGACCTCACACAGTTCTCCTAATGGCCATCAGCTGCCTTATCATATTTTCCTCATCTATGGTTTGAAATCTCTTCCCTTTCAAAGGTGATTTTAGTTTCAGGAAAAGCCAGAAGTTGTAGGGCACTAAATCTGGGCTGTAGGGGGGCTGAGTCACCTGGGTGATTTGATATTTTGCCAAAAAACTCTGCCCAAGACTAATCTGCACTGACTAGTACAGTGAAGTCATCATTGTTCACACATGCACATTCCAGTCCACTCTCCTTGGCTGCCAGGTTACATCAATGTCACATAAACTGTTCTCATTATATTAATAGTGGCTGGACTTTTTTCAGACAGACCTCCTACACTACTAATAGAATGTCTCCAAAGTCAGATTGGCATGGGAAAAAAATACCTTTGCTTTCTAGTTTTGAGAGACTTCTTCTTGGTTTCTGGGAGGAGGGGTATCTTGACATTGATACACATTAGCCACCTTGGCACTGACATACTGTGGTGTAGAAAAACTAAAATTTGGTTTTGTATCCTTTTCTCCATCTCCACTTTCAGCATAGGCTTGACTCCCATAATTCCACAGACCTGTTGGAACCTGACCCAAAAATCTGCTTACCAGTATGTTGGGCAATCTGGACTTTGCCATGTCATTGAGATGGCATCCCTCAAAAGAACAGCAGTTCCTTTTTAAGACTGTGGATCTACAGATTGATAATTCTGCCATTTTCATTTCATTTCCTGAAAGTGAGAGTTGGCTTGTGAAAAGTTGTTAAGCAACATGCTTAATGTGAAATATCAACCCTCACTCTAAACTTTCCCTGTTCAGAGCATCAGATGAAGACTTCATTGGGTTTTATAGTGGTTTTCTGATTTTGGTAGTCCATTGAAGAAGAGAGTTTGAATGCTTTATAAACTGTTAATGATTGTCTGCCCATATCCTGCCTGAAATACCATGACCATTTATGAAAGTATCTTTAATAAAACTGAATACAGTTTGGCTTGGGGAGAAAAAAAAAAAGAATGTCCAGGAAATTTTAACTAAAACAGTACACTATATTAACCTAAATATATAAAATTAAGTCATATTCAGCAGGATCTCAGTGTGCCACATTAACCAGAAAAGAGAACCATACAACAACTCATCATGTTTTCTTTTTGTTTGTTTGTTTGCTTTGACTGCTAGAAAGCTCAACTGAAAATTTGGTGCTCAAGGACAAGAATATCCTTAACTTATACAAGCAAGAACAAAATAACAAGAATATCCTTGTTCCTTTCAACCCCTCTCCTCCTTTCAGTGATTCAGTCTTTTGTTCTTGCTTGTATAGACCGGTAGTAGGTATTGTTCATTGAAAGCTTCCTGAAATACCTTGGAAAGTATTGCAAAGGGGAGTAGATATAAATCATACATCAGTGCCATTAGTAAGATTTGTTTATGAGCTTAATCACGAGGCACAAGTGTGAAGCATTCTGACCCCTTAGCCCCATGTATGTGTGGGCAAGGGGAGGAGCCAAGGTGAAAAGGCTTTCAAATTACAAGAAGTGACTCAGCATTAGAGCTGGCCCCTGAAGGGAAAACTATCCTTTTGAAGCCACAGTCCAGCAGGATATAGTGGTCTCAGTCTTGATTGGGTTGGACCAATGTAAAGGACCTCAACTCAGAGTATAGGACAGGGGGCAACAGGAGGAACCAGACAGCAGCAATATGCAGAGGCCAGCAAAGGGCCCTGTAGCAAGAGAGCCCATCTGATAAGGAGGATTTACTGGGAAGAGAGTATGACTTCCAGGGGAGAGTTGGAATGATCTGAAAGGGGATCTGAGCCCTGTTTAAGGATTGCAATTCAGAACCAAACTCCTGCCCCAGCATGTAACAGCAGAGATAAACAGGGAATCGAAGCAGGAATAGCTATGAAGAATGAGCAATGACACTGAGACTAGGGGAGGCTGTGCCTCTGAAAACCCTAGGCCTGAGCCTCTCAGCAAATCCTGCCTGACCGTCACTGGGCTCAGTGCCACCCACAAGGCAATGGATGTCACTTATCTGTTTGCCTGAAGATTAAATTCCTCACTCCCTAGAGGAACATGTAATACAAAGAGACGTGGAATGACAATTTCCTATTGTGAATAATGTCCTGAGAGAATGAAAGATATGATGGGTCAGTTTTGATAGGGGGACGTAGGCAGGAAAGCTCCAGAAAATAGGCCAAGAGCCAGAGACAGGATGGGCAGAAGACAACAAGGAGTACAGAACACCTGTTGGCAGGAAGGCAGCCGCCTGCCAAGATGGCAACCTCACCATTTGGTCGAGTCAACTCTCTATTGGTCAGAACAATAAAGAAAACAAGTGAGATGAGAAAGGCAACATTACTTTCTTCCTGTTCCTTTCAGCCAAGGCACTTTGTGTTGTCAACTTTTTCTCCCCATTTTATGGGTGAAGAAACCAAGTCGTCCCACTACCACATGGCAGAGTCCGACTCAAATCCAAGTCCTTCTGGGTCTTGAGTTGATGCCTTTACTACCTGCTGGGCTTCCATCCAATAAATGAAAAGTAAGTGAAACTACAGGCGTCCACTAATGACCTCACTTAGCCGGTCAGTCCTCATCTGCACTGGGACTGGAGATCTGGGTGGCTTCAGGAGTGACAGCGCATGTTCCCAGGGGGGCATATGATTCCCTGGAGGCTGCACTCACACACTGGAAAGAGAAATTCAAGTCCTTGCAGGATCCCTCCACTACTTCAGTTCATGGAGCAGGTTAGGTTTGCCAGCCCCTCAAGCAAAGGGCTTTGTTGCAGAGCTGAAAGGTCAAGAGTACTGTTCCTCATCATCTGATGGCCAGACCAGGCTGGTAGCCAAGGGCTCCAATCCGGACACTTACGATGCTAAGTGCACAGGATCCCTTGGGCCTGTCCTGCCTGGCTTGACATTTCCTCTTCAATGGCCAAACTTTGCTTTCCACCTCTCTTTCAGGAGCTGACTCATCTTTTCAAACTATACAGTTGGCATTTAGGGGTTCCCTGGATTCTTGCACATGCTGAGAGTTTTCTCAAACAGTGTATAACTGGGAAAAGTTCAGGCCTAAATCAGTTGCATTTAACATGTATTTATTTTTTATTTCTTTCTGTACACAAGCAACTGTGCAGGCATTGCAGTGAACCCAGAGCTCTCCATCCAAAGAGTAGACAGAAATGTGCAATGCCAGACTAATAATTAACTACGATGCCAAACTTGCTCAAGAAATCTCTAGACACCGCGGTTAAAGGAGGAACAAAAGAGCTCTCCAGTAGGGCCTTGTACTCTTACCTGCTGGATCCTTTCAGACGTTGCCGGTTCTGGGAAGATAGCATCCCTCTTGGCCACTGAAATCTTTGGCCTTGTGCTATGCCCCTCCCCCTCTTATACTGAAGATGATACGTACACAGGGAAATCCTTGGGCTGCCCAGATTGTTGATACAACATTTCTACATTTGCACAGAAATGGGGGAGGGAGAGACTTCTCTCCATCAGGATTAAGACAACTTTATTCCCAGGAAGGGGACCTCATTGTGTCTGTCCTTCACTAACAAACCCAAGACAAGTTTTCCTCTGAAGCTGGGTTAGAGGACATTTGAGTGCCACCACCAATGCCACACCCAAAGTCTCTGTCCTTGCTAATAACTAATTTCAACTCAAGACAGGAGGAGACTCACCTTCAAGGAGAAATGCTAACCGATTTCAAAAACTTCCCCCAGCGGTGGGTAATATAGTTTGTCTCTCTCTCTTTGCTGGAGAAACTTGATTTTGGTTTCCCAAGATTCAACCATCATTTTCAAAGTATGCCTCTCAAACACCCCAGAGGCCTATGAAATCCCCAGGTAAACAGAACTCCTGGCAGCGTGCTCTTCTGGAGCCAAAATTTCCACCTGAGCAAATGAATTAGGCTTCTCTCTCAAAACCACACTGCACTGATAGAGTTATACACCCAAAAGGAAATTTTATATAGTTCTTTATTAAGGACTAAGTGAAAACAAACCTAAAGCATTAGGTCTCAAAAGCAGTGAGAGGTAATTTCTGAGTTAAACCGAAGAATGAGGCGATAGCCAGGTCAGAGCTGTTGCAAGACGTGTTGTCACAGTAGTCCAGGAGCACGGCTGTAAATGGTGAGAAGGTGCGAGAAGTGCACATTTACATGCAGCTGACTGCGTAACCTGGGGCAGGCCCAGCCACCTAAAGGGTCAGAATGAAGTTGGATGGGGTGCCCAGGGAGAGGCAGGCCAGCTGGTCCCCCAATGGCTGTGGGTGCGATGGGGAAGGTTTTCTAGCTCTACATCCAATTGAAGGCACAGTCCCTTCATGCCTGTGCTTACACAGAGCTTTGTTTCAAACTGCCCTGAGAGAGCGAAGGGTTGGAAGGGAGTTGGGGCAGGGGCACTACAGATGTGAAGAGGCAGCCCCTGGAGTTTGCCTTGATTGATGCTAATTGAATTCTAATTGAAGCCATCTATCCAGGCCCCAAGTGCACCTGATGTAAACTTCAATATCCGGAAGCCACACCTCAGAGAGTCAGCAAGCATCCCTCTCATTGCACAATGTACCAGGTACATTATTTGTCTATTAATTCTTGATACACCTTTAGAGACCCTGTGGACTGCCCACTAAAGACGAAAAGAGTGCAGCCTCTATTCTGGGCTGCCCTACAAAGCTGGGTTTTGACCTGGTAATACTACTACAGTTCATTTAGCATCATTGCCATGCACCATGCTAATTAGGACTTGGGGAATCTTAAAATCACTGGATTATGCAGTGTTTCATCTCAAGTGTGTTCTGAGCTGTGGTCCAAATCCTATGAAATTTGTATTCAGTGAATAAAGAGGGGGCAGGAAAAGCATGGAGAGTCAAGGGAATAAGTCAGAGGTGAATAGGAACCTTGCATTGCACCATAGGGTAAACAGGCTCCGCAAGTAGCCTTCATTCATTCATTCCACAAACATTTACTGAGCCCCTACTATGTAAAAGCCATTAACTAATTTTCCAGAACCTGGGGCTATAGCCTCACAGAAGTACATGTTTTAGTGGAGAGAGGCAAATACCAAACAAGTGAAAATGAGTAAATAAAATACCCTTAGATGTTCAGTGCAATGAAGAAACCAAAATAGGGCAATAAGGTAAACAGGAAAAAGAGGGGATGAGGCAGGGCGGCAGGGAGAGGCCTCTCCAAGGAGGTAACATTTGGGTGAAGAGCCAAAGGATGGGAAGGGATCTGAGAAAAGATCTGAGGGAGGGTTATTCTGGAGGAGGCATAGCAAATAGAAACAAACTAAGGCAGGGAAGAACTCGGCATGTCTGAGGGTCAGAAAGGAAGTCGCTATGGATGAATACGGACAAGATAGAGACAGGTGAGACTGGAGAGGTCAGCAGGAGCCTGATCCTATAGAGCAGGGATGTCAAACTCTCTCACTGGGGGCCAGCCACCTCAGCCTCGCAGTGTGCCTTCGAAGGGCTGAATGGAGAGCTCCTTGCCCCTAGTTAAGGAGTAGTTACATTTATACAGTCCTACAATTACATTCAGCCCTTTGAAGGCACCCTCAAGGCTGATGTGGCCCCCCGTGAAAATGAGTTTGACGCCCCTGGTATAGGGCCTTGTAGGTCAAGGAACAAAATGTATGTGCGCAAGTCTCCCACTGCCTTTCAGATCCTAAACTAAAACTTCACGCCGCAGAACACCGTCCCTGTGTTCCCTTTCCAAACCAGTTTCTCAGTAAACACCCTCTGCATCACTTGGGAGCAGTAAGGTGATACTATTTACTGACAGGAGAGTCACTGGGTTTAAAGATGAAATACGAAGGAGGTTGGCACTTAGGTGCTCACTATTACTTTATTATTATTATTGTTATTGTTATTATCAGACTGCAGCCTTTATTACTATTACAGTTATTAGCACAGCATCAATCGCTAATGGCTTTCTCAGGCGTGGTGTTATTCGCCCTACTCCCTTAACCCTAAGACGCATGGACCGCAACAAAAAAAAAGAGGAACAATGCCGATAGCGCTCATTTGTACACAAGGAACCAAATCCTTGCCTTAGCCTGCAATCTTGTAAAGCTCATTCATAATGCAAAGGTACAACCAAGGCCATCCACATCACAGCTTTCCGTTTTCCCTAGCTCATTGCTCAGAGCCGCACATTATAAATTGCCTTTTATGTTATCTCTCTATTCCAGGAAACCCTGCCTCTAATCCTTTTACCCAGCCAGAGCCCATGCTCTGGGGCTGTCTGCAGCGCTCAGCCGCAACTGGATGGGCTGCTCTTTGTCAAGCTATTGATCCCTATAAACTACTTTATTAGTGGTCATTATGACTTTGTTTCTAATCACTGCTTTAATTATCAACCACATTAAAGAGCGTGTGAGCACGGATGACTTTAAATAGCCTGGAGGGTTTTCCTTCAGCCTTAAAGCATTCCCATGGAATCAGCCAACAGACTCCTGGTTTCAAAGACTTTCTGAAGCCCGCCTCCCTCCAAGATACACACGTGCGTGCATTTATGATTGAGAATGGGGGCATGGTACATGGGCAGGGTCCCCTCCTGGGTAGCCCCCTTGCTTTCTGATGCAAGAACTCTCAGGCAGGAAGTGCAAAACTCAGTGGTCTTGGCATCAGAGCTATCTATTCACTGTTCTGGAGGGATCCACCTAACTTGAATGGTCTGTAAATCTAAAGGGAGTATTGATTGAGACTCCAAAATTTCCTGCTAGTTCACATTTCTTATAATACCCGCTTAGCTAAACCTTCTCCCCATACGGGAGTCACCCACTCATTTAAGGACCAAAAGACTAAAGAGAAGCAATTGCTTCTCTGACTGAGTCAAATCCAAGTGACATCACTTGCTATAAATCTGCTCCTGCACCGCCCCACACCAAACTGAGTTCTCTGAGGGGATGGGCATGTTTTGTGTCTGAGACACAAAACCTACCACACTGAGTACCTAGAACACAATGGGTATCCAAAAGGCCTCAGGTGAGATTGCTGACTCCAGGATGGAGGCCAAGCCTGCAATGAGGAGTCCAATCGCATCCACACAGGTACAGCCTCGTAGAGCCCATGTTCCTTATTTCCCCCAAAATAAGTGGGAGAGTGGGTTCCCAGAATATTATTCACAGTCTTCAAAAGGATGAAGGAACTCAAATGTCCACCGAGGGATGAACGGATAAGCAAAATCTGATAGATGCATACGGTAGATGCTGCTCAGCTTTCAAAACAAAGGAAATCCTGACACATGCTACAACAGGGAAGAACTTCAGGCTAAGTAACGTCAGCCAGTCACAAAAGGACAAATACTGCATGAGTCCCCATATATGAGGCACCTGGAGCAGTCCCATGTGTAGAGGCAGGAAGTAGAACTGTGCTGGCCGGGGGCTGGGGAGAGGAGAATGTAGAGTCATTGATTAGTGAGTATAGAGTTTCACTTAGACAATGAGTATGGAAGTGAGGTAGAAGATGAGAAAATTCTGGAGATGGATAGTGGTGCTGGTTGTGTAGTACTGTGAGTGTCCTTAGTGCCACAGGAACTACACACTTAAAAATGGTGAGTTTTATGTTATGTATATTTTACCAGAGCAAACCAAAAGGGTGTGAGAGTATTTTTGTACTTCAGGGACTAGAAGATAGAATGTTTTTCCATTTAGCCAGATCTTTTCAAAATCTCCTCCTGGGGCCCTGGCTGGTGTAGCTCAGTGGACTGAGCACGGGCCTGTGAACCAAAGGATGGCAGTTCGATTCCCAGTCAGGGCACATGCCTGGGTTGCAGGCCAGTTCCCAGCAAGGGATGCACGAGAGGCAACCATACATTGATATTTCTCTCCCTCTCTCCCTCTCTCCTTCCCTTCCCCTCTAAAGATAAATAAATAAAACGTTTTAAAAAAAGGGAGCCAGGAAGTCAAACCAACCACATTTTGTGTCACAAACTGCACTCATTCTTGCATTCCGTGGACACTGAGTGCCTCCTCTGTGTTAGGAACTACCACTGCAAAGCAAAAGGTCACCAGTTCGATTCCCAGTCAGAGCACAGGCCTGGATTACGGGCCAGGTCCCGGGGTTGGGGGGCATGCAAAAGGCTATCAATCAATGTATTTTTTTTCCTCTCTTTCTCCCTCCCTTCTCCATTCTCTAAAAAAAAATAAATAAAATCTTTTTGAAAATGTAAAAGAACTACAACTACAAAGATAAACTGCACACATCGCAAGGGGGATGATGCAGGGAGGCTGCACCCTGGAAGCGGCCAACCCCTCCAGGGTCCACATGTCGTGTTCCCACCAGGTCCTACCCCATGGAGTCACCCAGGGCCCACCTGGGGTAGGACACATGTCCCTCGACCAAAGCTCTGTCACATTTTGTCACTGGGTCTGAAGCTGCTCTGCTTCTCAAATCGCTCAAGATCCTAGTTTTTAAAAAAAATAGTCCCTTCAACTTGAACTGACAACTTTTCGCATTCCAGAGGTTCACAATGGGTCCATGGGGCCACCTTGAGAACAAACAGCATCTGTCTCTCCCAAGGGGGTGGGACTGGTCTTGGGCGCAAACTTTAAGGAGACACCAAAAAGCTCAGTAATTGAGACAAAGAATGTTTTAATCCAGTACTTTCAAAAAACCAAAAATAATGCAAAAAAATACCAAGATGAACAAAATACCACAATTTTAAACAAGGACAAGGTCAGTAACAGTGCCACACCAAGCCACCTTAAAGTCTGAGGCAAAAGGGCAAATCAAGAATACTGATCCTGTCTGTTTTTATTAATTTTGACATTTTCTTTGCCATGGTTTTTTACATTGATTTTTTTATGTTTTTAAATATTGCATTGCAGTGCTATTTATCTTGACTAGTGAGGTTTGGGGCACCCCTTTAAATTTAACTTTAATGTACCTAGAACAGGGCAGGGTCTCACACAGCGTTGTTAAACTCAATTTAATTCCTCTAAGAGCTCCCGGGAGCGTATACAAACAAGTACATCCATTTGCGTGTTCTCTCTCATTTGCTTCGTGGTAAGTTTTACCAGCAGCTTAGTTATCTTTCTCCTTCTTTTTCTTTTTTCAATTCAGTCTTCGTAGAGAGGTTAAGCTGCTTTTTAATCAGACGTATTTCCTTTGCAATGAGCTTCTCACATCCTCTCTCTCCAGCAGATCACAAGCTCCCACCTGTAATTACCCCTTATTCTCAGCTTTGCCAAGCCTTCATGATGGAGTTCCTCCCCCGGGGGTTACCTTCAGCTATTCGGTGAGCTCAGACCAATCCCCACACCAACCCCCAACAACCTCTCATAAGCACTTCACCGTTCACTATTTTATTTCTTTAATTGGATTTTAATTTGTCTCGCTAAACCTAGATTTACTCGAAAATTTCTTACCCCGTGGTGAAATTGCAAACTGCAATGACAGGCACCAAACGGAAGGAAGAGGAACCAGGACACTGGCCAGGAAAACGACAAAGGGCAGAAATGGGAGAAGAAGAAAGAGGGTCACAGACAACCCCCTGCTCAATTCTGGACACTCCTTGCACTAGGAAAACATGTCAGAAAGCCCACCTCACCTACTAATGACCAAGGGGGCTTCTGGGTGTGCCTTGGCTTGTGCAGGTACGATAACCAGATGACGCTCCCATTAAACGCTGTAGTGATGAGAAAATAGCTTCCCTCACGGGTGGGAGAGGGGAAACTGGAGAAAGGTAGTCAAAAGTTACACACTTCCCGTTGTAAGTTAAATAAGTACTCAGGATGTAAAGTACATCAGGATGACTATAGTCGACACTGCTGTGTGATGATATGAAAGTTGTTAAGAGAATCAATCCTAAGAGCTCCCACCATAAGTAAGAAATATTCTTTTTAATATCGATATAAGTTGATCGATATTAACTAAACTTATTGTGGTAATAATTTCGCAATATATGTAAGTCAAATCATTATGCTGTATACCTTAAACTTATATATGGTACTATGTAGATTACATCTTAATAAAACGAGATGAAAGAGATTTTAAAAAACACCTTCCCCTACAAAATTGCCTTGATCTCCATGTGCTACCAACACCATGCTGGGAAGTGGGCATCCACCAGGATTAGCTCTCTCAAAAACTTTCATATTATCACACAGCAGTGTTGACTATAGTCATCCTGATGTACTTTACATCCCTAGGACTTATTTAACTTATACCTGGAAGTGTGTAACTTTTGACTACCTTTCTCCAATTTCCCCTCTCCCACCCATGAGGGAAGGTATTTTCTCATCACTACAGCGTTCAATGGGAGCATTCAATTAGCTCAGGGGCCCCCATCGTCCTGTAGCAACATGGTCTTACACAGTGCACCCCAGGCTGAGTTCACCAGAAGCAGTGCTGAGAAGCAGTTTGGGGTGAAAGTCATTTATTAGGGGCAACAGCTGCAAAGGGAGGGAGAAGGAGGCAGGATTGGGCAGAGGAAGAAATCAAACTGCAAAGCAGGTGGACATCCAGTATTTCCTGTGGGACTGTCCATGTCAGGCCAAAATGTCCTTTATATTCCCACCTCCCTCTGTCACCAGCTACAGACTGCCTCGGGTGAGGTGGCTTTTTTGCAGAGGCAGATATTGAAGGAGCTGTGAGCCAGAGGCAAGTCCCTCCTGAAAGGACCGTCTGGGTGGTCGTTGCCCCTCTGAGTTTACCATACAGTGGAATTACAGACATCTGTTTTAACAGTCAGTGGGTTGGGTCTGCTTATGGTCCAGGGTCAAATGGAAGTGAATAACTCCTGCAATATCCCTGCCTTTTATAGATGTCCATTACAGGGTCAGAGATATGGAAAAGTAGGAGATGAACTCCAGAGAGCGTAGGTGAGCAGGAGGAGGGATTGGGGACTTCCGGTTTGAGGAAGCTGACTCCATGAGAGGAACTGAATAGATGTCTTACCCACACAGATCTGGTCAGAAACTTTACCATCTGCGCCTCAGAAAATTCCAAAGAAAGAAGTGTCAGGATTTCAGCTGCTATGTCAGTTCATGAGCTCCCTGGCCAGTGGTTCAGTTAAGTCCAGGTCCAAAACATGTTTGAGACTGTCCTCATTGGGTCCCAGTGCCCAAAGGTCATGCTGCACCCTGTTTCTCAGCATCAAAAGGACAAGGACAAGTTCCAAATGGCATCACTGGGTATCAGAAGGTCAAATCATCTTCAAGGCTGTCTTTCACTATCCCCCTCTGCAAGCCTGAACAAGCTGTAGAAGCCCTAACAGCTCCACTTCAACCTGAACACCAGGGAATCAGAATGAAAACTGCCCAGAATGGCACCATCAAGGTGTCAGGACCCTAGCACAGACAGTGACTTCTGTTGTTCTTGTTGCTGTTGTTTTTTTGTTTTGTTTTGTTTTTCTGATCAAAAACAAATGCTGCCCAGTATTGCAGATTCTGGTGTGTAGAAGTAGCTGAAGGATGGTCTGGTGGCAGAACATCATTGGTAGCCTGGTTTAATCTTCAAATGTATAAAGGGCTTCTCAGAAATGGAAAGCTCATGGGTATGACACCAGGAACTGCTCAAGAAGATCACCATATCTCAAGGGTTGAACCTGCTCTCATGGTTCATGTGGGTAAGATACAGGAGGCCATAGGTTACAGGAGATGGATTTTCCACCTTTCAGTCTCCTAGAGAAATGATTTGGAGAAAAGCCACCTGCAGGACTCCCCCCTGAATACCAGCCTACCGGCCTTGGAGTCCACAAATCACCTGATAGGATGAGGGATCTCCAATTGGTTATAATCACCCAGCTCCCTCCAGGGGACAGAAGAGGGGAAAGGAGCACAGCTATAGGGGACTCTAATGTGACCTGTGTCAACTGAGATTAGAGCAGCTCTCTATCCATATACATCTTTATTTTTCTTTCTCAACACCAAGTTTTCCGGGCACAAAAAAATGAAATGCGATGAAGAGTTCTTTGTGAGAGAGTGGCAGGGAACAGGCAGAAAGGAAGATGGGAGCAGTACGTTCAAAGCAAGGTGTCTGGCTCTCCCCACCGCACTGTGTGGACTTGGATTCTGGTCGAGCCAGGTGCTAGGATTCTGCAAGCCTAGAATTCTTCTCTTAAAACTTCAGGAAATCTCAGAGTGTGCAAGGCCGAAAACCTTGCAATCAGCCCAAGCTCCAAAACCCAGGAAGAGTTCAAAATGTTTAGTAAACAAGCACAAGGAAGGTGCTTCCTTAACATAATAAACCAACAGCAGCCAACATCATTCTTACGATGAAACATTAAAGACATTCCCATGAGTGAGGAATGAAAGGAGCATGTCCACTATTACCACCATTATTTATCTTTATTGTTTATGGTTATTATTCAGGTAGTTCTAGCCAAGGATAGGGAATATGAGAAGAAAAAACTGTATTAATAGTCAAGGAAAGGAGACGCATGACTATATACTTGAAACCCCCAAAAGAATCAACTGAAAACTTTTTGACCTAATAAGAGAGCTGGCTTATTGCAGAATGCAAACACAGAAATTAGTAGCTTTCTTACGCATAATAAGTATGGAAAAAATAGCCTATAATGATTTGCATTCTTTCCCAACCCACTATAAAAAAGAATTCATGATGATATTAAAGATATCAATAGTTCACAATTCTTAGATATTTCTTCCCTTAAAAGGTGAGGTTTAATTATACTCTCCTTGTCTTCTGAGTTAGGTCTTTTCTCCTCTCTTCTTTCTCTGTCTCTCTCTCTCTTTCTCTCCCTCTCGCACTCTCTGGCAGCCTATGGAGATGCCCACATGGCAAGCATCTAAGACCTGCCAGCAGCCACTGACAGAGCTTGGCAGCAGCTCCTCCCCCCAGCTGAATCATGTGATGACTGCAGCCCCAGTCAACAACTAGACTGCAGCTGCATGAGAGTGCCTGAACCAGAACCACCCAGCTGAGCTGCTCCCATTCCTGACCTGCAGAAACTATGAGACAGTCCATGTCTTAAGATGCTATATTTGGGCTAATTTGTCACCCAGCAATAGATGACTAATACAAGATTCTTTGTCACTCAAGCAACCAAGGCTCTCGGCGGGATGGTGCTGATCAGAACAATGGATAGTTGGGTGACATTGGAAGAGTCGGGAGCTACCCAAGAATAGATCTGGAAGAAGAGAATGGGGGAGGGAAGCCCAGCTGGCATGATGGCTAAGACAGATAAAGAGGGATTTAGCATATTCTGCTGTGTGCCGTGCCATATAATGCTCCCCTTGCACAATTCTGTGAGATGCAGGAAAGATTTTAATTGTTTTCCAGTGTTTTTGAGTATCACCCTGGTGTTCTGCTCCAAGTGGCACCATGGAGGCCCGCCTTGTGCCTGTTTAGCTGTATTTTCACATCCATGATACCAATAGTAACCAGCCGGAAATGTGATGGAATAATGGGGAGGGGTTCATTTACAATACTAACCACAAACTACGGTATGTCTAGAAATACAGCAAATATGCAGGATTTATATGACATGATAATTTGTTACTGTGGAAAATCAAGCAGATCTGAATAAAGGGCAGTCATTTATTCATTCATTCCATCAACAAACCCTTGGTTGAAAAAAACCAAAGTCCTACAGAAAATAAAGGGGAAGTGCTGCAAAAGGTGCACAAACATATGGTTTAAATATTAATATATATTTTAAAATACAATGAGTAAAAATTGGAGACGATATCTCCTTCCTCCAAAAAAGCCATATATGTTGGCATTCGAATGCTTCTTTGGTAGGAAACCCTCTTCTTGAAAATATTTTTGAAGAAGCACCGCTGTGGCATTGTCGTAATCTGGGGCACATCACCTTCAAAATATGACATTGCACACACAGTTACATTCTCAATGTCTTTTCACTTGTAATCTCACTTGTTCCACAAATCACCAAAAAATGCCTTTGCAAAAATTACCATGACACTAAAGGTAAATTTTCCAAGACCTTCTATCAAGGCTATATATTGAGAATTGGAGTATCACAGAGAAAACAAGACAAAGAGCAAAATTCCATTCCTGGGGATTTGTCACTAGTCACTTCCTACGTGCTTCCAAGCCTACTGCACATCAGAGGTTCTTCTCTGCTGCTTGGCCTTCCTTCATTCCTCCTGGTCCCCACCATCTAGGATTGCCACCGGAAACTCCAAATTCCTTTCACTCTGTTAAGTAGAGCCTTGCAGCATTCTCCAGCTCCTAACAACTAACTCTGCTCCGGACTGACTTTGAATAGCCAACTCTCCGGGCTCCAGCAGGAAGGAAGGAAGGCCTTCGGTTGAAGCAGCTCCACTTTCCAGTTGCCGTTTTAAATAGCGTTTGTGTCTTCATTACTCAGACAAATCCTAATGATGTTGATATTAGTGAAGATGAATTTTTAACAGCATGGGACAGAAGTGATGAAATTGCTAAATAAAGAATGAGGTCGGAGTCACTAAAATGCTTGCAGAGTGTCAGCGGGGACAGATAAAAGGGCACACTGTTGACGAGTGACTTAAGACTATAAAGTAGAAGCATCTGGGAGAGACATTAAGTGCTACAAGCTGCAGTCCTCGGTGTGCGTTTAGGTACAATCAATAATACAATTTATCCTGAAGCCACTGCTTATGACTTGGGTGGGGGCGGTGCCTGACCTTGGGGAGAGATGCTTAGAGAGAGAGAAATGGAGAAAGAAAAGATGTTACCAAGTGGCCGCCTCCCCAATTAGCCACTCAAACCCAAAGGAAATTACTTCTGTCTCATTGCATTCAGTGACTTATAAGCAGGAAAATAATTGTAGTAAAACAAGAAAAAAACCAAGTGTAGGGTTTATTTAAAAGAAGACGTATAGGAATCCCTTAGAATGCATAGAAATGCAGGCCCCCGTTTTTAGCCCCCAAATGGCAGCTAACATTTATGGATCATCCCCACCTATGTGCCAGGAACTGTTGTAAACTGGAAACAACCCAAATTTCCTTTAACAGGAGGGTGGAGAAACAAACCACTCTGCACCCATGCGCTGCAATATTACACCGCAATACCAGGAATGAACTATCAATACACGGCAACTTGGATGAATCTCGAAAGCACTGTGCTGAACAAAAGAAGCCAGTCCCGAAAGATTGAATATTATGCGGCGCCATTTGACCCTCCCAGAAAGACGAAACGATGACGATGACGAACAGAACAGCGGTAGCCGGAGGTCAGCAGTGGGGAAGGGATGACGATAAGGAGGCAGCTGAGGAAAGTGGTCTGTATTTCCTTAGTAGTCATGGTTACACAAATCTATACCTGTATTAAAACTCGCGGAAGTGTATCGCCTCAAAAAGTCAATCTGACTGTATATCAATTTTTTGTATTTTTAACTTGTTAATATAATAATTCAAATACAAACACTGTGTGTGTGTGTGACGTGATTCGACCTGTTGTTGCCCCAATCGTCGGGACCGTCAGAAACGTTCCAAGGGCTAGAGCGGAGATGTGGGGGAGGGCCGGCGCTCAGGACTCCTCACCACGCCCCCTTCAACTAGAATGCTCCATCTGTCTTGTGTATTTAGGTCTCGGGGAATGTTTTATTAAAAAAAAAAAAAAAAGCTTAAACCATTGACATAATAAAACTTAATAACTGTTAACATTTATCAAGAGCTCACTATACGCCAAGCTCTGTGCAAAGTGCTTTTTATATGCACCATAGCATTTATTTCTCTCTATGATCCCGTGAAATGTGAATTATCTCACTTTAGAGATGAGGAAAGACGAGGGTTAGAGCAATTACTGGACTTGCGTTCAGCCACCAGATAGTCAGTGGCAGGATGGGGATCTGAACCACGGCACTACCGCTCAGGTCTACTGGGAGCGTGGTGGACCAACATCCCCGATGCTGCGCTCTGAAATCCATCACACTTTCACACAAAGCGATGTGTGCCATAGGCTGCTCCTAGCCAATGACTGAGCGGGACATGCCTGGTCCTGGGCTATGCGGGACTCCTCTCAGGGCAACTCTGCCTCGAGATTTCCCCTCAGCCTGGCTGAAGTGTTTTTAGAACTATCCTGCAACCTTCTTCCTCCTTCCCTCCCTTCCTCCCTCTCTTCCCTCCTTCCTTTCTTTCTTCCTTCCTTGCTTCCTTCCCTCCCTCTCTCCCTCATAGGGGTCAGAACTGCAGCCCAGTCTGATGGCTCTTCCAGCCTTCTCTGGCTCCCTTCCCATTTTCCCTCATCAGTGCTTCCCCCAGTGCACCTCTTGCATGCCTAACTCATCTCTGTGTCTGCTTCTTCAAGGACCCAGACTAACACATCTTACTCCACAAGCAAAGTTCTTATGAGCTTTGCAACAAGAGAGCAATCAGAGCTCAAAATAAACAAACCTAAGGCACAGGGTTGGTTTAGGAATTAAGCTCCCTGACATAGATGGATCACCGCTGGACACCCCTCACCTAGCTTAGAATGGATACTCAATTTCATTGGGTGAGTTAGGTGACATAGACTGTTTGACCATTGGCTGGGGGAGGCTTCACAAAGGCTGTTCCCTGCTGGCAGTTAGAGAACAGAGCGGCGACAGAGAGCAGACTCCCTCCAGGCACCTGCCAGTCCCCACCTGAGCTTTCACACCATCACCAGCCTCTTCCTCCCTCCAAACCCAGCTGGACACAGGCAGGTCTGGCTGCCTCTTCCCACCCCGCATCAGCTTTTTTTATGCAAAGAAGAGATGTCATGCTGACTTCCCAGATGGCCCCCCCATCCCATGAAAGTCACTTTCTCAGGCTGAAAAATCTCTCCCTGGAAGAATTACTCTCGCAAAGTGCTGTGAATTGGATGCTGACCTGGAGCTGACCAGAGGAATTTTTCAATACCTACCTTTATATATATAATTTGTAACCTTTCTCTTCTCATTGAAACTAGGTGGTATTGACTGAGCAGAAAATTCAGGGGAGTGTGTCTGGGGCTTAATAGGGGTGAGCCCGTGGTAATCGTGGCTACCCACAGTTCAATTCAGATTCCTAACCAAAAGGAGAAAATAAAATCAGAATCAATACTTCCACAGGCACGTGGTTGAAGAACTTCGCAGTGATTTGAGCAGAACCTCCCTCAGCCACCAGCAGCTTTGATTCCCATGGGCCTGTTTCTCCACCATTTGTCACTCAGAGGACACAGAAGGGAGAACCAAAGGGGGAATAGGTGGAAGGTGCTTCCAGAATAGAGAAAGAAATCCATCCCAGCAATGGCAAGGAAAAAAAGGGAAGAACTAAGAACCAGCCAGGAAGCAAAATAAATATATCCATATAATAGAACACCAAGTCTTCCCTGTCGATAGTGGGCAAGGATCCTTGTCTCTAAAACTTGTGAAAAATTGGATAATGTCAGGTCTGGAAGAGTTCCAAAGAATCTTGTTTTGCAAATAAAACTGAAGCTAACAGACACAAAGCAACCTGCCTAAGATCTTGAAGAAAAAGATGAAGGAAGGGCCCAAGTCCAGTACAGTATCTTATATCACTATGCCCAGGCCATTTTTCTTCTCAGGCTAACAATCTTACTTCTTGTAGGTTTTCCTCTTCCCTACTCCTATAGTTATTTAGAGGATCTACTTCCAACTTTCTGAAGTCCTCCAAGGCACAGGAACCCAAGAGTTTGTCCAGCTTTTACTTCCACTGTGTAGTGTGGCTTGTGGGTTGGCACGTGGAACATCCCCACACTCAGAAAATCCTGTAGGCGATGCCTGGTGGGTAGAAGTAGAGTCATGCTTCACAGTGAGCTAGGGATAGGACTAGGTGTGAAGGGAAGGGCCCTCTTTCCTAGGTTGACCCAAGAAGTTGGGCCCAGCTCCAATCAGAGCTTCTATATTATACCTTGAATTACTCCCTTCACTGGCCCATTGTACCCTCCAATAACACATGACTA
This sequence comes from Anoura caudifer, assembly GCA_004027475.1. Lineage (NCBI taxonomy): Eukaryota > Metazoa > Chordata > Mammalia > Chiroptera > Phyllostomidae > Anoura > Anoura caudifer. Next base: position 221,006 of record PVKU01001125.1, on the reverse strand, counting down.
AAAATTGTAAAGAACTGAGATCCCCTCTCATCTGTCCTAGTCTGATTATGCTTAGTCTAGTGGAGAGGCAGGGGGCTGCATGAGTTCATCTTTAATCAGAAGAAGCCAACTCTTCCAAACAACATTATCTTCTCCCACCATGAGTCCTTCTTTCAGTCCCATTTCCGGATCCTTTGAGGCATCTAGCATCCTGCGCAAAGTTTGTGGGAGGCACTCGGGGCACAGGATGAGTTCACGAACAGATGAGCAAACCGACGAAGGTATAAGTGTTGCTTAAGCAGTGCCTTCAAAGATAGGGGTTCCTTATGATGAAATAAGGTAGAGTCTGGGATTTCTTATGGCTGTTTTCAAAAGCAATCACACTTATAAAAATAAAAAGAGAGACAGAAAGGGCATGGACCTTGGAGGTAGATCAACCTCAGTCTGAACCACTTTCTCAACAATGAGCCATATGACCTTAGTTAAATTACTCTCTGAACTCCAATATATCTTCTCTAAGATAAAAAGAGCAGTATATACTTCATGCAACTGTCATGTATTAAATGTGTTAGCATGTGTAATTCAGTGGGGGAGAATAATATATTTAAAGCCATTTAAATCAATGAAGTCGTACCTGGAGAGAAGAATCTGTGAGCTGACAAAAGGCTAAGTGTAGAGTGATCTGGCTTAGCCACCAACCTCGTAATGGTGACCAAAAGAGAGATAAAAATAGGAAAATCTAATAGTAAATTTGAGGAGGCCCCCACTGATGAGATATAACTCTTTTCTCATTCCTAAACCTTAAGTAGAGTCTTCTGACCACACAGAAAAGCCCTTTGTGCCTGGAAGGTAAGGAGGAGACCGTGGGGAGCTTTGTGCCCACATCTAGGTTGCTATGGTGCCTAACAGGAAACCAGACGACCCAAACACTCGATTTTTTTTTTCAGCAGAAAAATGAACTCACAACCAGAGCAGACCATGAAAATGTAAGCCTCCAGGAAATTTGCATAAGTTTGGAGCAGGTGTTTGGACTTCCCATAGTTCTTGGAACAGGGTTTTGGATCAATCCTATCTAGATCTTAAATGAGCTAAAAGAGTCAGCTGACTCAAGTTACATGTAAAATACCTGACATTATGAACCCTTGATAAAACGAGTTTCTTTCTCCCTCTTTTTAGGAGACTGATAATGGATTGTGTCTCTTGAATGTCTTGTTCTACTCTAACCCCTGCAATTTGGAATACAATAAGTGGAAAATTACTACAAAGAAAGGCACTGTCTGTTCCACTTGGCTGCACATGTCCAGCAAATAAAAGCTCACAATGGTTTGCCCATCAATTTCCAGGGACACGACATTTTTAAAAAGGCTCTTTGAAACCCAGATGGCTTTCAAGTAGCTGAGCTAAAGCTTTCTATCTATCCTTTTGCAGTAACTGCTTAGAAACACGTAAAATGCTTACTTACCTATTTGAAAATAGAAAACACTTGTGTCTTTGAGGAATAGCTCAAGAAACCCTCTTTTAGGAGTTCAATCCTTAAGCTACTCTCATGAAACAGAAACACACAAATCATATGATGACATGAAGCCAGTGGTGCTCTGCTGGGGACCCATGGTTTGTGAGGAGCCCTTGCATTCGTGTCCGGTGTGAGGAGGTCCCTATATAACATTTTGTACCCTTAGATGCCACTAGTAAGAGGTGGCTCCTCTCTGGAGATGAATTGAGAGAAGGCGCCTCAGTACCCCACTTCACCATCCTCTTGCACCACCACCAGCTGCAACCCTGAGTTTTCAACTGATGGAGAAAATGTCAAAAATAGAAAGGTTTCCCTTCTCTATCCATGTGAACTAGATGGCATAGTCTTGCTCCTAAGGAAGTCTCCAGGCCATTCATTAATTCTGCAAGTATTTATTGACTGAGTATCTTCTATGTTCTAAGAACTGAACTAGTATATAGGGATACGATGGCAATTTTAAAAAAATAAGACACTGTCCCTCCTTCTGTCATGGAAATTAATAGAGAGAAAAATGAAAGACTACTTGACGCGGGACAGCCCCACTGAACTGTGAAGTGGGATTTATTTTGCTAGCTCTATTATTGCTGGTAAAACACATCCACTACTTTGCACACAGGACTTGCCACATAGGGCCACTACTTTGTGGAAATGTTTTATTCCCAGTCCCCTGGAAGGCAGCACAGAGATAATAGGCTCTTCTTTCATGAAAGTCATGTCCCCATATGCAAGTAGTGCCAACATTTTGTGCATCTGACTGTGGGCATCCATGAGATGTGGTTGTCTGTTCTCCATGCCTACAAAGTATCAGGCACAGAAATAGGTGAATGCACTTACATCCATAATGAATCTTCACAACAGCAGTGTGAGTTAGTACTATGATCACATTTGAAAGATGAGGAAATTTGTATTATAAATGTATGCATAAATTTGCTGAAGATCACACAGAATATAATGAGTAATGATGGCTCAAAGAGATGAAGAAAACAATCCCATTTATAATTGCACCAAACCAAATAAAATACCGAGGACTAAATTTAAACAAGGAGGTAAAAGACCTATAAGATGTTGGTGGAAAAAAATTGACAACACAAATAAAGGGAAAGATAGTCTATACTCAAGGATGAAAAGAATTAGCCCTGGCTGCTGTAGCTCAGTGGATTGAGTGTGGACTGAGAACCAAAGGGTCATTAGTTCGACTCCCAATCAGGGCACATTCCTGGGTTGCTGGCCAGGTCCCCAGTGGGAGCCATGTGAGAGGCAACCACTCATTGATGTTTCTCTCCCTCTCTGTCTCCCTCCCTTCCCCTTTCTCTAAAAATAAATAAATAAAATCTTTTTAAAAATAAAAGAATTAATATTGTTAGAACATCCATATTACCATATAACTATGGTATATGTTAATATGGTAATATTAACCATATTATTGGTTAATAATATATTAACCAATATATTAATTGGTTGGGGGATCACTTTGTAAATTATGCAATTGTCTAACCACTAAGATGTACACCTGAAACTAATATAAAATAATATTGAATATCAGCTATAATTTAAAAAATAAAAAAATAGAATGCATTGGTACCATTAAATACATTAGTCTTTATGGCAAAAAATTTAAAATGAATCCAGAGGATCTGAGTAGACATTTTTCCAAAGAACATACAGATGGTCAACAGGTAAGTGAAAAGATGCTCAATCTCACTAATCATCAGAGAAATGCAAATTAAAACCACAATGAGGTATTACCTCACACATATTAAAATGGCTATCGTCAAAAAAACATGAAATAATAAGTGTTGGTGAGATGAAGAAAAAGTAACCCTCGCACACTTTCATGAGAATGTAAAAAGGTGCAGCCACTATGGAAAACATTATGGGGGTTCCTCAAAAAAGTTAAAAATAGAACTACCATATGAATCAGCAATGCACTTCTGGGTCTTTATCCAAAGGAAACAAAAACACTAAATCAAAAAAATATATGTGCTGCCATGTTCATTGCAGCGTTATTTACAGTAGCCAAGACATGAAAGCAACCTAGTGTCCATCAATGGACAACTGGACAAAGAAATGTGGAACACGTATACAATGGAATGTTATTCAGCCAAAAGAAAGAAGAAAATTCTGCCATTTGTGGCAACATGGATAGATCTTGAGGGCACTATGCTAAGTGAAATTAGCCAGATAAGGAAAAACAAATACCATATGATCTCACTTATATATGGAATCTTTTTTTTTTAAGGCAATGAAAGGATAAAGAATGAAAACTGCTGATACTTACTAGGCTGTTAGTAATAAATCTTGGTCCACGCTATTAAAATGTTGTCATAGCAGTGTGGGAAGGCTTCTGCTCTAGTCTTGGAAAGGGGCCTGACAGGAGGGGGAGAAGGGAAAAAGGAACACAGGTGAGGTGAAAAGCTACTATACCTGTTCTCTTCCCTATATTGAGGTTAGTTAAAAGGCACTAATGGGGAGAGAAAAGATATCTCCAGCCCAAGGTGAAGCCAGTTCAATCTTAGCTGTTCTGCTATGTGCTGAGCACTCTACCTAAGGTACTATCTTTACTTATCACGGTGTCTGTGAAATTGGGTACTATCACTATTTTTAAGTAAACTTTTAATTTTAGAATAGTTTTAGATTTACAGAAAAGTTACAAGGATAACACAGAGCTTTCCAGTACAGCCTTTACCCAGTTTTCCCCATTATCAACCTTTTACATCACCAGGGTGCATTTGTCAAAACCAAGTAACTGATATTGTTAGATTACTATTAACCAAATCCAGACTTTATCTGGACCTCACCAGTTTTTCCATTAACATCCTTCTCTTAGCCTCTTCAGGCTGCTATAATGAAAATACTATAGACTTTATGACTTAACAGAAATTTACTTCTCACAGTTCTGGAGGTTGGGAAGTTCAAGATCAAGGTGTGGGTAGATTTACCATCTGGTGAGAGCCCACTTCACTGTGTCCTCAACATGTCAGAAGGGGCAAGGGAGCTCTCTGCAGTCTCTTTTATAAGGGCACATACGCACACACAGAAAAATCATGAGAGAACGGAAGTGTTAACTATCTCTATTGTGGCAATCATTCTGTGGTAATACATGCAAGGTCTGTCTGGAAAAAGCCTAGTCATTGTTAATATAACAAGAATGGTTTGCACAACATCGACGTAACCTGGCAGCCAAGGAGAGTGGACTGGAACGCGCATGAATGAACAACGATGACGTCAATGTACTACTCAGTGGGGTCAGTAGCACCATTGAGTGAGCATTGTACTATGTAGCCGTCACATTCAAAATGACTGAGGGAGTAGAGCAATGAATCTGCATCAAATTTTGCATTAGGCTTGAACATTAGGCTCTGCGGAAACTATTGGGATGATTCAGAAAGCTGCAACTGGTGACTGGCAGCTTCATCATGCTGCTCATGCATCATGTCTTGTGCAGAGTTATTTAGTGAAACATCAAATCACCCTGGTGTCTCAGCCCCACTGCAGCCAAGACTTGGCACCCTGAAACTTCTGGCTTTTCCCCAAACTAAAATCACGTTTGAAAGGGAAGAGATTTCAGACCATTGATGAGATTCAGGAAAATACGCTGAGGCAGCTGATGGCCATTGGGAGAACTGTGTGAGGTCCCGAGGCGCCTACTTTGGAGGGGACTGAGGAGTCATTGTCCTATGTGTTACAGAAAATAATTCGGAAAATATTGACTCTGGCGCAATTTGGGGTAACGGAGTGAGGCTTTATTACACACGCGGGCCCAGACGAGGCAGTCTCCAAATTCTGGGCCCCGAACCTTGGCTGGGCAGGGCTTTTATTGCTCTCCGGATGCCCCATCCTACGTGGCAAAAGCAGGAGGTACAGAAGCTGATGCGAAAATAACTCTAGCGGTGAGGCGTCCTTATCGGAAGCTGGGTGTACAGAAGCCAAAGCAGAAATTATGACTACCTAACTGAAACCCGACGGTTTGGCAGTTTCTAAGTAACCTAAACAAAACTCTTTCCCAGTTCCCAGTTCCTCTTCTGGGTCACCTTGTCCTAGTTGACTTTTCTTCTACATATGTACAGTGCTTTTTCTTTCTTGTATCTTATTCAATAAGTGTCTCTATTTCTCATATTACATGGCTGGATACCTTCTGGACAGACCTTGCTATATATCTACTCATCACATTGTGTACCTTAACCTTACATATGTTACACATCAATAATGTTGCAATAAAGCTGGAAAAATTAAAAATAAAACTTCTTCCCTGATTAATGGGCTATTGATAAGTTCTACTTCTTGAGTTAATCACAGTAATTTATATTTGCTCATAAAATCATGTATTTCTCTTAATTTCAAATTTGTCGCTATCCAGTGGAAATTTATATCCTCCTTTAATATCTGTTGTTATATCTTCTTTCTAATTTCTCATTTTGTGTGCTTAGGTTTCCTCCTAATTCTTGATTTCAGCTGCTAGCAACTTGTAAATTATATTACAAATTTTTTAAAGGTCTGTTATTAGTTTCATTGCTTTGTATTAGTTATATTTTGTTTTCCTAATTACTGAATTTAATACTTCTATGCAGTTCATTCCTTCTTTAAAAGCAAGGTATTTAAGGCTACGCATTTTCTCTGAGTACAGTTTGAGTCATCCTATAAGTTTTGATATCTAGTGTCCTCAATGTGATTACTGGCTAATTAGACTCTAATTGTATTTCTTATATCCTCTTTGACCTAAGAGTTATTTAGGTGAATGTTTTGCATTTGTTTCATTTTGATTTTAATTTTCAAGTGGTTGAGTTTTTATTGCAACTTTTATTTATTAATACCATTGTACTTGGAGGATATGACCTGTGCAATTTCCTGACTTTGGAATTTGAGAGAGTTTTAGAGCCTAGTTTTTAACCAATTTTTCAGCCCTGATCAAGGGAAGAGAGATAAATTTAGATTTACTGCAGAAACCCAGAGATCCAGCAGGCAGAGGGAGGGAGCTGATGCTGTAAGATACCACCACAGAATTTTCATCTTTGTGTTCACAATTTTTTTTTTTTGCAGCACTGGAATGGCCGCCAAGAGTTGGCTGGGGAGTGCCCCCATGTTTTGCCTGACAGAGACATCTGTGCCAAGCGCAATCTGCGATTAGGTAGTAGGCTGGCACAGGACACCCAGCGGGCTTCTCCAGGATCCAGCTGACTCTCTAACTGCCTGCAGCCCACCCTTCCTCCAGCTGGCATCTTTCAGAATGAAAGGGTGCCCCTGAATTCTGATGAAGTCTCTCATCTCCACATCCCAGAGAGGCTGGTTTTAAACCTAAAGGAGCCATGGATCCAACAACTCCTTCTTTTGATCCATATTTAACAGGAAGTCTATGGTTTCCCACATGGGTTCGCCAAGAAGTTCATTTGGGTCTAGTTGCACTTAGCTGTTTTTAACTTTATTTGAAACAATTTTGTTAGATTGTGTTGTGACAGCGGTCCTATCAGCATGCTTTTTTAAAAAAAAAACTTATCAGAATTGGGGAATTTTGTGTAGCCATTTTAATATTGAAGATGGAAGAAAATAAGCAACATTTTCAGCATATTATGATTTATTTCAAGAAAGGTAAAAATTCAAAAAAAGATTTGTGCCGTGTATAGAGAAGGTGCTATGACAAATCAAATGTGTCAAAAGTGGTTTGCCCAAAGAGGACTACACCAAGACACATCATAATTAAAATGCCAAAGGTTAAAGATAAAGAGAAAATCTTAAAAGCAGCAAGACAAAAGCAGAGAGTTACCTACAAAGGAGTTCCCGTAAGACTATCAGCTGATTTCTCAAAAGAAACTTTGCAGGCTAGAAGGGACTGGCAAGAAGTATTCAAAATGATGAAAAGCAAGGACCTACAACCTAGATTACTCTATCCAGCAAAGCTATTATTTAGAATGGAAGGGCAGATAAAGTGTTTCCCAGACAAGGAAAAGCTAAAAGAGTTCATCAGCCAAGCCATTATTATTTTAAATGTTAAAGGGGACTATATAAGAAAAAAATATCAAAACTATGAATATTAAAATGGCAACAAATTCACAATTATCAACAACTAAATCTTAAAAACAAACTAAGCAAACAAGCAGCACAGAAACAGAATCATAGATATGGAGATCATTTGGAGGGTTATCAGCTGGGAGGGGGAAAAGGAGCATGGGGGGAAGGTACAGGGATTAAGAAATACAAACTGGTAGGTGCAAAATAGACAGGGGGTGTTTAGAACAGTATAGGAAATGGAGTAGCCAAAGAATTTATATGAATGACCCTAAGGGAGGGGATTGCTGGAGGGAATGGGGGCACTGGGCAGAGGTGGGCAAAGGGGGAAAATTAGGACAACTCTAATAGCGTAATCAAATACATATTTTTTTAAAAAGTGGTTTGCAAAGTCTCATGCTGGAGATTTCTTGCTGGACAATGAATGCTTCACAGTCAGGTAGACCAGTTGAAGTTGATAGTGATCAAATCAAGATATTAATTGGGAACAATCAATATTATACCACAAGGGGGAGAGCTGACATATTCAAAATATCCAAATCAATAAAGTTAGTGGTAAAAATGAAAAATGCATCTTTTATTCTATGAAAAAAGACTTCTTAGTCATACAGACTTCTTAGCCAACCCAATAGAATGGCAATAAGCATTCTTAGTGCCCAATGCAAGTTTCTTCTCCCTTTTAGCCCCTCGGCCATTCCCACTAGATTCTCCAAGGGCGGTAACTAGACCCAGATGCTGTAGTCACTGACTTGCTTCAAACATCCCCTTGTGGGTTTTTTTTCTTCTTTCTCTCTTTCTTTCTTTCCTTCCTCCTTTTTCTGCCACTCAGAACAACAGTCTAATGGCAAAGTACTCATTAAGGTATAAGTCAACAGTCCCTCTTCAGACATGAACTCACCATATAAGGGCATGAAACTGAAGGCATTGAAAACAATATTTCAGAATGTGCTTTGCCTAAGAGCCTGATTTTAGCTGAGCTTCCAGATCACCCTCCACTCCTACCAGAACAGCAGATGTCCCTTAGTTACCAAAGCTCACTGTCAGTCACATCCTACATCTGAAAATAAATCCAGCTTTAGGCAGCTGACCACATATTTTGCCTCTGAAACTATGGCAACAAAAAGGCCTTTTACCTCTGTGTCCCAATTAAAAGTGTTCTGTTGGCTGTAATTGGGGTGCTTGGTTTCCAAAATGAATACATCAAAGCAATCCTGTGAGCCTCAAATGTCACCACCAGGCAAACTGGTATTTCCCCTGAAGACAGCTAATGAGTGGCCACACCAAAGAGCATGTGCAATGGAGCTTCCAGAAAACACGTGGGTAAATTCACTTTGGGATCCTTTTCTCCATGTCCCACCTCACCCACCCAAGTTTTGGGAACCAACGGAATGGTGAGTGGGGCAGGGCAGGGGTGGTGGGGAAAGATGATAGAGAGTTGAAGTCTGGATGTCCAGGAGGATAGAGCGGCTTTTAATAGAAATGAGGAGGAAATACCTGAAGAGTAAGTTTCAAGGAAAGAATGACACATCATTTGCAGAGCAAGTCCATATAAAGCATGTTTGTGTGATGGCCCCTCTACATCCCCAAAGAAGCAAATAAAAAATACCTGTAATCTTCTCTTTCATGTATTTTTAAGGGTTATTTAGAATTCTTGGTATAAAAATTTATATAAGTTTTAAAATTAGAATTTAATTAAGAGGAATATATCAAGCGATATTAAAGAGGTTCTCCTGGGATTCCAAAATTCTTCCAGGGAAGAAGAATGACACATTGTGAGAAATGTGCCCAATTCTACTCCATTAGAATAGCCAGGTGTCTGGCATTTGAGTTTCCTGCCTGGTTAAAACAACTAACTAATAAATATGAATGTCATTTTTGATCATTATACTTTCAGAGTTGTTTTATGTTTGTTTCTGATTGATTCTTAATCAGCAACAACATGGAACAGCTCAGCTTTTAGTTTCTCCTCTGTTAAATATGAAATGATCTATAAACAAACACTTAAAAAGATGCAGCTGAAAGGGATCCTGTGATCCTTTTGTAATGTGAAAATTCTGGTAATGTGAATAATTTCACCCTCTAATAATCTGTTTGCTAACACGTTCGATGCTGTTTAATAATGTAGAAGTCTATTTTCTGGGGAATTAAAGTTCATAAATATACAGATTCCTTTTTGGACAATGTTAGAGAACTATGTTCAACTGTGAGTAACAGAAAGATCAATTTATAGTGACACAGTCAAGTCAGAAAGTAGGTGGTTACTAATTCAGCAGCTCAAGTGTGTCAGAGCCAAAGTTCATGCAATTCTCCTGGGCTAATGGTCACCTTGTGGTGAAGAGAATGCTATTCTACCGCTAAGAAGGCATCTAACCGCTAGACAGAAAGAGGAGAGAAAAGGAGGAAATGGGACATTAGCTGGGTCTTCCTTGCTGTAAGGGAAGCTTCTTAGAGGCTCCACCCAGTGACTTCCACTTATAGCTCATTAGCCAGAACTATATCACATGTCATTCCATCTGCAAAGTAACCTGAAAAGTGCGGTCTTTTAATGGACATACCACTACCCTTTAGCTGGAGTTCCCCTCCTCATCTAAGACACCTAGAAGCTCTGGCATTTCTATGGCAGCCATTGGGCAGCTTTCAATCCGGGGTTTCCAGAGGCTAGTCATGCATGACCTATCATTGGAGCAAATGAATTCAAGGCAAAAGACCTGGGATCAAGCTCTGGCTCTGTCACTAGCTCTGGACCTTGGGCAACTAAGTCATTCACTTCTGTTTCTCATCAGTAAAATGAGAGAGCTTAAATCAATCATTGCAAAGATCCTGAAAATCTATACTTCTGTTTTTCAGCCTTACCTGGTATATATCCAAGTTATGTGATATAGCTCTCCAAAGCCCCATTCCCCACCCTTTGTTCCTGGCAGACAGGGATGCATTGCTGCAGAGATCTTTTACCAAGAACCCATGAACAGCATCACCTCAAGAATCGTATTGTTTTGGACAAATAAAAATAGTTCCTTCTATCCCCTATAACTTGTCAAGTACCATCTTGTCAGTAACTTCCCTATAAAGAGAAGTTTGGAAGGCCATGGTGATCAAAAATGGCAACTGATCTACTACAGCAAGGCCCCTGGGCGGTGCGTGACCAGCATGCCTGTATCTAAGGTGAAAGGTCACCCGTGGAAGTCAAAAGTGAGATGATCTCCAAGAGGAGCAACTTCTGCCACCACCACTGCACACAGACTGCAGGGAAAACCTCTAAAAGGGAAGTGGAAAAAAACAGAAGTGAGGAGGAAGGAGGAGTAAGAAAAGCTTAGGGAAACATGTGTAGTATCGCTCAGATATACAATGCTGTGGGGTCTGTGGTGTTTTCCTTCCTCCCACTCCCTCCATCCAGGAACTGCATCCTTGATTAGCTAAACCTGCTTTCCAGCAAACTGGAAAAGGAGTGTTCTATTTGTGATATGCAAGAGGGACTGATTTCCCTCTGCAGCAGGGACCTGTTTTACCAGCTACGCTATTGTGGGCAAACTCTGTTCAATCCAGAGAAATTTCACCCTCTACTTCTCTCTTTCAGCTCCACCTACCCACTCCCTCCCTGCATCAGGTTTACTGGCAAATAGAGACTTTTGGTAGCTGCCCCTAGTTAACTATGACTTTATATCACCTACTAAATTTTTGAGATATTTAATAATAGAAAAACATGGCCTCCATTGGAAATAATTCCCAAAGGAGTAGAGCAAATTAAAAAAATAAAGCACACCCCTCCCCCATGAAACCTGCACAGGCTAGACCCAGACCCACTGGAGAGTCCGAGAGAGCTCTGACGTTTCTGGAAAGAGAGAGACATGCTCAGACCTCTCAGTGGTCACTAAAGAAGGAGAAATAATGGAAACTTCATCTGGATAGAAAGTGCTTCTTCACTCTTTTCTGGACCCATATTTTGCATCTCACGCTGAAATGCAGCCACGAAAGTTTCATAAGAATCCATGTGAATAGTGCAAACAAGAATAGTGCAAAGCCTGGGAGTGTTCATTTTCAGTTCTAACTGCATTAAAAAAATGTTTCTAAATCTTTGAAATATTAGTCAAGTTGAAAGACAAAGTATAAACTGGGGGAGATTTTTAAATTATATTATAGATAAGGCATAATCCTTTTAACATGTAAAGAGCACCTGCAAAATCAATAAGAAAAAGACCAACAATCTAATAGAAATTTTAAAAGCTGGCAAAGAATAAGAACATGAATATTCACTGAACAGGTTGCACAAATGGATAACCAACACATGAAAATAATCGAACATGACAACTCAGTTGTGCTGGGGAGGAACAGAAACATTGACCCTTCTCTTCCCTAAGTCCAACTTGGCCTTCAAAGAGCAAACTTTGACAATGCAGAGTTGTTTTGTATAAATTTACCACCCTACATGCCCTGCCTCAAATTACATGTAAAAAAATATGAGTTGGAAATGAACAGGGAAGGTAATTACCTATTTGGTGTGATTTCAGGGTTATTAAGAAGGCTCAGTAAAATGCTTCCCACATTGCCCATCAATGTCTGGAACTCCCACCATTAGAGATCTGTTCATCTGGCAGATAGACTTCACTGTTGAAAGCAAATAGACATTAGAGAAATAGCCCCAGAGCTTCCTAATTATTCCTTGGCATGAGTAGCAATAATAACAACATCATATTCTTGTATCGTGCCTTGCCATTTAAAATATACTATCACAACAGGATCTATTTCATCTTGTCAGTAACTCTCTAAAGTAAGAAAAGGGAACTTGATTCCAATTATGTAGATAACGTCTTCAGTGATGGAGCCACTACTCAGGCTCAGGTTTTCTGATTCCAAATCTGAACACTTGCCAGTTCCCTATGCTTTATGTGTGTAGGTCTGTAAGGTCCTTTCCCAAGATGTCATTCTAGCAGGGGGAGTGGCATGAAAGCACAAGGCCATGTACTCCTGGGGCTTCTGGGAATGATAGGAGGTGAAAGGAAAAGTGCTACCATAGAGAAATGGTACTACAGCAGTGAGTTGTCAGCCACACTAAAGACAGATTAAACGACTCAATTCATCTGCTTATCTGAAAATAGAAATGGACATATCTCATCCCCCCTCACCTCCCAAGTATACTGTGAAAAGGAAGTAAATGTCTCAATGTTTCCCAAAGCGGTATCAATGGAAATTTCTAAGCATCCACTGATTGCCAGCATTTGAGTTCACTCAAATTCTCACTATTGTGGCCAGTTCGCTCTTTACTCTGCCCATTGAGTTTTAACTTCAACAATTGCATTTTTTATGTCTACAAGTTCCCTTTGGTTATCCTACTTCATTCTTTCCCCATATTCTCACTGTTTCCTATTATAACTTTGATAATTTTTTTGGTATACTCATTTTATGGCCTCCATCTAATAACTCTGTGATTGAAAGCTCATGGGGTCCCAAGCACACTCTATGCTTTGCTTGATGACTCTTAGGGCAAATGATTTCCTTGTGCATTTTGCCATTTGGTTTTTGAGCTTGGTTTTGGTGGTCTGTGGAAATACCAAGTGGCCGGAGTTAAGGGCATATCCAGCCTTCTGAGGAGGTTTTTATATGTGTTTCTCTAGCCATTCCTAGAATAACAGCAGCCTGGAACCAGTGGTATGTTCATTTTTCAGCTTAGCAGCTCCCAGGACCATACAGGTTGTATGACTTACGACCCCCAACTTGTGCCAAGAGTTTCTATGAAGGGATATTGTTATGAATCCTCAAGAGGAAATTTACCCCCTACTCAGAACTTAAAAGGAGACTAATTTTACTATGATATCTCCAGCAGTGTGGGGACTTTTTTCTAATCATTTCTCCAAAGGTAGATAGCCTTTCAGGTACCGCAGGTTTTTTCAGTGGTCTCAATTCAAACTCCCTGCTGCACAAGGACCCAAGCCCTCATCTCCCAGCTTTAAATCCAAACTCTTTGTTTGCCAGAAACAGTAAACTCACGCCTCCCCAAGATTGCTGGACCATCAGCCCTCGTCTTCGGTTCCCTCTACTTTTAACTCTTGAGGATTCCCCTTTACTTTATAAATATTTAAAAGGGTGTTGGTCAAATTCTATTCAGCATTCCTAAGTATTTTCCAGTGGGAAATTTTCAGGCTACTGAGACTATCATATTACTAGAAATGGAACCATATTAGATATATAATTCAATTTAATGCTCATGTCATTCCAGCAAGATAGATCATCATAGTTCCAGTTCACAAATGAGGAAACTGACACTTATAGAAGTTAAATAATTTTCTCAAGGCCACACAACCAATCCTGACCTTGAAGTACATGTTCTTTCCCCTATATTATATTACCTCTCTGAAGAGTTAACCTATTTCCTCTACTGTGTCAAAAAGGTGTACAGAATTTGTGAAGAGTTTATACTGAGTTTATGAAGAGTTTATTCTCTTTGAACAGCATTCTTTTAAAAAATAATTTCTGGCAAAGTTCTACTGTTAATTATAAGGGTGAATGGTAAGCCAAAGAATTATGAAGCCTGGATGTGGCTTGACATCACCTTTGAGGAAAGCATCAAGAGCCACTGAATAGGCTGGTACCTGAGCCTGCTGGGAGTGTGAGGGAGGCAGACCTTCTCTCCCCAGGCGGCCAGCCTCATTTTATCCAAGGGTGGATCAGCAGAAGGTCTGGAGGAGAGACTCTGCCCAAAATCTGTAGGAGAAAGTGGATACGGGAGAGGTTAAAGTCCATGCTGTGGAATCATAGAACCGATGAAAAGCTGGATCATTGGGTTAGAAACTGGCCCAAGGCCAAACTCAAAATATAGTTATACTTGGAGCCTTCCCAAGTAGAGAAAGGTTATTAGTGGAATCACATTAATCACAATGATTGATGCTGAAACCCAAGCTTTTTATTACGTAAAAGGCTCAGAAAAGTATATTGACAGGGAAATAAAAGGACTTCAATTTTTCAGAAAATAGTGAATCAAAGAGGGACAGTAAATATCCAGGATGTGATTTGAAAACCAGAAACCTGGGTGAGTCACACAAATCATGCTTAAAAGCCGCTTATGCAAAGAAGTTTGCCAGAAAGCAAATGTGTCTACAGATGGCCCATCAGGAGACAGTTGGGGTAGCCCCTGAGTGCTGCAAGGGCAGCCAGACCAAGTGACAGGATGTGGGGGAGGAGAGATGAGCCTGAGCCCAGAAAAAGGATTTTGCCATCCATCTAAGTCCACCTGCCAAAGGCTGTGCCCAGAAATGGTCATCCTGGGAACTCCAGAGCCTTTAAAATCTCCTGCCCCAAATAAGCAGGAACAGAGGGACAGTGCTCATCAGATGCAAAGTGTGAGTCTAAGAAGAAATTTCAAGGAACAGTGTTGAATCCAAATGAAAGTATGTAGACAAAAGCCTCTCCCATGAACCCAAACCAAGCTGCATGAGAGGTTGGTCAGTGATAAAGGAGATGCAGAACAATGAGGCCACTTGAAAATGAAGAAGAAAATTGACCCTGGAGAAAATCTCTAAACTGGAGTTAGATACTCCGAAGCTCTTTGATGATCTGATCATTACCACTGGTATGGGCCCATATTGGTGGCCTTCCCTAACTGGGAACGCACCATTAAATAATTTTTCCTTGCCTTGTATTACAGAAAAAAATATTCTGAAAGAAGAGAGGAACATTGCCTGTCTTTTTAATTAATTTATAACATGACTATTTCCTCAAGAGTCTAAGGTAAGTCACAACATGCAAACACATGCACAAGGCAGTTAAGTAAAGATGCTGGGCCAGATATGGCTACCTCTTCATCAAGATAATTTTCTCTTCTTCCGGGGAATAAACTAGACCACACTTCCCAGCCTCCTTTGCAATTAAGTACAAACTCCCATGCAAGTAAGAATGTCTAAGTTCTAGCCAATAAAACATGAGAAGTATACAAGGTCTGTCCAGAAAAAGTCCAACCATTGTTAATATAATGAGAATAGCTTGCACGACATCGATGTAACCTGGCAGTTCATGCATGCATGAACGATGCTGACTTCACTGTACTTATCATCGGGGGTGGTAGGCACTGTTGAGTGAGCATGGGTACTGTGTGGCTGACACATTCAACATGACCGAGGGAGCAGAGCAATGAATCTGCATCAAATTTTGCATTAAGCTTGAACATTCCTCTGCGGAAACTAGAGGAATGTTTGGATGATTCAGAAGGCCGCAGCTATGGGCAACTAGTTATTGGCAGCTTCGTCATGACAACACTCATGCTCATGCATCACCTCTCGTGCAGTTTTTCGGTAGAACATCAAATCACCCAGGTAACTCAGCCCCACTACAGCCCAGATTTGGTGCCCTGTGACTTCTGGCTCTTCCTAAACCTAAAATCACCTTTGAAAGGGAAGAGATTTCAGACCATTGATGAAATCAGGAAAATATGACAGGACAGCTGATGATAATTGGGAGAACTGTGTAAGGTCCCAAGGTGCCTGCTTTGAAGAGGACTGAGGCATCATTGTCCTATGAACATCGTCCAGTGTTTCTTGTAACTTGTATCTTCTTCAATAAATGTCACTATTTTTCATATTACATGGCTGGTTACATTCTGAACAGACTTTGTTGTATATGCTGCTTCTGGTATTGGATCATGAACACCTCCCAAGACATGACCATCCACATTCTTTCTTCATTTTCTGAGTAAACACAGAGGTCCCTGGAGCGCCCCGAAGCAGTAGGATTCCTGATCTCCACTTGTGTGAGAATCCCTTGATGATTAGGAATATCCATTTGACTACCCACTTTACATGTGAAAGAAAGAAATTCCAGTTGTCGGTGAGACACTGAGATTTGAAGGATTCTTTGTCAGAGTAGCCAGCATTACTTTACTTAAAACAGAAATTAGTAACTTGAAGAGCAACAATTGTTATCCATGGAAGTGGGGTTCTTGTGGTGTCAAGAAAAAAAAGAATTTCCTGAAACCTGCATGGGAGGTTGGGGCTCTGTTAAGCAGGCTCCCTTCCTAATTTCTCAATGTTTCACCTCTGCCATCTCACCATGGAAAAAGACTAATCTTGTGTCCAGTGGGGCCAGTATGAAGTCCACTGCCCAGAGTTTATGCTCCATATTAAAGTACACTCCAGTCCAACATCTGACTAGCTTAGCATGTGTTTCCAGCTGTGGTCCATTTCTGTACTTTGGTGTTCCAGCTACCTCCTGGAGGCCATGGGCCATGTGGCTGCCAAGGCCACATGGCCATAGAGAGAACAGATTTGTGCACCGTGTGACTATGGTCACGAGTAAGAGAGAGCACTTCTTTGTTATACCAGGATCTTGAGTCTGGGACAGACCAGGTGCCTTTTCAAAAGAACCAATCAACTTCCCAAATTTTTGTAGGCTTTGGATGGGTCCACACCCCCTATTTAAACTGAAGATCTATCACCTCCTCTTGCACCCCCAACAATGCAGTACTGGAGGGGAGAAGGAAGGAGTGTTAATCCCCTTGGCAAAGCACAATGAAGTGTGAAAAGCTGTAGCTTCCTGGTGAAACAAACAGGCTTATGTTTCCTGTTTTATTAAACTCAGTGTCTAAGTCCCTTTGCTCCCTTTTTCTAGCCAAATTCCAAGGGTAACACAGTGATATAATGAAATACTCAGCATTGGCTTAGCAATCAAATGGTAGGCTAGGAGAAATCTGTGAGGTCCATAATATTCCATAGCAAAACATTGAAACTATTACCTCCCATAACTTGGAAGGCAGATCATTTGCTAACTGAGCCTGCAGCTCTAAACAAGTGGTTGAGAAAAGACCCAGAATTTTTCTGCTTTTAATGAGTAGAGAGAGGGAGGGAGTAGGAAAAACGGAATTAAATTTGGAACCTCCAGAGATTGGAAAAGCCCACTATTTTGAGGGCCCAGGCAGTAATAGATAAGAACGATGAAAATTTTAAAGGACAATAACCCAGCAAGACTTTGTCCTGGGACATAGACTGGATTAAGAGGAGACCTTCCTACCACAGCTTATTGTTGCAGATGGCATCAAATTAGCACAAAGATGCAAGGAAATAAAGCAGATTTGAGAACTGTGGCTAGGAAAGGAGTATGGTTCCTGGTACTTGGAATTGCCTGGGATCAGAGAAATCAGAGAAAAACTGAGTTTTGGGCCCAAAGAAGCCTGTGACTTCCCAAATTTGTGTAGCCAGATACCATGACAGGAAAGCTCTACAGTCCCCAAGAAGGGGCATCCTATCAAAGTCCACTTCAAAGGGCTATGGAGGAAAGGAGACAAGGTACACACTCACAGAGGGCAGAGCAGGGTCACAGAGCACAGTGAATGGGGAAATTCTTCACCCAAAGCAGAGCCAGGTCTATCCAGTGAACCCCCCGAATCCGGAGACATGGAGTCCTCACATCACCTTCCCGACAGGATCTCCTTATTGCTCTGCACCAGCCACAGGTGGTTCCCATGTTTCCCTTTTATAAATGGGAGTTTTTGTATGTTATCTCGTCCCTGCTGTACATTGTATTTGGGAGGTGGAAGGAGTCATAATAATCATCTTTTAGTTCACCATTGCAGGGCCACAGGAGCCATTTCCAGACCTGATGGAGAGAAACAACTATCATCAGTCAGAGCTCCTGCACCTGCAGCCTGAAGACATGACTAGATGAGTCTTTGGGTGGCCTCTCTTGAAGAAAGTCTCTTCAATTTGTGAGAAGAACAAAATGGTATCTGGTAACCAGAAGGATGGATATGGTAGATGTCTTGGTCAGCTTTGGCTGCTGTAACAAAATATCCTAAAATGGGTGGTTTAAACAACAGAAATTTATTCCCCACAGTTCTGAACCCACTGGCAAGTCCAAGATTAAGGTGCAGACTGATTTGATTCCAGTTTCTAATTGAAAACTCTGCCTGGCTTGCAGAGATTCATCTTCCTGCTGTATCTTCACATGGTGAACAGGTTGGGGGAGAGAGAGAGAGAGAAGAGAAAGCAAGCAAGCTCTGGTCTCTTCTTATAAGAACACAAATCCTATCATAAGGACCTCACTCTCATGACCTCACATAAACCTGACTACTTCCCGAAGGTTCCTCCTCCTAATACTATCACATTGAGGGGTAATGCTTCAAAATATGGATTTTAGGGGGACAAAAACATTCAGTCCATACCAACAAATATTGACTAGCTTTTCACCAAATAACTTTCCTTTTCTTCCCAGCACACTATCTGTCTACATTTCCTAGCTTCCCTGTTGTTAGGAGGAGATGCAGTAGGTGGTTGGATTCTATCCAATGGAATGTGAGCAGAAATTAGGTGCACCACTTCCTGGCCCAGCCCATATACTGTCCTCCATGTCTTTCCCCATCTGCCACTAGAATCAAGAGGATGCCTAGGCCAAGAGGAGGGTGGAATCTCAAGAAGCAAGGGTCCTGGGCTCTTAAATCACTGTTTAGAAGGATTTGGAATTAGGAATACCTGTGAAGTTTATGTGAGAAAGAAAGACATTTCCACTATGTTTAATCCCCTAATATTTGGGGGTTTATTTTTTAATGGCTAGCTTTACCCCCTAACTAATACAGACATAAAAGAAAAATTGGAGACTACTTGGAATTAGGAAATATATAAATGTTAAAAAAGGAGCAATAAAGCATTATAAAAAGTTAGCATTTGGCTCTGAGTTTCATGGAAGCAAAACATATAAATAAACCAAAACAAACAAAACCATGAAACAATACAGTTCATGGTGTCTAAGTTAGAAAGCATATTAATGTCATTTGCAGAGACAAAATTCTTGGCACTAAATTCAGGAAATATTTGTCCCATGGATTTATATCACTGAAAAACTACAAAATGGACTTCTTCAACTACATTTTGGTGAATCATGCAGAACAGGTCTTGAGAAAAATTCCATTAAAAAGCAAGAGCACAAAATCAAATATTGTTTGATTGAGGGGAACCAAATGATCTAATGACCATACATCTTTATGTGTTTACCTTGTAGTCTTTCCATATCCTCACCCCATGCAAGGTTTCAATGTCTCTCCAGTGCCTTCAAGGCAGCCAATTATCCCCTACCTTCATCTTCAATCTACTACATCTCTTCTCTCACAGGTACCCTCTGCTGTTATCAAACAGTCCTACATTCTGTTCACCGCATACCCAACTCTGATTCTTTGCTCATATTCTCTCCCTTGCCTGAAATTCACTCTCCTCTCCTCCCTTAGTTTGCTAAGTTCTGCCTTTCTTCAAAATACAGCTAAGTTGCCCCTTCTTCCTTTAAGCCTGCAGCCATCCAGGTGTCTACCACTTTAAGGTCTTGTGTGTGACCTTATGGCAGAATATCTGTAGCAGGCAGATATTCCTTCAAGGATGCCCAAACCTGTCAATAATCCTAATCTCAGAACCTGTCAACATGCTAAGTGCCATGGCAAAGGAGAATTAAGTTTGCAGATGGAACTAAGTTTGCCAATAAATTGATCTTAAGATGAAGAGGTTATCCTGGATTAACTAGGGCCTAATGTAATCACAAGGGTGAGTGAAAGAGGGAGGCACGGGCCACAAACCAAAGAATACAGGTCTCTAGAAGTTGGAAAAAGCAAGAAATAGGATTCTCTCCTAGAGCCTCCAGAAGGAATGCAGCCTGCCAACACATTGACTTTAGCCCAGTGAGATCCATTTTGGACTTCTGACTTCCAGAGCTGTAAGATAATATACTCATGTTGTGTGTGTTAGGATACTAAGTGTGTGGTAATTTGGCACAACAGTAATAGTAAATAAACACAGTAACCAACTGCAGGAGTAGAGGATGTGCTTGTGGTCAAAAACCCACAGGCCCACATTCATTCCCAAACCACCTCTACCTTACACCCATGTACTTCTCCTATCCAGCTCCTCATTTCACGACTTCTGTGTTCTTTGGGCTGTTCCTCCACACCACCTACCAGCTCGTAGATTATCTCCTATCTCTGACATGGGCATTGCTCCAACCATGAATATGATGAATGTGGTATTCTTAGGAATGACTGGCCTAGTCTGACCATTGAGTTTCATGTGGGCATCCACCACAGTGTAAATAATTCTGCCCAGTTCATTTTGGGCGTGTCAATGGCATTCACAGCTAAGGGTGTGGCCTCCTTGACCCAGCATCAGGCCTCCTTAACCCAGCTCTCCACCGAGGCACTCAGTGGAGAAATAATACCCAGAACGCTTGTTCCTGGACGTTATGCATGGACCCTGGAGAACTGGAAAACTGTCTCAAGCCCAGTGATAGGGGGATTTTTCTCAGCCATTTTTTTATTTATTTAATCTTATTGTATTTTTTCCATTATCATTTAGTCCCCTAATATCCCCCTCCCCTTAGCAATCACCACACTGTTGTCCATGTCCATGAGTCCTTTCTGTTTTTTCTGCTCAATCCCATTTCTAATCTACATCCCTACCCAACCCAGCACCATGATAGCATGCACCATAGTGAAAAAGGAGCATCTCTAGGGTCTTGGAATTTTTTCAGGCTATGGCCTTGAGAAGTGTGGAATAAGGAAAAGTGTCCTGCAGTAGGTTTTCCAAAACTCTCTGGGTGTTTCTACCATCCCTTGATTCTTCTCTCTACCCCTAACACTTTCCTCCCATACCGGAAGCGATTTTTCCTCCCTCCTCTGTCTATCTGAAAAGGAACTCCCTCTTAGGAAAGTCTCTCAAAATATTGCCCCTCTTACAGCTAAACCCAGATAAACTATAAGATCCCTAATGGCAAGAGTTTATCTTCATATTGTCAGTGAATACCAAGTGTCTGACATGCAGTATGCACTGATATATGTTTAGTGAAATAAGCTACACTATATTGAATTAAGGGATGGTGATAAAGGCTTGGGAGTCAGAGTGGAGAGGAGAGTCAAGGTGTCAGGAAACTCTGTGTGTGTGTGTGTGTGTGTGTGTGTGTGTGTGTGTGTGTGTGTGTGTGTACAGGGTAAGGGGGTTGTAGCTGGTATCTGCAACCTTATAGAGACCTCCCGAAAGGACTTATGAATTCAACTTGTTGCCATCCCTTTTTTCCTGAAGACTTCAAGGCAGCAGCACAGACATGACCACGTTACTCTCAGAAGTTCAGGCTTAAACCCCTAAGTGGTATTCATTATGATTTAAACACCTCTGGGCATGAGTGGAAGGTTAGTAGGGCAAGCTTTCCAAGGTTCAGTTTGCCTGAAGCACTAAGCAGTCTCCTGGGACATAATCCATCTCAAGGGAAGAAAGAGTTAAAGTAAACAATGGTGGACCAAGGACAATAATGAGTTAGGAAGGAAGTACAGCATAATGGTTGTGTTTCAGCTCATTGTCTAGTCTAGCCCTTGTGGATTCATGCCAGAAGCCAAGATGAAGGACACTGCATTAAAGAATAATTTTAGAGGAGAGATCTTTTTCATGTTTGTATCTATATGATAAAGTTGGTACTCTAGAGATTGAAAGAAAGTTTGGTTTTTATACAGGATGAACATATGTCCCAGTTTTCCCAGGACAGTCCCAGCTTACACCTGTTTTTTTCAGCATGTAACTCTCTTTCCTCTTTTAGCTTGATTTTACAGTTCCTCAGTTCACTGAATGAAGTATATTGTCACTCTAGTTCTAAGGTCCTTGTTGGGATAAGTCTAGGTAACTTCCACACTCACTTTTTAACACATAATATTCTTGTGTTTATAAAGGGATTCTCTAATTGTAAAACACTATAAAACATGGAGAAAAAAGGAAAAGAAACAGAACTCCATTTTTATGAAACTAGGAGACATCTGTAACTCAGAACCAAAATAGATGAATTGAGAAAACAGAGAGAGAGGTAGTAAATAACTTAGCAGGGCTGAGTAAAGTAAAACTTTAATGTATTCAGAGAGAGAAACCAGTGGGAAGACAGCTAATTTACCCTGAAAACTAAGAGCCCAAGAAAAACTAAGGAACTAGAGTCACTGAGGGTGTGGAAAGCAAGAACAGAACCATCACTGGGTACCGCAAAGCAATTAACCCTCGTCCATCCCATTGGGAGATAGATTATACACTTCATGGATGAATCCAACCAGACTGGCCCCATCTCAGGAACACCAGGCAACGAGGAGATTGTACATGAGGTGTCAAACTCAAATCAGGAAGAATTAACAAGACTACCTTCTAAAGGTATGTAACAGGGTGCAGCCAAGAGGGGGGCCCCAAAAAGGGAGTTGGAATGGGGCCCAGAACTCAAGGTGTCCAGGAAATATTAGAAAGACATATAAGATGTCCTCACCCCCTCCCCCACAGGTATGAGTTGGGGGAAGGGACAAATGGAGCAGGGCCATTGAGTTGTCTTACATAGCAACGGTTTTGCAGATAAGCTTCAGAACGGTCATTTAACATATCTATAACCTTTAACTGGTTTCATAGATATGTTAAAGAGCTGTGACCATGCTCTGAGCCAGGGGGATGGAAAGGACTTCCCCCAAGATGTGGCTGGGGGAGGAACCCCAAGTTAAAGCGCCTGCGTGGGAGCTTGGAGAAGATTGGCTCCAGAAAATGAGGACACGCCTGCCCAAACTCATGATGGCATCCCAATAACCTTGGAAATATACGGGAATGCTGGCAGGTGTAACCGATTGTAGGAGGAGTCGGAAATAGGGCTGCAGAGGAGGATTGGCACGGGGATTTAAACCCAGACGTGTCAGCCATTAGAGAGATCCATGCGGTTTCACCAGAGAGCAGGATCCACAGCTCTATGAGGGAAAATCACCATGTGACTTTAGCAAAGAATTGCCACTCGGCTTTGTCCGAGTGGAGACCCTCTCGCAGCTTTGTCAGAGGGAGAGATTCCACGTGGTTTTCACCAGAGTGCAGACCCCTGCAGCATTGATGAAGAGGGAGAGCCACGTGGCTTTGCAGGGTGGGAACCCCTTCCCCACAGCTTTGGTAGAAGAAGGACCACACGGCTTGGGGGTGCTCCCTTTGGCTGCATGGCCTGAGAGCAGGAGAGATTTTGCCTGGAAGAAGGGAAAGGATTCTTGCCAGTAGGCCATGAGAAGGTGCCACATGGCTTTGGATTAATTAGAGATCCTGCCTGGACGACAACACAGCTGATGGTGTCAAGAGCCTGAATCCCGGACGTTTGCTTCTCTTCCTGAATTACGGTACCCTGAATTAGGGCAGGGGGAGATAGTAAGCACTGTGGGTGTCTGAGGATATCCTAAAGGACTTTGATATTTTAATGAAGATGTTAGGTCACTACTTTAACTCTGTATAGCATTAAATAAACATTTCCTTTCCTTTTCACAAATCTCTGGCTTTGAGAGGCATCTTTCCATAAGGCGGAGGACAATAACAGACCTTCTGTTGCTCTGTAACAGGTAGACCTCCAACCTTCTTCCCTAATCCAGCCTTAAGACACTGTCATCAAGCCTTATACTCCTCAAGAAGATTTAGGAAAATAAACAATTTCAGTGGGGAGGAAGACCTACAAATAATGACATTTGGGGGCAATCTGGCTGGCCAATATTTTCCCTACATGAAAGCTCTGTCAGTCAACAAGACCAATCCAAGTCAATCACCTTGTTAGCACCTCACTCCTAAATATGAATGGACATTGGAGGAAAGCTGAGAACTTGAAAGAGTCTAAAACAACAGGAGGAAATGAATCAAAAAAAGAAAAATGCACAGACAAAAAACACCAAAAGAGAAAATTTCAAGGAAATTATAATTAATGACTGAGAGTAAAGAAAGGTAGGTTGACATCTTAAAGATAACAATCAAAGAACAATAATAAGCTCTTAAAATTTTAAATATTGTGTCCAGTGGTCTTAAATTATTCAACAACAAAAAAAAAAGAGAGAGAGATGATCAATCCAAGAGTCCTAATATCTTCCTAATAGGAATTCCAAAAAGAGAGAACAGGGAAAAAAATGATGGGGAAGAAATTTGCAAAGAAATACTATAAGCAATTGCCCTAGGTCTAAAGGACACAAGTGTTTGGCTTGAAAGTACCCACCAAGTATACAACACTTAGTGAATAAAAGCACATCATTTGTGAAATTTCAGAATACCATGGATAAAAGGGAGATTTCAAAAGATTTTAAGAGCTTTTAAAGAGAAGAAGAAATCACATACAAAAAATCAGCAATGAGAATAGCATCAGATTTTTGAATAGCAATACTAGAAACTAGAAGGAAATAGAGCAATGCCTTAAAAATGAGTGCAATGGCTTTCACACGGAATTCTATAGCCATGTAAACTATCAATTATTTTGAAAGTAGAATAAGACAGACAGAACCTCAGACAATTTACTCTCATGCTTACTTTTCTCAGAATAATACAGGAGAATGTGTTCCACCAAAAAGATGGAGTTAGCCAAGAAAAAAGAGAACATGTGATCCAGAAAATAGGAGATTGAACACAGAAGAAAAAGCAAAGGGAATGGTTGGGTGGGGAGAACCATCCAGGAAACAAATAGTTATGATTAAAACTAGGGAAAGTGAACTCTAGGAGAGCAGATTCCAAGAAAGGTTAAAATGTTAACTGATGTATTATATGACAGGTGTGTGTAGAAAATTGAACATTGAACTGAGTGAAATTTTATAGGGAAGATGTGGGAAGAGTTAGCTAGAAATTCCAGAAAGTAAAAGAAATAAAAAATAAATGAGATAATTATTAATTCTAGGAAGAAACAACTTGTTCAAGTACAAAATAAAATAGTACACTCAACTCAGGAGTAGACAATATCAAATAGCTATACTTTAAAAAGTAAATAATGACTTCACTGTAGTTATATACATAGTTCTCTAATTATATTGTAAGTGTAAAGAAAGAGAAAGCAGTAGTAAGGAGTTTAAATTCTCATCTTTCCATAATAGGAAGGCAGTAAATAATGTCTAAAGATGAGTAATCAACAGAAAGCAGTCTATCCATGTTATTTAGAGATATGGAGGCAAATGTCAGATTTAAAAAGATTAAAATTTAAGAGGGATTGCTTCTAGAGAGATGGAGGAGAGTTATATTAAGCAAGGGACAGCTAGGTATTTTTTAAAATAAGTCTTTTACCAGTACTTGATTTTTTTAAATTATGTGCATATACTTTTTTAAGTTTATTTTTATTGATGACACTATTACAGATGTACCCCTTATGGACCTGCCCTTCCTTTGCCCAGGGCATGTACTTTTTTAACAAAAATAAAAATACTCTGTTAAAAAGCAGAACTTCCTTGTAGCTCTTTTTCTTCTATCTAGTAATTTTTTAAGACTTTATTTATTTATTTTTAGAGAAAGGAGAAGGGAAAGAGAAAGAGAGGGAGAGAAACCCCTCTCTTTCAATGTGGTTGCTCTCATGTGCCCCCAACTGGGGACCTGGCCTGCAACCCAGGCATGTGCCCTGACTGGGAATCAAGTTGGCAACCCTTTGATTTGCAGGCCTGCACTCAATCCACTGAGCTACACAAGCCAGGGCTACCTAGTAATTTCTTAAATAACAAATTATGTGGGATGATGGGAGCCTAAGGCACTAATGAGGAGTGGAAGGCATTATCATCATTTCAAAGTCACTGGGGAAGCACAGAAGAGACCCAATCACTTCAATAGTCAATACCAAGGAATATTTTATAATTTCTGATACTCAGTGCTGTTTGAATAGTCCCCCTGAGTTTAGGAAAGTCTCCAACCCAGTACTACCACTTCCCCAAGGGAAAAGCACAACTCTTGTTTTCCAGCTTTCTTTGCAGCCAGGGTACGGGCATGACAATTCAGCAAGGGAGAAATTTTATCTCCAGCATAAGAAAGAGAACTCCAAAATACAATCTCACTAATGGGTAGTCATGCTCCTGCTATTTGAAGAGGTGATTTCATACCAAGCCTTAATTACAACTAACAGCCAAATGTGAATGAAGAGAGAATGGACATCTTCCCATCCCTGCTGCAGAATTCCATTTGCTTCCTCATTTTCATCAGTGTCAGTGTTTGGAAGTGAGAGAGAAGCAAGTGTTGCCAGAGACCTGGCCGGGGCTCTCGAGGAGAATTCAGATGAGCAGCTGCTCCATCACCTTGCTCAACTGCATGCTCACAAGTGGTCCTGTGTCCACTTGGGAAAGTGCCAACATCATTGGAACCAACAGGCATCTGGAAGGTCATCTGGAGGTTAGGGTATCTAACCTCCCTCCTGGATTGCAGGAGCTAATAAGTGAGGGGGCAAGGCTGATCCACGTGGGGAATGAACTGCAAAACAAAGGATAATGGGAAGGCATGCTGAGGACACTTGGAAGCATGGAACCTTCCAAATCACCAATTCTAAGAAAGCAGATAGAGAGGCTAGAACAGAATCAGGGCTTGCCGAGCTCTGCCCAAACACAGGCTAGATGCAGCAGGCAGGCTCAGAAGTCTGCCAAGAAGAGTCCCCTGGGCACAAGGACACAGAGGAGGAAAACTCTTACAGAGCCCCTGAGATCTCACTCATGAACAGGAAGAGGGTCATGGAGGGTACTGAGTCACACAAGGGAATAGAGTTGCTGAAGAGGCAGCTGGCATCACTGTCATCATGAGTTGATTGAGTGCCAAAACCTATATGGACCACAGTGAAGTAGATGCGCAACTCCAGCCTGTGAGCCAGGGCAAGACAGCCATTGAGTAAACACGTGCTGGACCCAATGTGCAGAGTTTACCACTAAAAAGGTGCTCGAAAATCTGTTTTTAGTCAGCCAACATGTCTGTTAAACATATTGAGTGATGATTTCTTTTTTGGAGCAGTGATTTTTAAAGGAACCTCTTGTAATGTGAATAATCCTTGAAGTGTGTAACTATCGACTTCTGGGTATTTGAATCCCTTGAAGTCAAACAAGTACACACACAGAAAGGACAGCTTCCGGTGTTTGTACCCTGTCATTGGAAGAGCAAAAGTGATAGCTAGGCCTCCCAGACAGGAAAGATTAAAAATACAAATTAAAATGTAAAAACATAAAAAACCTCACTGAAGTAGAATTCTGCAGGGGGAGGAAGGTCCTCTCACCCAGTCCTTATGGGGACCATAGTCTTGACTAGGTTCATAATTTTGGATTCACTCAGCTTAGCTACCCACATAAAATACCGAAAGAGATTCTTTTAACTTGAAACAGAAGAATTTCTTGAGCATGCCTAAATTCCTTCTCCATAGAAAAGTGAGGACACCATCCAGGTTACTCTACTCATCAAGACACAGCAAATGGCAGAGGATGTACAGGGGTTTCTCATTCCCTGTTTTCATTTCCTACATGCTGTGAAGCTGGTAGTCACTGTCAACCAGCAGGCTGAGGGCTGTCTCTAGCTGCCCTTTGTTTGTATTTCACATCACTCTTGATAAATACTGCTTCTTATTTACCTTCTACCTTTGCAGCCATTCAACACACAGCTTTGAAATACAGAAGACCTTTGTCATCGACAAGCCTTTTGGATTTAGCATTGACAGATTTAACCATTCTTGAATCCTGCTGAAGATCATGGCAGGTACTGTTTTGTAGTGTCTTTAAGACACAAATTTCCATCCTATATTCTGCAGGATCAGTGGTATGAACAAGGTGAATAACCCTAACAAAATCCCCAAATTGGCATCTCAGTACGACTCAGTCACTCTCTCCTTTGTTGTCATACACACCAAAACTTCTACGAAGTGCCAAGAGTTTTGTTTTTGTGTGAAAAGTAGCCCCCAAGAGAAAGTCAGCTGCTGGTGCTGACTATAAAAATGAAGAAAGAGTGAAGACATCTGAGAAAATAACGGTTCTTACCGGAGAATCGAAATGCTACATACATTCAGGATAGAATGTCAAGTTTGGCAGCATCTCTAATCTAAAGGATTCCATCATGCCTTCTATATAAAAACAATACAGGCAATTTGTAAAAGTGCTCCAGGATGTGTCATAGCCATTGTAAAAATTGCTCATTGAGTGAGTCATAAATCGTTTTCATAAGAGTCTCTTAAATTTTTCAGTTATACTTACAGGGGGAAATACATGCTATAATGGTGGGCATTGCTGTTGCTCTCTGAGACATACCTTGAGTAACAAACTCACATCTCGAAGTCCAGTCTAGTTGGCCTTTACTAACTGGCAGCTGCTAAAGGCTTTGCTTTCCCCAGCCTGCTTTGTCATGTGCCGGTCATGTCTGTGATGCGGCAGTTCTCAGTCTGCCAGACCTGAGGACACTGTGCTGATGTAGCTCGTGCCAGTGATCACCCTCATTTACTCATGTGATGAGTGCCCTGGTTGGCCCAGGCTTCTATAACCTATACTACAGACTGGATGACTTAACAACAGAAATTTATTTTTCGTAGTTCGGGGGTTGGAAGTCTAAGATCAGGGTGTCAGCATCATTGGGTTTTGTGAGAGCGTTCTTCCTGGCTTATAGATAGCTGTCTTCTTGCTGCATCCTGATAGATTGTTTTCTATCACCCTCTCCTTCCTCTGTATAAGGTAAGTCCTCTCTCTCATGTGTTTTCTTGTAAGGGCCCTAATCCCACTCATAAGGATTCCACCCTCATGATTTGATTACCTCCTCATGGTTCCACCTCCAAATACCGTATCATGGAGGATTAGGGATTCAGCGTATGAATGTGATTTGTGTTTGTTGGAAAAACACAAACGTTCACTTCACAACAGGAAGGATAGTCCTTGAGGGGCAGTCTCTTAGTTTACTCTGAAAATAGTTCCCTCTTTAGGCAGAAAAATTCATGTTGTGACTTTCCCTGCTAACAACACTGAAGAGTTCCCAGAATTAACAGTGACTATTCAATCATTTTATTTGCTTACTTACTAATTACTCTTTTTGCATTAAGTCCTCAAAAGTAGAGAATATAGCTCTTCATCATCTTGAAACGCACAAACAACTCTTTATAATATCAGCCACCCACCATTTGCATACTCACACATGTGTTATTACCCGGGGAAGGTAAAATCTGCAAACTTGATGAGCTGACTTTAATTCCCTGAGACCCACCAAACTGCATAGATTTTTCTCTCTCTCCAGAGGAAATTTTCCCCCCTCTTTACTATGTCACACTGGGTAGAGAGAGCTTCACTAGGTATAGTTAGCATATTTATATCCCGGAGCAGATTATTTTATAAGCCCCTCTCTTTTTCTAGTCAAAAAATATTTCTTTTTCTAGTCAAAAAATATTATTTCCAGCCCTAGCTTGTGTAGCTCAGTGGATTGAGTGCTGGCCTGCGAGCCAAAGGGTCACTGGCTCAATTCTGTCAGGGCACGTGCCAGGGTTGTGGGCCAGGTTCCCAGTTGGAGGCACACAAGAGGCAACCACACATTGATGTTTCTCTCCCTCTCTTTCTCCATCCCTTCCCCTCTCTCTGAAAATAAATAAATAAATAAATCTGTTACGAAATTATTCCCAAAATAATCAAAAAATAAGACAAAACAGTAATGGCCAGACAAATGCAGACAGTAATAATTTTCTTCTGTTGGATTTCATATACACAAAATCATGTCAGTAAAATTAATAATAATAAATTAAATTAATATCATGGTATTAAAAAGGGGAAAGTAAAAGATAATAGCTTTCTTATCATTTTTACCCCCTTCTCCAATCGATGTGCCCCCAAGGCTTAGGAAAGAAGGAAAGGGGCCACAAAGGGGCATTGAGGCAAGCAGCTGTCTGATCCAAATCATGAGATTTCTCTTTGTCCCATCATTCTTGATTCAGTTACAGGAAAGAATTTCGGCCTTCACATTTTTATCCCACCACCTCTTTGCCCTCATCTGGAACATCTGATATGTTCAAACTCTGTTTTAGTAAACATGTGCCCAAGGTATCTCCTAGGACAACACAGTGGATCTTCTGGATCTTGCAGGCTTTTGGGCCAAATTAGTTCAGATTCATGTCTGGTTCTCTAGTTACCATGGATCATTTCCTGGAAACATAATGGCTTGTAAAGTGTTCCCATAATGTGCTAGTCATTATCTTGGCTGTTTTGTCTTTTTTGAAATATGCCTATGCACAGAATTAAGTCCTCAAATCAGAAAATCCATGCACAATAACGCTTGTGCAGCACATAGTCTCTTAGGCCATTCTTTCAGCCAGCCTCCTTCGCAGTCTGGGTCTTTAACTTTGCATGTTTTACACAACTGCTGATATCTCTATCACATATGCATTGCCATTCCAGGCAGTAAAATTAGTCTCTTGCCAATTCATTCACACAATTAATATATACTGAGCCCAAACACAGGGAGTGTAAGAGTGAACCAAACATAGTTCCTGACTGCAAGCAACTTAACATCTAGTAATGATGCAGACAGTAGTTAATTACAGTATAGGGGCCCTTGATGAAGTCTTGCCTCTGGTCACAAGACAATATTTCTTCCCTCTGTGAACTTGGTAAAAATTCGCTAGAAGACCAAAAGACTAGTTAATTTCTACAAATTACAATGGAAAAGTGAATGAATGCCTGTGAGATCCATAGTCTTTCTTTTATGAACTTATTCATTTGTTAAATCTCTATTAGAAAATTTAGAAATAACAGCTCTCATTACCCAAAAAGAGAAAGGAAGAGCAGTAACTGGATGACATCCCTGCCAATCGCCTTAGATGTGAAACAGGCGGATTACATGAAGAAGAAGCAGTGACTTGGTCATATCTGCAGTCATAGCTTGACTGTCCTCCTTCTATGCATCCCTCACAAGTGGACTGGGCTAGGGTGCACTCCAGCCCTGTGCAGATTCTGCAAGGAGTTCAAGGAGAGAGATCTCATGCATAGAGAGCTGAAAATGCACTTTTACCAAATTCAGATTTTTATTTAATGTTATCTTAAGGAGAAACTGAAAGTAGTGTTTCAAATGCTTATGATAAATGCCTAGATCTGAGAGTTCTGAACCACTCACTCACTGCCTTATTCCAAGAATCTATTACTTAACTTAAAGCCTATAAAGGAAAGGAGAATGTCCTCTGATCTTTGGACAAAATTTTTCCCAGTACAGGTTGCTATGATGTAGAAAGTTGCAAGAGACTGTTGTTTTAGCATGACAATGTCAAAACACTCTTTAGAACAACAAAAATGCTGTGAATGCAAAGTCTAAATGAATAACATTCCGTAGAAGGACAAGCCCTTACTAGATGATTGAGAAGTGGCCATTGCTTTTGGTTTTGAAGACATCTACCAAGTAAAGGAAGGGTAAGAGAGTTTCAGACTCACCAGACCGAGGGACTCAGCGGGGTAAGTAGAAACAACCAAACGACCACATGCGAACTGATAAGGCATACTGGAGTCTGGAGGAACTGCGAATGCGAGACTAGTTCTCTACATCATCCAATTTCCCCCACAGGAATTTTGTTGAGAAAGTGGTGGGGCAGGAATGGGGTTTAGGCTAGAAAGTAAGGAAAGATCTTTTATAAACTCATAGTATTTAGACCAAAGTTCTGCTGGAGGGAAGGACTTGACACCACTGCCAAGACATTTGAAAACAGAGTAAACCTGAATTTAGCAATAAATGAGCTCCAATCCAGCCCAAATCCTAGTAGATAAAAGAGATCAATTTTTGCCCTGGCTGCTTGATGGAAGAAAGAGTGATCCTCATTTGGGAGGAAAATATTATCAGACTCTACTATTTTGTTTTATGTAATGTGACTCATAGTTCAGAGAAAGGGCAATCAACACAAATAGACTCACAGATGTTAGGATAAGCAGAAAGTATCTTTAAAATATCTATTAAGTACATGAGCCCTAGCTGGTGTGGCTCAGTAGATTGAGTGCTGGCCTGCAAACCAAAGGGTCACCAGTTCAATTCCCAGTCAGGGCACATGCCTGGGTTGCCAGCCAGGTCCCCATTTGGAGGCGCCCCCCATGAGAGGCAACCACACATTGATGTTTCTCTCCCTCTCTTTCTCCTTCCCTTCCCCTCTTTAAAAATAAATAAATAAAATCTCTTTAAATAAATAAAAAGTTAAATAAAAAAATCTAATAAGTATATGGAAAATAAATGAGAAGAAAATACCAGCAAATTGGATGAAAATATGGATACGGATGTATAGAAATCAAAAATTACCAAACTAAAAAATAAAATGTATGAACTGAAGAACTTACTGGGTGGGCTTCATAACAGACTGGACACAGCAGAAGAGAGGATTGAAAAATCAACACAGGTCAATAGAAATCAAGCTGAAGCACATAGTATAAAAAAATATATGGGAGGGGATCATCAAAGACCTCTAAGACAATATCACATGTACTTGGAGTCCCAGAGAGAAAAGAGAAAATATTTGAATGTTTCAAGTGTTAGAAGATATAATAGCCAAGAATTTTCCAAAATTGATTAAAGTTATCAACCTGCAGATTCAAGAAGCTCTAAAGCCCTAAGCAAAACAAGTGCAAATAAGTCTACACTTAGTACATCATAGACAAAATGCTGAAAGCAGACAAAGAAGAAATCTTAAAAGTAGCCGGAAGGAAAAGGACATGTTACATTCAGGAGAATAATAAGAACAATGAGACTTCTGGCCAAGATGGAGGCATAGGTAGACACACTGTGCCTTCTCACACAACTAAAATAAGGACAACAACAATTTAAAAACAAAAAAACAACCACTACTGACAGAAAGTTGAACTGTATGGAAGTCCAACAACCAAGGAGTTAAAGTAGACACATTCATCCAGACCATGTCACAACACAGCGACTGGGTTGACCCACCCTGGTGAACACCTAAGGCTCCACCCCTTACTAGGTAACAAGCATGACAAGACAGAAAAAATGGCCCAAACAAAAGAACAAATCAAAGCTCCAGAAAAAATACAACTAAGTAACAAAGAGATAGCCAACCAATCAGATGCACAGTTCAAAGCACTGGTAATCAGGATGCTCACAGAATTGGTAGAATTTGGTCACAAATTAAATGAACAAATGAAGGCTATGCTAAGTGAAATAAAGGAAAATGTACAGGGAACCAATAGTGATGGGAAGGAAACTGGGATTCAAATCAATGGAGTAGACCAGAAGGAAGAAAGAAACATCCAATCAGAAAAGAATGAAGAAATAAGGATTCAAAAAAATGAGGAGAGGCTTAGGAACCTCCAGGACATCTTTAAATGTTCCAACATCTGAATTGTAGGAGTTCCAGAAGGGGAAGAGGAAGAGCAACAAGTGGAAAAGTTATTTGAACAAATAACAAAGGGGAACTTCCCCATTCTAGCTAAGGAAATAGACTTCCAGGAAGTCCAGGAAGCTCAGAGAGTCCCAAAGAAGTTGGACCCAAGGAGGTACACACCAAGGCACATCATAATTATATTACCCAAGATCAAAGATAAGGAGAGAATCTTAAAAGCAGCAAAACAAAATTAGTTATCTACAAAGGAGTTCCCATCAGATTGTCAGCTGATTTCTCAAAAGAGACCTTACAAGCAAGAAGGGGCTGGAAAGAAGTATTCCAAGTCATGAAAGGCAAGGACCTACATCCAAGATTGCTCTATCCAGCAAAGCTTTCATTTAGAATGGAAGGGCAGATAAAGTGCTTCTCAGCAGATAAGGTCAAGTTAAAGGAGTTCATCATCACCAAGCCCTTATTATATGAAATGTTAAAGGGACTTATCTAGGAAAAAGAAGATAGAAAACATGTACAGTAAAATGACAGCAAACTCACAATTATTAACAACCACACCTAAAACAAAAACAAAAACAAAAACAAACTAAGCCAACAATAGAACAGGAACAGAACCACAGAAATGGAGATCACACGGAGGGTTAGCAACAGGGGAGTGGGAGGAGTAGAGAGAGGGGAAAGGTACAGAGAATAAGTAGCGTAGATGGTAGGTAGAAAATAGACAGGGGGAGGGTAAGAACAGTATGGGAAATGTAGAAGCTAAAGAACTTCTTTAAGTATGACACATGGACATGAACTAAGGGGGAAAATGTGGGTGGGAGAGGGTGTGCAGGGTGAAGGGGAGTGAAGGGGGAAAATGGGACAACTGTAATAGCATAATCAATAAAATATATTTTTTAAAAAAGAACAATGAACAACCTCCCATTAGAAATAGCAGAAGCCAGAGAACAATGGAATTACACATTTTAAATGCTTAAAAGAAAAAAACCTGTGAACTCAAATTCGATATACAGCAAAAATATTCTTCACAAATGAGCGAAAAATAAAATTTTCACTTCCAAGAAAATGGAGTAGATACACTTTCCCTATATCTCCTGCTGAGTACATCTAAAAATAGTGTACATTATTCATATAAAACAAATAACAGGTTCTGAAAGGTGGAAAAGGCCTGACTAGCAAGGGACCTCAAGACCCAAGGAATGGAATAAGGGAGGAGTTCCCTGCGTTCCCTGCCTCCTGTAACCCAGACTTAGAACCAAATAACTGGCGACCAGAAATGCCAACAGGCACAGTCAACAAAAACCCTGACAAAAGCCTGATCTCTAGCCAAAGGAAGAAGAAAGGAGCCTCCTAGCATACAGAAAACTTGTAGACAATAACCATTCTGCTTCGACTCGACCAATACCACAGAAAATACTGTGGCCCTGTAACAGGGTGCAGTCAGGGCCCCCCCAAAGAGGGATTTGTAACAGGGTCCAGAACTCGGAATGTTCAGGAAATATAAAAATATAGGATATCCTCACCCCCACAAGTCTGAACTGGGGGATGGGACACATGGAAGCAGGGCCACTGAGAGTTATTTTGCATATCAACAGCTGGTCAGCTTCATACCTGATATGCAAACACAGTTATTTTTGCATATCTATAACAGCTGGCTAGTTTCATAGATGTGTTAAGTAGCTGTGGCCTTGCTTTGAGCCAGGGCCCTGGAAGTGACTTCCATCCATGATGTAACTGGAAGGCAGCTCCACCTGGTTCACAGCACCTGCATGAGATCTTGGAGATGGTTCACTCCACACCGCAGGGCCACACCTGCCCAGACTTACAATGGCAGCCAAGAAGGGCTGAGAAAAAAAAAAAAAAATCCAGGAATGCTGGCAGGTGTAGCCAGTTGTGGGAGGAGTCGGAAATGGGGCTGCAGAGGAAGATTCGCGCTGGGATTTACGGTTGTCCCTCACTATAACTTGGTTCACTTATTGCAGCTTCACTGTATCTCGGGGTTTTTTTTTAAATATATATCTAATTCTGTATTGTGGAGTTTTCCCTATATTGTGGGATTTTGCAGTATACTGTACCCATATAGAATTTTATATGTTGTTAAAATTACGTAGGTTTAAGAGTGTAGAAAGTGTTTAAGAGCATGTGAAGCATTCATAAGAGCGTGGAAAGGTTAATAAGAGTGGGAAAGGTTTATAGGAGCGTGGGAAGGGTTTATAAAGCCTTAAATATATACAAATAATAAAATAAATATAACGCTGCTACTTTGCAGATTTTCACCTATCGTGGGGGTCTCTGGAACATAACTCCCAAGATAGGTGAGGGATCACTGCAAACCCTGGCATGGCAACGGTGCCGGTTGGAACCACACGGCTTAGGAAGCAGGAGAAACAATGAAAAATTAGGGACGGGGACAATGAGAGACCTTAGAAGGAAAGGGGTGAAAGGACTCTTACTGGTGGGCCATGAGAAGGTGCCACTCGGGTTTGGATTAAGGGCTGGAGATCGGCAACACAGCTGATGGTGCTGGAACCACAGGAGGCACGGATGACGGAGCGGAACCAGGAGAAGTGAACTGCGGACTTCTGTTTTCTCTTCCGGAGGACAGTGCTTCTGATTGGCAGGTTCTGACACTGGCCTGCCAGGGCAAAGGGAGAAGGAGGGACCTCCTGTGTTTGTGGGTGTTCTAAGGGACTTCAGGATTTTAATGAAGACATTAAGTCCTTACTCTAAATCTGTATAACTTTTGAATAAAGAGTTCCTTTCCTTTTCACCAAACTCTGGCATTGAGAGCCATAATTCCTAAAGGCGGCAGACAAGGTGAATCTAGTACAGAGGTACCCCAAGGGAGGGGGAGTCCATTCGGTAACAGTATCTTGTTCCCCCCAGGGGTCCATTCTGTAATAGCCCCACCTCGCCAACATCAGGAAAGGCCAAATGGAGAGTCATCCACCCTCATGAGATTGTAACAAAATACTCCAGTGCCCCTGCTAAGTCAGGGAAGGCCAAGGAGGAGTCCAAATCTTTCATCCCTGACCACTAGTGATAGGCTTTCCCCACCCCCCAGCACAGTGTTAAAGGGACCACGTAGGAAGCTTGGACTTATATTTTTTTTATTGTTGTTCAAGTACAGTTATCTCCATTTTCCCCTCACCACTCCCCACCCGGCCCCACTCACCCCCAAGAACTGAATTTTGAAAAATCAATAAATTCTGATGTTGAGAGGACAGATGCTAGAATATAATCTGACAATGATTCTGGTGCAGCTGTGATTTTTAAAAAATTATCAACAAGCAATTATGCACATTTTAAAACAAATGGGAAAAATGAAAGCCTTGGCAATGAAATAGAAAGTCTCGTTAAAGAAACAGAAGATATAAAGAGGATCCCAACAGAAACTTTAGAACTGAAGAATACAGCAATGAAAACGTAAAGTTCAGTCAATGGGCTCAACAGCAGAATAGAAAGGATTAAAAAAAGAATCAATGAAAAGAAAGATAGAACAACAGACACTATACAATCTGAATAACATAGAGAAATAGACTTTAAAAAAATGAGCGGAACCTCAAGAACCTGTGGGACTCTAACAAAAGATCTAACCCTCATGTTATTGGAGTCCTAGAAAGAGAAGAAGAAAGAAGGCAGAGCTGAAAAAGTACTTAAAGAAATAATGGCTGAACTTCCCAGGTTATTCAGGGGAGATAAATCTACAGATTCAAGAAACTGAATAAATCTCAAAAAGAATAAACCATAAGACATCCACCCTAAGATCCATCATAACCATAATTAAACTTCTGAAAATGAAAGACAAATATATACATATTTGGAAGCAGCCAGAGAAAACAATACCTTGTCTATAGGGGAAAACCTCAAATGACAGCAGATTTGGCATCAGGAGAGTGGTCACTATTATACATGGTATCAACTGGAAGGAGACACAGGGAACTTTATGGGGTGATGAAAATATTCTACATCTTGATCTGGGTGTGATCACATGGTAGAAATTCGTTTAACTATATACTTGAAATGTGTGCGTTTTTGGTATGTGAATTTTTTCTCAATAAAGTATTGCTTAAAAAAATAGGTGATTAAATATTTGTTTGCATCAAGAAGGCAAGGCCTGGGGGAAAATAGCTGTATTATAGTGACTCCTGTGTAACACAGCCTAGGATGGGTATACCGCAACCTCCACTCCTGCCACGCAGTCTACCAGTGGGAGAACCAAATGAAGCTGTGTATTCTAATAAGTTTGGCTGTGTTTCAACTGGGTCCCTTGCCATGTTATGATGGTCGGACTGTAGGGGTCAGTGGCCCCATTTAACACCTTCTATTAGTCCTGTAATTAAAGTGCAGCCCTTGTGAGAGCTAACCACTATTTTCAGAGCCTAGTAAGTAACCCAGAGATTCTCAGCAAAGATTCTCAACCCTGGTACACATTAGACCTATCTGGGAAACTTAAAAACAATACCAATGGTCCGGCCCCATCACAAACCAATTAAATCAGAACCTTAGCGGGGTGGGCTGGCAGGGTTCAGGTGTAGGCTTTTGCTTTGCTTGCTTTTTTTGTTTGTTTTAAATACTGAAGTACAGAGAAGGTTTATTTAAAGACCATTTGCTCAAAATAAACTGCTTCATGCAGAGCCTCTAAAATGGAACATTAATTGATGCAAATGTGCAGGCATACATTTTAATGTTTTTTATTTTCAAGTTCACTTAACAATGGCTGGCCTCCTTACTTTATTTTTTCAGAAGAGATGTTTTCTTCATGCCCGTGTTAATTTTCTCAGTATTTTAATTGCTAGATTATCTGACAGCTCTCCCAGGGTAAGACATCCTAACAGCGTCCAGCTGGCTACACTGCAGGATATGTTTGCAAGTCAAGCAGATCCTCGGTTTAATGTGTGTGCATTCCTGCGACATGAAAGGCCATAAAATCCTCATTGAGACTGGTGACAGCCCCCGAAGTCCCCAGACCCTCCCCGTAGAGTCTAACATCAACTTGAACCTCTGTGCCCTGACCCTGGTATTGGAGTATGCTGCACGGAGGCGGAGGGCGGGGCGGAGGGGAGGTGGGGGCGGGGCGGGGGGGGACCTGAGTTTCTGCATTCACCCAAGATTCCAGCTTTCCCTTTTTAACTCCCCATCTCAACTGCAGCCCTTACTCAAGCCCACCGACATTGGCTGGGGCTCAGACATCTGCTTGCATCTACAAGTCCTCCATCCCTGGAAGCTAAACCCTACTGTCTGTGCCCTTCTTCGCTCACTAAAAACTTGCTGAGAAGGCATGCAAAAATGGGCACCTTACTCTCTTGTATATCGTTTTGTCTTCTTCTGCTTACACGCCCACCGTCAAACCCAAATAAGGCTCTCTGAATTCCAACACCTGCTACAATAAGCTCAAATATTTTACAGTTATTTCAACATTGGGTGTGGGATCTCTCAGCCATCCTTAGTGAATCTGTTCGCTGTGCTTTGGTCAGTGCCGTTGGCCTTGTCTCTCCACTTTTTATCCAGCTTTATTAAGATGTATTTGAATATATTATTGTGTAAGTTTAAGGTATACAACACAATGACACACATATATATTGCAAAATGATTACCATAATAAGGTTAGTTAACACATCTATCACCTGACATAGTTGCCTTTTGTGTGTGTGGGAAGAACATTTAAATCTGATTCTTTTAGCTACTTTGAAACACACAATACAGTGTTGTTAACTGTAGTCATCATGCAGTACCTTACACCCCTAGAACTTACCTTAAAACTAAAAGTTTGTACCTTTGACCACCAACACTCATTTCTTCCACACTCCTCACCAGTCCCTGGAAACTACCAATCTACTCTCTGTTCCCATGAGTTTGCTTTTTGTCTTTTTCTAGATTCCATGTGTATAGGTAAGTTGCTCCATATTTGTCTTTTTCTGTTCTCATTTCACTTAGCACAATGCCCTGATTGTTCATCTCCAATATTGCCAATGGCAGGACTTCCTCCTTTTTTATGGCTGCATAATATTCTTGTGTGTGTGTGTGTGTGTGTGTGTGTGTGTGCATGTGTGTTACATTTTCTTTTTCTATTTATCCATCAACAGACACTTAGGTTTTTCCATGTCTTGACTATTGTAAATCATGCTGCAATGAACATTGGGGAGCAGATGCCTCCTTGAGATAGTAATTTTATCTCCTTTGGATAAATACCCAGAAGTGGAGTCGCTGTATTGTATGACGGTTCCAGTGTTAATTGGGGGAACCCCCATGTTGTCATCCACAGTGGCTGCACCAATTTACATTCCTTCTAACAGTGCACAAGGGTCTCCTTTTCTCCACATCCTTGTCAACACTTATCTCTTATCTTTTTGACAATAGCCACCCTAACAGGTGTGATGTGACAGCACACTGAAATTTTTTGACATAGAAAACACCAAGTGTTTAGCAAACTAAAGGACTGGTTTGCAGATTGATCACTACTTGACAGTGAAACCTGACAGCAGATCATTAGAGAGAAATTAGGCCAAAATCTAAGCTCAGAGATGATTGTGTAAACAATGATGAAATAAGACATCATTAATGAAAATTCCATTTACTCTAATGTGTAAAAATGATCATTTTTGGTAAACATGACTTATGAAGTTACCCATTAATTTTTAAAAAGAAAGAAAAAGAAGAGTTAAAGTGTGAATACCCTTTGAGACAGCAAATTTGCTAGGGTTGATGGATAAGCCAGGGTCACATGAAAAGATTTAATATAACCATCTCCAAAAGGAGAAACCCCAAGGGACCACCCTGCTTGTGACTGAGGTGTAATGAGACATGCTGAAATACATAGTAGACTGAGGGAGGATATCCAGGGACAGGGACTTGATGGATATCAGTTGGAGGAAAGAGGAATGGAGGTTAGAAGAAGGAAACTCTGGCCCCAAAGACTTAATAGCAGACTCCCTGCTTGTTGCTGAGCTCTGCTGGGCTGGCTCTGGTCATGGGCCCCTGGCTGGCGAGGTAAGAATCCCCAGGGGGTAGGTATAAAGTGAAAGGAGGCCTTCCTCCATTGATGAGGAAAGATAACCAGCTGCCTGTGGACTTGCTGGTTAACTGTCTTTCTGGTTGATTCGATGGCATGCTGTGATCTGGAGTCCTGCAGTACTCTACTGCTCGACTCAAACTTTGAAGCCAGCATTTGGGTAACACAGTCCCGCACATGCCTGCCGTGAGGACACAGACCCAGCTGCCTGCCCCTGGTCAAGTTCACATCTCACCATCACCTTTTGAATCCACAACACGGTCAATAGCCACAGCATCCTAGAAGAATAAAGATCCCCTAAAATAAATGAACAGCAGGTTCTACTTCCATTGTAGCAAGAGCAGCAAATTAATATTTTTTTATGATCCAAGGTACAACTTTACACCGATAAACTTCAGTTGAAACTGCATTGGGATTTCCACGTACACAAAGCTCACTGATTTTTTTAATCTACTTTTTTTAATAAAAGAAGGCAAAAGAAAATTATATCAATAATTCTTACAGACTGGAACTATACATCTATGTCAAGTGACTGCCTTTGGCAATTTTTTTTAACTACATAATTACAAACCTGCAAGATGCATGGTGTATAAGGAAGTCACTGGTGTAACCTTACCTGGCTCTATGCTAATAGGTGTCTCTCTTGTTTCGCAAAGGATAACCTGCAAAATGATAACATGCCTGGAAAGCAGTGATGGGGATGCATGAAGCTTAGCACCAGAGTCAGAAAACACCCATAAGAAGCCATCACAGGCAGATTTATGATGCCATTAGACAATATGCGTATGGCATTAATTGTACCCTCTGTGTTTCGCTAGATTGCAGCCCCCAGACAGTGTGACAGGCAGTAACACCTCATCCACAATGTCTCTCAGTGACTTACCAGTGACATCTTGACATCTTTGTCAAACACAGCTTGCACACTAGGGTCCCAGGCCCAGGCCCAGAAGACAAAGACTCTAAATGTTCCATCCCGCCTCCATCTGCTGGGCAGCCAGGTGAAGCAAAGCTAATGAAGAGAAAGCAGAGCCTCTCCACAAAAAGAGACACCTCCAGATCAAAGGGAGAATGACAGAATGACTGAGAAGCTGGAAACCGCACTAGAGAAAAAGGGAGAAGGATTTTTGTAGGGGACCGGTTTGTTTTGGTCTGGCAAATGTGACTCAGCTCTGTATGGAAAACCTACGGAAGCGAGGTGGTGGGCAGGAGCCAGACCCTCAAACCGGGTTTTCCCGTGGGAATCAGGCCCAGAAAATGCATCCAGACTGTTATGGCTGCTCTTGCTAAAACCCCCTCACCCTGGTCTGAAACAGTAGATGCGCATTGCCTGTCTTCAAGGTAGTTTCTGAAGCCTGTATGAATTTTCCCAAGGACAGAGCTAATCAGCTCACCGCCTTTCCCTTCTGTGTGTGTTATTTTCATTTCTTCGATTGCACCTAAAATGTAGACAACAATATTCTATGTAATAGATAATAAATCCTTCTTTGATGTAAGACCCGAGAGAAACAATAAAACCTGTCTAGGCAAGGGTCGGGGCGCTCTCCTCCTGAGAGAGTGGCCGTGCCATCCCCTTTTTCCCCACAGGACTGCTGTAGCCTGTGCGTTTATTCTCGTCTTCAGTCACAACAGGTGGACTCTGCTGGCTGGAGTCCGCCACAGATTTCGAACTTTTTAACTAAGGCAGCAGAGAGCTAGAGATGGGAGCAAGGAAGCAGGCGGGGAGAGGGTGCTGATGTCCATCTTTATATTGTATCTTGAATTACTGATCCTCCTGACTATAGAGGACCTGGACCTAAAACTTCCAGCCTACCTTTATCCTTAGACCATGATTGAACATCCCACCAAAAGACCATCCAAACCCCCTTGCACAACCCCAACCACAAAAACTCACTACCTCCCCAGGCAGCCTCTCCCCACCTGCTTCCTTGCTCCCAAAAGAGTTTGTCTTTGGACAACTCTGTTGATTACCAAATTCATCTTCCTTCGGCGCCAAAACCTGTCCCCCTGTAACTGACAGCTGCTGGAGGAAACATGGAATGACTCTGACCCTCCTTCAAATGACAGCCTTTCTAGGATTTTGTCTTTTAAGATTTTGTTTATTTATCTTTAGAGGGGAAGAGAAGGAAGGAGGAAGAGAAATATCAATGTGTGGTTGCCTCTCATGCATCCCCTGCTGGGAACTGGCCTGCAACCCAGGTATGTGCCCTGACTGGGAATCGAATTGCGATCCTTTGGTTCACAGGCCTGCGCTCAATCCACTGAGCTACACCAGCCATGGCTAGCCTTTCCAGGATTTTATAAAAGCTTGTTGTGTCCCACAGACTACCGTTCCTCAATTCAGCATGGGTCTGTCTGTCTCTGACCCCCTGGGATGTTATCAAAAATAGAAAAGAGAAAAATTGTAAATAAAGCAGTATATAAAATAAACACATGGAAGAACTCATTGATAATAAGGAACTGTTAACAATTTCCCTCTTCCCCAAAAATGTACAGGCATGACTCTCCTATAGATACAAAATAAACACACATTGAAGATTTTTATTTAACTCGTTATCAAATGAGTGAAGTCAGGCCCAGCAAGATGTTACATCCAGTTCGAAGGACAAACCGAAGCACAGAGACATTTAAAGATGAAAAGTATTGAAATGAATGTTCAGATAGAAACAAAACTGGCTTTCTTCACAGTAGGGGAGAAAGTCCATTAAACGTCTATGTGGCCAGGACAAAATTTGCATGTCCATGGGAAAGAATTATTTTGCATTGTTGTCAATTATCTACAATTCACAGAGTTTAAAATATCTCAGATGCAGTGAAAGATGTATTCATTTTCAAGGGCTGCCTTAACCGAGTACCAACAGTCAAGAGTGGCTTGAGCAACAGAAATTTATTGTCTTAGAGCTCTGAAGATTAGAAGTCCAAGATCCAGGTGTTGGCAGGGTTGGTGCCTTCGGAGGCTTTTGAGGGAGAAGTTGTCCATGCCTCTCGCCTAGCTTCTAATGGTCTGCTGGCAATACTTGGTGTTCCTCGGCTTGCAGATGCTTCACCCTGATCTCTGTCTTTGTGCTCACATGGTGTTCTCCTGGCAAGTATCTTTGTCCAAATTTCCTTTTTAATAAAGACACCCATCATGTTGGACCAGGGGACCACCTTCCTCTAATATGACTTCATCTTAACTAATTACATCTGGTACAATGCTCCTATTGTTAAACCAGGTCACATTATGTGGTAACTGGGAGTTAGGACTTCAAATTATGGATTGAGGGTGGGGGCACACAATTCAACCCGTAACAGGCTCAATGCCCCCCTGGACTCGGAATAAAATAATCTGAAAGGGTATGCTCTAAACAACACAGGGTTTTCCACTGAAGCACAAATTTCTTTCTTACGGACACATGTAGACAACTTCCGTAAAACAACGTCCAGAAATGTTGTAAAAGT
This sequence comes from Anoura caudifer, assembly GCA_004027475.1. Lineage (NCBI taxonomy): Eukaryota > Metazoa > Chordata > Mammalia > Chiroptera > Phyllostomidae > Anoura > Anoura caudifer. Next base: position 177,036 of record PVKU01001125.1, on the reverse strand, counting down.
TATACCTAAAGACCCGGATATTTAAAACTTGCCCTCAGTTCCTTTGTATAATTTGTCAAAAGAGTATAAATTCTGTTCTGCTGATAGTCTCTAATAACCTAATGGGAAGAAACAGTCACAACTCAAAAGGCTAAGAAAGTTGCCTGCTGCTACAAATTTATCCATTTGCCTAAAAATCTTGTCTACCTAATTCATTTTTAATGGAAGCTGATTAGACTAGGTTTTGTTTTCTTTTTTTAAAAAAAAAAGGAATCTGCTATGAGAACAATAATTCATTGATATAGTGCTTTCACAATGCAATTCTCATAACCCTTTGAGGTAAGTAGTTTGGTTCCCATTTTATACATGAGAGAGCTGAAGTTCAGAGAGTTTAAATGAACTTCCTAGAGCCAGAGAGTGGTACACAGGACGTATGGCAAGCATCCCCACCCATCTTCATCTTCTTACCATCTTGCCTTCTTTTCCTCACTGTCCAAACTTCCTTATCAATTATTTAAACTGTTGATCAGTACTTGTTTCTCAGGCCACATCCAAGAGCTTTGCTGAAATGAAGCAAGAAATTAAAAAGTTAAAAGCCATACAACCAGGACTGAATGAGGTACTTCTGCCTTCATCAGCACAGATACTAAGGATGCTGAGTCCTGGCCCTCAGCCACCTCCACTGCCCCGGCTCCTCTCTCAGTAGGTCTGGTGAACAGCACTGGTGGATAAACCTGGTGTTCAGAACCCTAGGGGGAAAAAAACTAGCCAAGAAAGGTGAGGGAGGAACCATGGCCACTACGGACCCACAGGCCAGGGGAGGTTCAAACTGGACAGAAACTTACCCAGTCCAGCTGATCTTGAACCAGGGCGATTTCCACCCAGCATTGTGACAAGAGCTCTTGTGGTCTAGGCCTGCAGTTTTGATGTGATTTCTGGACAGCTCTCTCTTTTCCCCTGACTTGCTGTATTGGACCAAGTCATCTTGAAACTACAAGTTCAAGGCCTGTCTTCTTGCTAAGTAAACTCAAGGAATTGTGTCTAGTTCTCCGTCCCCCCATTGTTTCACCAGCTTCTACAATACCAGGTATATCCAGGCTTTCCATAAACATCAGCTGCAGCAATGAGTGAATGATCAATCTGACTCCCAAAAACTTCTTCTATGGCAGTTAATCAAAGAAAAAAAGAAGGAAATAAGGCAGAATAGATGAGAGTGCATCAAGGGCAAATAATATTTCTTACAACTTTTGTCAGTTATGATATAAGATGGGAAAGTCCTGTTACAAAATGGCGATGTCCTGCCCTGGCCAGCTCAGTTGGTTAGAGCATTGTCCTGTACATCAAAAAGGATGCGGGTTCAACCCCTGGTCGGGGCACATACCTAGGTTGCATACAGGAGGCAACCAATAGATTGATGCTTCTGTCTCACATCGATGTTTCTCTTTCTTTCTCTATCTTATCTATCTATCTAAATGTATCCTTGGATGAGGATTAAAAAGAAAAGAAAATGGAGATGTCCTTATAAGGAACAGGAGATATGGGAACATGGAGATGAGATGTTGGGGGCTGAGATGATAAACTGAATTTAGAACACGTTGTTTCTGATGTTACAAATGAAGACACTCAGCAGCCAGTTGAACGTGAGAAACTAACAACAGAGAGATGTCAAGCAGGGTCTACCCAGTGAGGGTGGTGAGAAGACAACAGAATAAATATCAAGGGCAGCACATATTTAAATGCCAAGTTAATGTCACAACTGATAATAACTATAGGAGCCAGAGGGGGGAAGGACAGCTCAACTGGGGTAGAGAGGGAAGCTTAAATTCAAGCTAGCACTTGGGGCACATGAGAAAGGTGAGAGCAAGCCAAGCAGGAAGAAGAAAAGATGCCCAGAGGCAGGAAAACTTAGAGTGTTCAGAATGGTAAGGAAACCAGCTTGGCTTGAGCACAGAATTCGGGAGGAGAGTGAATTTAATACTGGAAAATAATCACTATTTGTAAATTATTCCAGTAGATTTGGGTGTTTGTGGGCCTGGTGTTTTGGCAAGAGCACTGGAAAGAATTAGAAAACCCAATCCTTTATTCAAATATCCAATTAATCAGCTCCTGTTAAGTTCTAGGCTCTGTACTAGCCCACTGGTGCTCAGCCTTCACTACACATCAGAATTACCTGGGGAGTGTATTAGTCAGCTCAGACTATATAACAAAGTACCACAGACTGGTGGCTTGAACAACGGACAGTTATTTTCACACAAGTCTGGGCCCTAGAAGTCTGAGATCAAGGTACCAGGAGTGTTGGTTTCTTCTGAGGCCTCTCTCCTTGACCTGTAGATGGCCTTCTTCTGGTGTCTTCACATGGTCTAGATGGTCTACGGTCCATGACTTAATCTCTTCTTCTTATAAGGATACCCAGTCATATTGGATCAGGGCCCTCCCTTATGGCCTTATATTCGCTTACCGTATTTTGCCACGAATAATGCACTCCCATGTATAATGCACACCCATGTTTTTGGCCCAAACCTTCAGGGAAAAAATCTTTCATTTCAATTTTTAATTCAATTATTTATTTATTTATATTTAGAAACAAAACCAATTATTGTATTCCAGAGTATTTTTTAAAGATTTTATTTATTTATTTTTAGAGAGAGGGAAAGGGAGAAAGGGAGGAAGAGAAATATCAATGTATCGTTGCTTCATGCGTGTCCCCTGCAGGGGATCCAGCCCAAAACCCAGGCATGTGCCCTGACCAGGAACCAAACCAGCGACCCTTTGCTTTGCAGTCCAGTGCTCAATCCACCAAGCCACACCAGCCAGGCTGTATTCCAGGGTATTATTTTGCATATGGTTATCATTATTGCTTTCAAGACCTACACTTTTAACATATAAGCATAAATAAAAGAATTTAAAGTATTTATGTAGATGCGGAATTAGTACTACACACATATAACACGCATCCTTATTTTTCCCTCAAAAATTTGGACAAAAAAAAGTGTGCACTATACACAGCAAAATACAGTAATTACCTTTTTAAAGGCCCTCCTTCCTTCCAAATACAGTCACATGATTTTGTACCAGGGTTTAGGACTTCAACATGAGAGTGTTGAGGGGACATAAAGCTCCCAGGTGATTCTAATGGGTGTCCAGCATCAAGAATCACTACTTAGGCCCTTAGTGGAGATTCTAGTCCCAGTTCAAGCTAATAAAAAAAAAATGAACCATAATTTTTTCAGCTATAAAATGAACCTCCTGGACAAAATAATCTTAAGGTTCCTTTTCAACATTGAAATTTCATAGTCAAGAGGGAAGAATACAGTTCATAGCCTAATTCTTTGCATCCTAGACAGTGCTAACTTCCACAGCATCTGGACTACAAGAGTAAATGTGAAGAAACTCAAAAGTTACAGGAGGATCAAGTTCTAGTCTATGAGGTATTCCACAATAATACACCTGGGTGGGATGCTCCCGGGTTCTGCCCACCTGCTTTTGCAGCTAAAAGCTATTGGGAACACGCCCAGGGGCCCTGTCATTAGCATCTCCACACAGTTGCAATGGGACTCCTCTCAGAGCAAATTCGCACAGAGTGTGTGGTATGCTAATTAAAATGGAATGCCGTGTGGACATTTCACTTGTGGATTAGTTAAATGCAATCAGCATCTGGGGCCGAGAGGGTACCACGGGAAAGAGGCTGGGCTGGGTAGTGTTTTGGGTGGCATGGAAGTTAGGCTTTGGCTACCGTGCCCACGGGAGCTGACTGCAGCCTTGCAGGGCATGGGGGTGGGATCCGCCAGAGCGAGCTGAAATCCACAACAACAGGCTGGGAGAATCCCAAACGCCAGGCCCTATGACAGATTTACTACGCTATCCCTTCTTTCTACTTCCTGTCTTGCTCCCCATCAGCAGCAGCACAATACAATAAAAAGCAGACTGACACATAGTATATTCACTGGTAGCCAACTGCTTATTTAAGACAACAAATAGCATGTATCTAGCAAACCCCTGCAAAGAACCCTTTTTTAAAAGAGGGTGGTGGGTACATCCCAAGGTGCTGGGTACAGTGGACAGTGGGCCAGGTGAGACACAAGATTGGAGAGCATGTGTGAATTGCGAGAACTTGTTTTTTCTTCTCAAAGGCAAGATAAAGAGGCCTGGAAACGAGAGACAAGATGAAGCAAGTTAGAGAGAGCAGTGGCTGAAAGTCGTCCGGTCATGAGAGGAAAGCAAGGGGAGCAAAATGGGAGGATGCCCCAGGAGTTTGGGTGTATCTGTCAGTGGGTAGACTAACCTGCTCTTTCCTGACTGATGTTAGAAATGAAGAGAACTAGTGATGTCACACATAGCACAAGACATGCAGGACAGTAAAGAGACGGCAGCAGGTACTCCAGACAAGAAATGGCTAAGAATAGCAAAAATCCGAACATCCAGGGTGGGACCCAGACATCAGGAGCTTTCTAGTCTCCAGCTGGTTTTAACATGCAGCCAAGGTTGAGAATTGCTCCCTATAGAAAGGTGCTTCTCAAGGACCCAAACTTTGTCCCCTGCTCTTCCTGCTCTGCATGTCTTCCCTGTGGGATCCCATCTCCACTCAGTGTCACAGCTGTCCCCTAGGCTGGTGGCTCTGCAGCCTGTCCCTCATCCTCACCTTCCATCCACCTGCCTCCTGGGTTTCCCATCTCAGTTGAGGGCAGCCTCCCAAATAATCAAGCTGAAAATCACAAAATCATGTTTCCTCCTTACTTAACTCTCCCTCCAGCCCCATCATAAACTGGTCTGCCCTTAAGAATGATCTACATGCACTTCAAACTTCTCAGTTCCAGCTCCACATTGTCTTTGTGTCATCCCCATCTTTAGGCTCCAGTTGATGAATCGACCCCAAATGCATCTAGCTCAGACTATAGCAGTGATCGCCCACCCTAGTCTGCCCAGCCGCTCATAAATCTCCCCATACTTCCTGGGAGATATTCCTGAAACAGCCCTGGTCAAGTCATTTCTCTGCTTTAAAATGAAACAGCTTCCCATTGTCTCAAGTCCAACTTCTTGCCTGGGCTCAGAGCTTCCCAAGATTTGAAACTGGCTACCTTTCCTTACCTCCCACACAACCCATCTGCAGCACACTCTCAGTCATGTGGTTTGCCTGTCCTGACCCAGATAACACACCCTGCTCTCTGGTTCAAGCTCTCTCTCTTTCTCCATTCTCTCTCTCTCTCCGCACCCCCCCCCCACTCTTTCTTCATTCTCTAACTTCCTACCTTCTTCAGAATCAGTGCACAACTCAAACCTCCAAAGAGTTCTATCTTCCCATGTCAGCCATAAAGCCTCAGCTAGTTTACCCACCCCTGGGTCTCCTCCAGTGATACCCTTATAATGGAAAACTCCAGATAAACACTCCATGATCCTCACTACTCTGTTCTACTCTCAAGTGCCCAGACTGGAATAGTTGAGCCCCTTGAGGTCCCTTCCATCCCTAGCCCTAAAAGAATGGGTTTGGGTGGCTGGAAGCCCATCCCCCTTCCTCCTAGCTTCCATGACTGAACATGGGTTTTCCAAGCCACTGGTTTATTATCTCGGTGCTGAGAGGTTACTCACCTGTTGTGTACAGGATTAAGAACACAGGTTCTGGAGCCAGGGTGCTTCTTAGGTTCAACTTGTGGCTCTGCCACTTACCACCAGTACGACCTTGAGCAAGTTACTTAACTTCCGTGCTCCAGCTTCTTATTTGTAAAATGGGAACAATAATAGTACTGACATAGAGGGTTGTCCTGCAGATTAAGTAACTTAATATTTTAAGGTCCTTAGAAAACTATCTGGCACATGGCAAGCAGTGCGTAAGTGCTTGTTAAATAAATGGAGTGTCTTAGCGTGTGTTAACAAGCCATCTAATAGAATGCAAACCCCCTCAGGGCAAAAACAATGTCTATTTGTCTAGAGTAAGTGCTCAAAGTATACGTGAGTGTGGAGAGCTGGTGGAAGTGGATTGGCACATTCTAGAGGACTGTTGGATAATATGTAACAATATTTTTCACATGATTGCTCTTTGATCCAGTAATTCTACCTCTCAGAATGTGTTCTATGGACATAATTTTAAAATGTGAAAAGATGCAACTACATTAATGCAGAGCTGTGTGTGGTAAGAAAAAATGGAAACAATCTTAATGCCTTTATGTCAGTTACATCGACAACAGGACGCATAAGCAATGGAATATTGTGCATCTATTAAAAATGATGGTGCATACTATATTCTGAGCATATGGAAAGAAGTCTAAGATTTCTTATGTTTTAAAAGCAGTCTACACAACAACAAGAATAGTATAGTCTCCTTTTCTACATGCACACATACGCATTTACATATGACTAGAAGCACATCAGGAAGAACACACACCAAATGTTAATAGTTATCATCTCTAGACAGTGATATTATGGGTGATTTGTGCATTTTTTAGCTTTTAAAGTATATTGGGTTGGCCAAAAAGTTCATTTGGTTTTTGCCACAAAATGGCTCTAATAGCACTTAGTTGTCTTTAACTTCATTCAAAACAATTTTGTTGGATTGTATTGTGACAGCTGTCATATCAGCGTGCATTTAAAAATAAACTTAGCAAAATTGGTGAATTTTTGTGTAACCATTTTAATATTGAAGATGGAAGACAATATGCAACATTTTCAGCAAATTATGCTTTATTATTCCAAGAAAGGTAAAAATGCAACTGAAACACAAAAAAGATTTGTGCGGTGTAGGCGGAAGGTGCTGTGACTGATCGAATGTGTCAAAAGTAGTTTGTGAAGTTTCGTGCTGCAGATTTCTCGCTGCACAATGCTCCACAGTTGGGTGGACCAGCTGAAATCGATAGCGATGAAATCAAGACAATAATTGAGAACAATCAGCGTTATACCACTTGGGAGACAGCTGACATATGCAAAATATCCAAATCAATAAAGTTATTGGTGAAAACGAATAACGCATCTTTTATGTTACAGAAAAAAAAACATACGGACTTTTTGGCCAACCCAATGAAATGGTACATTTTTAATTTATGTTTTTTAGTTGAAATGATGCTGAAGTCCACATAGAGAAAAAAGCAAAGGTTCCCTCAACTTGCCGATCACTCAGGTCAAGCGGCGCTCCCCAGAGGTAGCTCAGCAGCTTGGTGTGTGGCCTTGCGGACCTGTTTCTTACCTATGTGCACCCGAGCACATGCAGGCATGAGAAGAGGCTTCTCTGAGCTCTAGGATTTAAGTAAAATTGGCACTGGCATCTACACCCACATCTTGTGAAAGTCCAACGCCCGCCCCAAGGCTTCTCTGACCCGCAAACATGAATGTTTTCATGACCCCTGCAGGCTTTCAGTCCCTGTTCCTGCCAAATTCTCTGCCTCGTTTATGAATTCCCTTCCCCACCTGTTCTTTCCTCAACACTGACCAATTCTAATGGGCAACTGAGTTCTTTTTCCTGACCTTGCTCAAAACCACACCTTCAAGTCATGTGTCTAGAAGAATTTACTGGGAATCTAGTGCCACAGGTGAGGATGTATTTCAAAGAAAAATACCTTCCAATTTAATATCAAAAATCCCCATTCTTTAAAATCCTCTTCTCTCCCTCTGTATCTCCTCCACACCCAAGAAATCACACTACCTTTCTCTGGAGCAGGTTCCAGACTCTGGCCAGGTTCTGGAACTTTCTATATCTCCCCAAATCCTCCTCACATTTACTTTTGTATACTTGAGAATTTACAAACTCTGTTCAACTAAAGGTCATGTTCTCTGGGTCTCTTCCTTATGGTGACATCTTGGGAACCCCAAAGCATGTTATATACAGCTGAAGCATTCACAGACCCCCCAAATGGCACCCCAGTGTGGAAATGGTGGCCCCCTACCTTCCACAGAGCCTGACCCACATGAGTGAGGTCTTTATCTCACACCCAGGGTTCTAAAAATGATTCTAGAAAAAGGGTGAATTTCTAACTGGCCCTATGGGGACACCCTTCCTGTGTAACTGCCTTTAGAGGGGTTTCCTCCTTCCACTGACAGGCATGCTACTTCCACTGCACAGAAGCCTTGGTTCAGTCACCTGACTGAAGGGGCCCCAAGCGCAGCTTCAGACCATGGGATGATCAGGAAGTGTGATTCTACCTTCCAGGGCATCATCTGCCCCACTGTCGGACGCACTGTCCACCCCACCTCCCTTTTATCCTATCAGTTTGAAGTGTCCTCCTAGGAATATCTCCCAAAAGTCGGAAGGAAAATATGGAACTCCTTTGAGATCAACCTTACAGCATGGGGTGAGGGCAGGTAACCTGTCAGAGAGCCAGGCATGCATAGTTTGAGGTCTAGAAATTTCCCTCAGGTAAAAGCAGGCAAAGGAGTCCATAAAAATCCACATGTATAGACACCGGATTTCTTTAAAAAGTTGAAGTCTTTTCTGGAAGACAGGAGATCAAAAACCTCTACCTGCCAGGGCACAAGTCTGAGGGGGCTGGTTGGTGCAGTGCAGAGAGATACCACGGACGCAGAGAACTCCCCAGTGGAAGCCGCGTGCTACAGGCCCAGGGGAAACTCTAAGGAAAGACGACACAGCTCCGGAGAGGACCATTGCATCCTGTGGTAAGACACACCCTGCAGAGCAGACGTCGTTACCCCACTGGCAGGGCCCCAGAGCAGAAGAGCACAGCTGATAGTAAGTCTCCAAGTCCTCGCTTCAAAGCCAGTGGCTGCCTCAAAGCTTCAAATGCCTTGGCCCCTTAGGCTGACTGTCTAACATTCAACAAGTGGTTGGAAATGCAGAGGGAAGTGGGAACCCAGACACTCACATTTGGCCTGTGTACCAACAGGAAGGAGAAAAGATCTCTTTATAGGTGTGTTCAGAGAACGGTTGCTGGGGATGGAGTGGGAATTCCAGGCTGGCTGCAGGAGGAGGCCCATCCCAGACGGCATCAGGGTGGTGTGACCAGCCTCTGGGGTTCTGCTTCTGACACTCAAGGTTCAGGGGAGCAGGATAGCTCCTCACCTCTGTCAGCATTTGGCCACCAACAGGAATGGCTGCAAACACGTTAGCTATGATCAATAATCAAACTGTCTCCTGGGATTGAACAAAAAGAATGTGGCAGATACAGGAAAGGACAAAGAATGTTAGCGATCCTGGCCTTGGGGACTCGGGGTCTCTGAACTGCCCGTGATCCAGCTGTGGGCACCCTCAGCCATGAAGTCGGGCACCCTGGAGCTTAGAATTAGGAATACCTTGCATGTCACGTGGTGAGAGGAGAGTTTCAAAGGTTCAGGCAGGGGGACAGGGAAGCCAGTAAACAATATGCTTTGAACAAGAATCTAAGATTTGTCAGCCCCCTGCCCTTCCGACCACAGCAGACTTGCCCCTATCATGCTTCAGGAAAGGCACTTCTTAGCACATCAACAAGTGACTTTACTGAGCAGCATTGTCAGTTGGCTAATCAATGGAATCCATACTCTTACTACACTGACATCTGAGCCATTCAAATCAACCGTTACTGAGATCTAAGTAGCTCTAATGCAGGTGCTGGAAAGGAATGGGGTCACCGCCCCAAGTACATAATCGCTAAACGTAGCTGCACTTACTGATGTTTTCCAGCGTGGCACGCGCAGTGACAGGGAAGAGTGCACTCATAGATAGTCTTCACAGCAGCCCCATAAGGTTGACATTGTTTTTATCCTTGTTTTCCAAATGAGAATCTGAAGGCCAGAGAGATTGGGTAATTTTCCCAAAGTCACACAGCAAATATGCTAAAGAACTGAGACTCCAAAAGCCATCCTCTTCACCACTCCTCTACATCGTCCGCAGAGAGGAAACAGAAAGGAACAGGCATTTGTTGAGTTATGACTATGTGCCAAGCAGTCTTCTAAGGGCTGGAGAGATGAAAGTGAAAAGAAAAGCTCTCTTCTCTAGAAGAAGCATGAGATATCCCATGGAGAGAGTTACACAATGCAAGTTATTGGGTTGGCCAAAAAGTGCATAGGGATGGGTTTTTTCCATAAAATAAGACACATTTTTCATTTTCAGCAGTAACTCTATTGATTTGAATAGTTTTAGTATGTCAGCTATCTCCTGCTATTGGCTTCTAGTAGGTAGAGGCCAGGGGTGCTGCTAAACATCTTCCAATGCATAAGACAGCCCCACAGCAAAGAGTTATTTGGCCAAAATGTAATAGTACCAAGAAATTTCACAAACCATTTTTGATACAGTCAACCGGTCACAGCACCTTCTACAACTGCACAAATCTGTTTTTGCATTTCAGTTGTGTTTTTAGCTTTCTTGAAATAATAAAGCACATTACACCAAAAATGTTGCACATTTCCTTCCATCTTCAATATTTAAAATGGCTTCACAAAAATTCACCAATTTTGATAAGGTTTTTAATGTACACTGATATGGCAGCTGTCACAGTACAATGTAACAAAATTGTTTTGAATGAAATTAAAGACAACTAAGCACTACTAGAGCCATCGTACAGAAAAAAACAAACACACTTTTTAGCCAACCTGATATAAAGCAGTTGTATGAGGTCAGTAAAAAATTTCTAGGCCTGAGCTGGGTGCTCACACTCCACTCTCCAATCGCTGCTCGTTTCTGTCTCTGTCTGTGTCTCTGTCTCTGTCTCTCTCTCACTCGCCACTACTGGACTCTGAGCACGTAAGACAGTACCGTGGCTCGATCAACACTGCATCTCTGCTATGTGATGCTGTGCCTCATGAATGTAGATGCCACCCGGATGAAATGATTCATTATTAAAATGGAAATCAGACACCACATGTACATTAATTGCAGTGTAAAACCTGAGATATTCATACCCTCGAGAAATGGTGCACTGAGCGAGGCTAAAGAGGAGGGCAGAAAGAGAGGCAAGACACTCAAAGTGTTCAAAAAGCTCCCCTCTCATGCGGAAGCCATTAACCATAGTCAAAGGACACCAGGCTTGGGTCAGAGGCCAGGATTCTGGTTCGGCTGGGCCCTCGCAAGACCCCTCACTGGTTAACCCCCTGAGCCCCACTTGCACTGACCCTAAAATGGGGATGGTCACACTCGCTCTGCCTACGTCCTGAAGCTGCGGCCAGACTCTCTGCCAGCCCCTCTCAGCAGACCCAGCTCATGCTGACTCCAAAGACTCCCCACAGCCCCCCTTTCTCCCCTGGGTCTTGGGCCCCGTGGGCAAATCAGCAGGCTGGAGGCACCTCTTTTCTGAAGAGAAAGACCTGGACAGGTCCTCATCTAGCAGGGCAGTCTGAGCTAAGCCACCTGGACCCCTCCCTTCCCTCAGAAACCCACTCCTGCCTTCCTTGTCGGGGGCCACTAAGTATCACCCACCTGAGGTACAGCACACCTGGGCTCCAGGCTCACCTCTGCCTCACATGAGCTGGGTGACCTGGGGAAGGGCCCCTCACCCCTCTCTTTAACTCTGTTTACAGGCCTGTACATCAAGGACTACCAAGGTCAGAGTTTCTCAGTTTCAGCACCATTGACATTTTAGGTCAGGTGATTCTCTGATGTGGGGGCTGTCCTGTGCATTGAAGGGTGTTTCACAGCATCTCTGGTCTCTACCCAGTAGAGGCAGGTAGCATGGCCCCTTAACACGACATTTTCAAATCACCACCAGTTGAAAACCACTGACCTAGCTGATTTCTAAGGCCTCAGTCTGCCTTAGCGTCTCCACCACAGGTACCAAGCTTTTGATACAAGCTTCGAATGCTTGAGACAGACACCCCAAGTCAGCCGCCACCTCCTCTTCAACAACCTCAGCCAAAACAAAGGCATTTATGCCTACCCATGAATTTCGTTAATGATCTGCATCCTTATACTTCATTTAAATGATGTTCAGAGGTGAAATCTTAGCAAAAAGGACCCAGCTCTCCTGTCCCAGGGACAAAAGGAAAGGGAGATTTCTAGAATGGTTTTGAAGTCAAGCAGATCTCAGTGTGAATCCTAGTTCTGCTGTATGTTTTTCCAAAATGCACGTAATCTCCCGAAGTTTCAGTTTCCTACCTATAAAGTGGAATAATAGAATAATGCTGTAGGGCTGGCATGCAGATGAAATCGGTACTGATGAAGACTGTCACCTGTCTCCCCCACCGCTGGCTCTGAATGTGCAGCCGTGTCCCCTCCCCACCCCACCCCCCAAGTGTGTCAAAGGCGAGAAACTCAGTGAAGGGCAATTCCTCCCACCCTTTGACCAGACTCCTTGTTCAAACCCAAGATTACACCCCACGTGGCTTTGGTCCGTCTCTCTCCGCTGCGCCAGCCTGTGGCCAGAGCACCGCCAGTCTTCTCTCTGGTCCCCCAGCCAGCTCCCCAGCGGGAGGGCCACCCCTCATCTTCTAAGCTGCAACCAGGACAAAGCAACAAAGCTCATCTTCACATCCTTTTAATGCGTCCAGACTAAGTGGGAAAAGCTGCGGGGAATTCAGCACCTGCTGAAGACAGAGTCTTATTTTAACCTGCCTCACCTCCCTTGCTGCTCGCCCTCCCCAGTCCCCGAAGTTCAGTAACTTAATGGGAAGGAGTCAAGCCAACAGGAAACAGAGCTGCCTATTTGCCATAAATGAAATCTCACTTCAAGAACAAATCCAGGAGCACTAGCAGGCTACAAGCTACGCCTGCTGATGAAGTGGTCTCCCTCCCCGACTGCGGCGAGAACACCTTCCCAGAGGCCAGGGGAGCACGCAGAGAAAGTACAAATTCCGCAGCGCGTGGGTGATGCTGGCCTGCCTGCCTAGCCTTCTGTCTGTCAGTAACCGTCAGGTAGAGAACCAGAGAGTGAGCCTCAGCAGAGCCTCCCAAGCTGCTCCGTGTCTCCCCGTCTGATGTTCCTGCAATTCCAATGCTGAAGGTGTCTACTTCGGTGGGGGGGGGGGTAAATTGGCAAAATTGTCACAAAATCTGCTTTTCTTTTGATGCACACTGTGGCGTTTGTTGCAAATGAAAAAAGAATAAACCGTAAACACAAAAGAAAAAAAGAAAGAAATCAGGGCCAGTCAAGTGCCTCAGAAGGCCTTGAACAAGCTACTTAACTGCACTATGCCTCAATTCCTCATTCATAGAGCGAGACAATAATAGCATCCTATCACATAAGGTGGTTGTAAGGATTAAATGCATTAATTTAGAAAGTGCTTAGAACAGTATCTGGAACATACCAAGTGCTATATAAGCAAGCAGTGTTTTTATTATCATTCTCAGTCTCTGTTCCTACTTATTTTGGGGGCCCAAATATCTTGGAACAACCATACTATGTGGCTGGTAATATTAATACAGTAGTCTCCCCTTTGCTGCAGAGGATGTATTCCAATAACTCAGTGGATGCGCGTAACCCCTGATAGTACCAAACCCTATGCATACTATGTTTTTTCCTATACATACATACATACATACATATATACCTGTAATAAAGTTTAATGTAATTAGGCACAGGAAGAGCTTAACAACAACTAATTATAAAATAGAACAATTATAACAAGATATTATAATGAAAGTTATGTGAATGTGGTCTCTCACTCTCAAAATATTTTATTATATGTACACACCTTTTCACTTAAAGGAAGCATTTTACAGCTTCTCTTTGGCGTATCCAAATTGCCAGCCTCACCACGCTTGTGCTTGGGGACCATTATTAGGTAAGATAAGGTGACTGGAACACAAGCACTGAGATGCTGTGACGGTCGCTCTGATAACTGAGATGGCTGCTAAGCAACTGACAGGTGTGGGTGCACTGGACAAAGGGATGATTCGTTCCCAGGCAGGATGGCCTGAGATTGCATCCCGCTGCTCAGAAAAGCGCTGCAATTTAAAATGTCTAAGTTGTTTATTTCTGGAATTTTCCATTTAATATTTTCAGACCGCAGTTGACTGCGTGTAACTAAAACTCTGAAAAGTGAAACCACGGGCCAGCCCATCTCTCCGACCAGAATGCAGGCCCTAGGACAAACGGAATCTTGTTTCCCCACACCTGTCGCTGTGCCACGAGGGTGCACGCTGGGCACTCAGCCGTCTTGTCATGTGAATGACCGTGACGGGAACTTCAGCAGTGGCCCCCAAGACACCCTCCATGTGCCTGCCCTTATGCGATTCCCCCTCCTTGAGGGCGGGCTGCCCTGGGTAACCCAGTTCCAACAAACAGGATACGACAGAAATGACAAGAAGTCGCTGCCAAGATTAGGTTTCAAAAAGACTGTATTTAGGGACTGTTTGTCACTCTCTTTAGGATAACCAGCTGCCGTGGTGTGAGGACACTGAGGCCGTTTATGGAGAAGCCCATGTGGTAGAGAACTCTTATGGACTAAACCATGTCTCCCCAAAACTCGTGTGTTGGAGCCCTAATCCCCAAAGGACTCCTGCATTTGGAGGTAGGGCCTTTAAAGAGGTTATGAAGGTTAAATGAGGACTTCAGAGTGAAGACTTAGCCCAGTATGACTGCTGTCCTTATAAAAAGACATGGGGACACCACAGGTGCACAGAGAAAAGACCATGTGAGGACACAGAGAGAAGGCTGCCACCTGCAAGCCAAGGAAACAGGCCTCAAAGGAAAGCAGACCTGCAGGCACCTTGGTCTTGGACTTCCAGCCTGCAGAACCGTGAGAAAACTAACTTCTGTTGGCTGAGCCACCCATCCCGCGGTGATTTGTTATGGCAGCCCTAGCTGACGAAGATGGGAACCAAGGACATGTGAGTGATCTTGCAAGTAGACTCCCCAGCCCAAGCTGAGCCTTGAGATGACTCCAGCCTTGGCCCCCAACTTGATGACAACCTCATGAGAAACCCAAAGCCAGAGATACTCAGCAAATCCAGGCCCAGATTCCTGACCAACAGAAACCGAGAGATAATAAATGTTTCTGTGTTAAGCCACAAAGTTTTGATATAATCTGTTACTGTAGCAACAGGTCACTAACATAATGAATGAACAATTCTTTGAGTTTGATACAGACAGCACTGTTATCATCCCCTATTTATGGGTGAGGAAGTTAAGGCTCACAGAAGCCAGTGCCTTGCTTAAGGTCAAGCAGCCTGGCAGCCCCTCTCAAGGGAGAGCTAAAGCCAAAGATGAGCTTGGCCCCTGTGTAAGCTTTGCCTTGGGCTACCCTGCCAGGCCTGGCTAGCTGGGGGCACCAGGATACAGGGAACCTTCCTGAAATGCACCAGAGTGTCACTTGAATGGTCTCATTGGAATCTGTGTTGCCAACAGAGTTAAAAGAGAACTGGTGTTTTAACAAGGCCCACCTCGGTACCCTCACCACACTCAGTAATGAGGCCCCTTGGGCCCGGTCTAAGAGCGCTGCCTCCCTCACACCAAACTGTGCTCTTGACGTTCGAAAGGACCCTAAACGTGCGGGAGCTTGTTAGAAATTATAACAGCAGAGACTTCAAGAATATTCACTGTGCTCTAGGCAGTGTTCTAAGCATTTTATCATATTCATTCAATCCGCTGATATAGTTCTGTTATAACCCCATTTTACAGAGAAAACGGAGGCACCAGAAGCCTGAGCAATTTGCCCCAAATCACACAGCTTCAAGTGATAGAACCAAGATTTAAAACCAGGCCTTTTAGCTCCAGAGTTAAGGCTTTGACATATTTTTCTCTAGGTCTTTACATTTTTTAATATCCACATGTAATAGTCACTTGTTGGTAAAGTCTCTTTATCTCATAATCTTCCTAGTTTTTAAAATACCAAAGTGAAAAATAATCACAGCACATGGAGGGTATCTTGTCGTGCCCCAGGGAAAACCTTCCTGCTGCCCTTTTGTGACTTATGAGGCCCTCCAGGCTCTGCCTCCTGCCCCAGCCCCCAATCCCCTCCCCGTTCCTACAGCTACATTCCCTCTTCGGTGTAAGCCAGGCAGCCAGCCCCGGGGTGTCCCTGCCTTTGCTCAGGCTCTGCAGAGGAGACCGCCCTCACCCATTTCTGCTTCGGGTAAACACTCCTCCCCCTCCACCTCTTCTGGGAAATGGCGCTGTCACCTTGGCCCTGCTTCACAGCACCGTGAATCCCCCTGACCCCGCGCTTGGGTCTTGTCTCTTCTCTCCCTCTCCCCACCTCCCCGACCATAATTCCTACAAGAGCACAAACAAGTAGTTTATTTGTCTTTATACTCCCAGCAATTAGCACAGCACCTGGCACCTGTTAAGTACCAGTTTGCCGAATGAACGCAAACCCTCCAAAGAATCTAGCAACATTTTTAGTTACTCACTCCAACTGTCTACACTAGACAGTCCTGGAGTAGAGCGAACACAAAAGTCACACAGAGTAGGGCCCCAGGAGAGACCTTGGTTTAGACAGTGGCTTCAATAATCAGTGGGGAGAAAATGAGTTCAGAGAAACAATCAACATGTGTCAATTAATCAAGGGCAGCCATGGATGCACAGCAGGGTTAAGTTTCCAGGTTTCTAAGCCCCCACCCGCCCACCTCACCCACCCCAGATCTCATTTGTATTAGCTTCCTTTTGCCACTGTGACAAATTATCATCAACTTAGCAGTTTAAAAACAACACATTAATCATCTTACACTGCTGGAGATGAGAAGTCGGGAATGAATGTCACAGGGCTCAAGTCGAGGTGGCAGTGGAGGCGGATTCCTCTGGACGCTCTAGGGGAGAGCTGGTTCCCTTGCCTTTTCCATCTTCTGGAAGCCACCACACCCCTTGACTGTCCCCCTTCAGAGCCAGCTTTGTGGCATCTTCAAAGTTCCCTCCTCTCTGCTCCCCGTTTCTGTCCTCTCCTCTCCTGCCGCCTTCTTTCCCTTATAAGGACCCACATGACAATGGAAGGTAATTGCCTCGGCTCAAGATCCTTAACTTAATCACATCTGCACTTGATCTTAGCCAAAAGGCCAAGAAGCAATCTGCAAAATCCCTTTTGTCATGTTAAAAAAAATATTCACAGATTCTGGGGATTAGGACAGGGGCACCTTTAGGGAGCCACTATTCTACCTCCCACACAGCATCCTAATGCTTCTGATGTAAAAAAAAAAAAAAAAATCAGATTCATGATCTGACAGCATCGTCTATGAGCAGAATGGCAAAGGAAGGAAGGAAGGAAGGAACCTCCACCAATGTTCAAATATATTTTGTTCTTTTTCTATTTCTCAATGTCTAGTTTTGAAGAACTGGTGGGGGAAGTGGTTCCCAATAGATTTATGTAAAATATAGTATTATGTATAAATAACTATAGTATGCTCTATATTTCCTAATATTTTAATCCTTCTGATTGATTCCATACAGAATCAGAAACATCTAATTTGCAAAGAGGAGTGAATGGAAGTAATGTTTTGTGAGTGTCGCCATGTCCCAGGCACTCTGGGTCTTGTTATATTTAAACCTCACATGGCCTTCTGAGCTTGGCTCTGTTATCTCACGGTTCACAGATGAAGAAACTGACTCGGAGAGGAGAGATAACTTGTGTAACTCACGGAACCAGTAAGTGGCAGAATGGTTCGTGCTCTTTCCACTGGGTCTTGTTACTTCCTCAACAAGTGCAACTTTCTTTTAACTTCCAGGTTGATTGATTAATGTGGAGAAACAGGTAAAACAGGGAAGAGAAACACAGAGAGACAGCAAGAGACCATCGGGATGGATAAATTTGGTTGGAAATATTCATGAGCAAGCAACTTCAGGGGAACCCTTCTGGAGGCAGTAGAGATGTCCTTCACCAAAACCTACAGTGAGGTCCAGGAGACTGCTGGTTGCTAGGTAACTCCACACCAATCTAATTAGCAAATGTCACCTGAATTCCAACAGTTGCTAGGTAACTCTCCAACTGGGGCCTTTTCACCTCCAGTCTAAGCCAATGCTGATCCCAAAAGAAAAGGAGGGGGTGTTTCTAAAAAATTCACTGAAGATATTTCTATATATAAAATTCCCCTTGTGGCTTCACAACATCCACCGAGAATAAGCAAATCCAGAAAATACAATTCAATGACACTGATACTGTAGAAAGAGGTCCCTTGAGCCAGTAAATTGCTTCCTCAGGGGCAAGAGACCTACGGGACTAGAAAAGGCTGAGACCAGGCAGAACTATCTTTGGGAACCCCTCCAGACAAGAACTTGTATTGGAGATTCTGAAGGGACTAATCCTCTGAGAGATCTTAGAGGGAGAAAAGGAGCCCCTGGCAAAGGGGCTCCATAAGTATCATATGCCTTCACATACACCTCATTTAATCTTTGTAAAATTCCGGTGAGATAGGTAGCTGTTACCATCTAGATTTCAGCAATGAGAAATTGCAGTTCAGAACTAGTAAGTAATTTGATCATGATCCTTGCCCAGAGGAACTGGAATTTAAGGACAGGGAGGTCTGACTGTATTCCATGCATGATTTTTTCCACTCCTCTCTGCATGGGGCTATCTCCACAGGATGGCAAATATTGTCACTCATTCAGTATAACCCTAGTACCAAAACAGAGTACCAGCAGAAAAATGCAAGCTGGAAAACAGGAACCTCCTTTCCCTGTTCATTGCTGCAGATTTAACACAAACTTAAGGCAGTCATTCTTAAACTTGTTGGTCCCAGGGCCACTTGACACTTTTAAAAATTAATGAAGACTGTGAAGAGTTTTTATTCATGTAGGTTGTATTTACTCATACTTACCGTGTCAGAAATTAAAACTGAGAAATGTTTAAAATATTTATATATTGATGAGTCCCCAAAATAAGAGTAAACCCATTGCATGGTCAACCTAAGTGATTTTATTTTCTGTGAAAGAACGACTTTCAAAAACAAATCACTAGAGTGAGACGCGTGGCACTGTTTTACATTTCTGCAGACCTCTTTGATGTCTGGCTTCACAGAAGAGCTGGGTTTCTCCTGCCTGCTTCTGCATTCAGTCTGTAGCATTATCACAAGCCAGACTGTCTCTGGAACATTTCACTCTCCTTCTCGCAGTACACTCGTGAGAGAATAAGCATGAAATAAGCAAATAAGTCCTATATATTATCATGGAAATAGTTTTGACCTTGAGGACCCTCTGAAAGGATCTCAGAGTCCTCCAGGGACCCCAGACCACACTCTGAGAGACTATGTCTTGAGGCATAGTAATTTGAATGCCCAGAATGCACTCAGAGTTTGACTGGGTTCCTTCTGTTTTTCTGGCCAATTTTTTAAGAATATTCTACATCTTTCTTGCCTGTAGCATTTTAGGGCCCCTTTGAACCCCAGACTACCCCTCCATTTTGCAATCTTTGCAACACTATCTGCGAAAAATAAGATACAGGCACTGGCTCCGGGCTGGCTGATATGGTTAGATGTATCAGAATATCTACTTTCCGTCTTCCCAGCAGCCTTTCCCCCACCTCTCTGGTAACTGGTGCAGAAAGAAGAATGAGACCTCCTGGCCCCTGTGATGGGTAGAAGGGATGGGCATCAGACCCAGACAGGCCAATAAGAACCCTCCCCTGGCTTGCAATTTCCTTTCCTCCTGAGGTATTAGCATGTTCTACTGGATTGTGAACTTTATGCTAATATTTTAGATTCATCCATCCCGCCCTCCCACCTCAACCCTACATTCACAATTTCACATGTTGGGGATTCTGCCAGATGATTTCTATTGGCTCTTTTGACTCTGAGGTTCTGTTCCAGTATTTCTTGCTGAACCCTCATTGCTCCTGTGAAACCCCACCCTAGCTGTCAATGGTGCTGAATTATTCCACATAGCCTGGAACATTGAGGTCCTTCTCTCTGCTACCTTTCACCCTCCCAAACACTTGCCCAAATGTTGGGAACCACCCTGCCTTGTTTCACAAGCTGTAACTTGCCCCCACCCCCACCCCCGCCATGCCCCCATGGCTAAGGCTGAGTGAGCAACCTTCAGACCATAAGCCACTAAGGAGACAAAGCTTATCTCCCTGGCAGGAGCGCCACTTCTGCTCCTTTTACTTCATCAATAACTGGCCCCCAATGCTTGATGGGTTAGCCAATGACAGGTAAGATTCCCCAAAGGGGGAAATGACCTAAGACAGGCATGATCACATGGAGGCCCCAAGGAAGGACTTGGGGGGCTACAGCAAAAGGGGGTGATGGACCCTTGCCCCTTAGCTTTGACATGGCCTGAGTCCTCATTCTGTCTTCGAGAAGTCTACTAATCTCTTGGTTGCCTTACTTACCCTGCCTGACTTAAGCCTGAGACAATTCCTTAAGTCTGAAACATTGCTGGTGGTGGGTACCACCCTGTGCTGGAAAGGGCGGGTTCCCTAGGGCAATCAGGCCTAAGAAAGAATATGTAAAATCCTGTGAAACCTGCTTTGTTTAGAATGCTCTCAATTAAATAAGGGTCCAAGCAAGAAGTGAGTTTGTTCCTCAAAGTTTTGTAGCTCTTTAGCTATCTGACCCTGACTCAAAATAGGCCCTCAGAGTTCTTTGTATGTTATCTATTGTTTGATCCTTACTGCCTGACAATGATTAATGAGCTTTACCTGTATTCCTGTGCAAAACAACCCAACAAAAGCCTGTTGACAAAAAGGCTCTTGGTCCTTCTCCTTTGAGAGATCGGCCACTTTTCCTCCCCAAGCAGATCATGTCTTGGTAGACTTATTCTCATCCGTGGCAGCCGGGGGCAGGCCCTGCGAGTGGAGCTCCCTCACACCCAAATTCCTCTTCTGAGAGTTCAAGTCTTTGTTTTCACAGAAGGGGTGAAGGTGAAGCATCCAGGATGTCCTGCTTCCTTGCACTGGAGTGCACCCATTCCAATACCCACATTTACCACATCACAGTCTGCCATGGTGTGGGTGCCTGGTGTCTTTGCATGAGCCATTCCCTGTGCTTGGGATTCAGCTCAGTTCACTTCAGCAAGCATTTACTGAGTATCTATTTATACCAAACTCTTCACTGAGACTTCAGTAAAAAAGGCTGTCCCCAGCCTCAAAGAGTTGACATCTAGTAGGGAAGATGAGACATAGCCAATAACCACAAGAAGAGCTAGCTAGTAAGACTGATGTTTCACGTAAGACTCTCACATAACAAATGATAGAATAGCCACCCCAAACTGGCTGAAGCCAAAAGGAGGATTATTGGCTCTTCTAACTGTCAAATCTAATAAGTCATCAAGAGCAGCTTTGTGCTAATTTTCTCCCCTACCCCAGATTCATTTTCTGCCTTTCTCTACCCTAGTCTGCATCTTGGAGTTTGACCTTTGACTTTCTCTCCAGCCAAGGCAGGTACCAGCAGAAGACTGGAAGGCTTGAGGAGGGTGAGGCCAGAGCATTTATTTCCTTGCCCCCAGCCCATCACCATCCCCTTCTGCCTGTCGATCTGGCCGTGGCTGCAGTACTCTTCTGTGTCTCCAGTTCTTGCCAGGCTCTGGTAACACTGTCCCTTCCTCTTGCCCTTTCAAGACTAAGGCTACCGACAGATAATTCCTGGGTACTTCACTGTGGTTTCTCAGTTCCCTTACTCCTCCCCACATATCTGCAAATGGACCTGATGTTAACCTCTCTTCACGTGAGCCCTTTTGAGTATTCCATGTCTCCTCACAGGGCCAAAGTGACTACAGCAGTCTAGTGTCCCATCCTCACATCAAGGTTCAAGACATCAGAGAGTGCCTCTTATCCTGTAGTATCCATGTGGTCATGCCTGAACCAATCACTGTGGCTAGAAGAATTCAGTGTTCTAATTGGCAAAGTGTGGTCATGTGACCCACAGCCAAAGCCAGCAACGAAGCCATCTTCCTTCAAAGCTGTAGCCTGAGAGTGAGAGAGGAGGGGTCACCCAAAGGAAATTCTGGTACTGTTACCGAAAGCAGGAATGGGCCTGAGTGGATCCAAAACCAGAAATTTCTACCTCAGCATGTCATAAGAGAGAGAGAACGAGATGAAAGGCTGGTGGAGTTAGAGATGAGTCAGATCACTGGTGGTAGGGGTTGTCCCTCTGTCGATCAGCTGTGCCAGGTGGGTCTGGTCCACTTTTTATCTCAAAGGTAACTCTCAGCTGTACCCTGCTCACTACCTCTCACCAGCAGGGAGCCAGCCCCAACGTGTTCCTCTATAGTTCTCCGGACTGTAGACTTGTCCCAGAACGGTCATAGGAACACACCTGCTGCCATTTTGTTCCAAGCTAATAAGCTACCCTAAAAGTTGAAATTGAAGTATGTGAAAAACTTCATCTGAGTCCGTGACTTCTTTGGAAATTACCATAATATGCATAAACCTGTGTGAACTTCCAAGTCATAACAGAGATCCCCCTTCGTTCAGTTTGATGCAGCAAACGTATCGCATGCTAAGGTGGAAGTGTTTTGGAAACTGAAAAGCACCATACAAATAGCAGACATAACTAAGGCCATGTGTAAAGCATTGTCCTACTCAGCCCTTTAGGGGAGTAACCCTAATCCTCTTGTCCTGCTGCCAGTGCCGTCAAAAGCAGACCCTTCCCGTCTAGTGTCCATTCAAAACCATAACCATATGGTGTGGGTGCCTGACCCACCCACACCATCTCTCAGCCTGCTCCAAATCCCAAGCTCTGGTGACTTCACCACTCTTTTTCCCTTCCCCATTCAGACTTGGAACCTTCCTGGATAGATACCTTTGCCTCTACTGCTGCACTGTGAAGGCTCTCCTGGCTACACTGTCCCAGACCACATGGCACAAGGTCACCCTCTGACCCAGGGTGGCCTAACACTCCCACCAAGAGATGGTGAGTTCCTGATCCAGGAGAAAGAAAGTAGACGACTCTGAAGAACGCTGAGTCATGACCTCTAAGGAGAATACCCACCCCAGGGCATTCACAACATCGAGAGGTGGGAGAGCACGATGAAATACTGTGAGATCCGAGAAAGAGCTTTTGGATTCCAAGAGTTTGGCACACCTGTCCATCGGTACACTCAGAGAATCTGAAACAATGGCTAATAATCTTGTGGTCATGAAACCTGATTCTTCCCTGGCCAATGTGTTGTCCTTCTATACTTTCTTTTCCCTGAATTTGGATCTCTGTGTCTGTGGTCATATAACATAGACATTAAAAACGAAAGTTATAAGATCACATGACTTATTTTCAAATGTGTCATGTCCGTCCCCAACTGTGCAACTGCAGGCAGTTCGCTTAACCTCTCTGAGCCTCAGTGGTAAAATGGGAATGACAATTCCGCCCTGCCCACTGTGAAGATGTCTGAGAATCATGTGAGACAGTTTTTAAAAATGTAAATGTAATCAAAACCATGTGACTGTGAGCTTTTTTTATTATTACTATTAATAAAATTCAAGGGGGCATAAGTTCTGCTTTTTCTCCCCTTCTCACCACCCCTCAGGGTCCCCCAAATCACCCTTAAATGCAGCCTCCTACTCCACCCAAGCCCAGTTCCTCCCTGACCACCAGGGGATTATTTTCCTCATATGTCCCTCTTTAAAAGTATCACCTCTCAGAGCTCATCTCTCCATAGAAACCCAGAGAATAAATAGAAGCAGCAGGTTTTCAGTGGTTTCCACTCTGGCCCCTTCAATTAAATAAACCCCACACAACTCCTCCATTAGCATGTGGGTGGAGAAGCCAGAGATATCTCAAGGACCTTGTTTCATGGTTCACTTATACCTTCCCATCATTTTTAGCCAATATCGCATCTCCTTGCCTGGTGTTGTTATAAGTAACCTGTGCCGATGTTTGCCTGAAGAGACGCAGTTGGGGCAGACCTGCTGTGACCTTCACATCTCTTCCAAGGGCTGAAATTATAAATACGTTTTTTTCCAAACCATGAAATCCTTTATCAAGCACTTTTCTTCTTTCTCCCAGTGGGCTCTCTCTCTCTCTCTCTCTCCAATAAATAGCTTTTGTCTGTTCTCAGATCCTTGGACTTATAAAAAAGTAAGTGGTAAAGAAATAGCAATTGAAACACTCAGTTCAGATGAAAATGTACCAGGTACCGTGTGTATATTCAGAACCCCATGGCTGCGAGGGCTCATCACAAATCAATGTGCCATGTATAGGATTCCCAAACCTTCTCCCATGAAGACTTTCTTCAGAAACAGGGATGCAGACAGCAAACTCTCTGGTTTCCACCAGATATAGCCAGGTGGCATCTCAAAGATGGGGTGTGGCTGGCTGCCAGAGGGGAAGGTTTAACTGCAATGAGGTAAAGATTCTGGGAAACAAGAAGGGAAACCTTAGCTCTGGGGTGAGAGCAAGATACGGGGAGGAAAGGATGAGGATGTGGTGCCAGGGAAGTGGTTCTGCATTTTGGATCAACCCTGAGGATGAAATATAAAACTGGTCAGTCCATAAGCATAAGCTTGGTTCCAAAAGTTCCATATCCGAGGTGCCATCTACCAAGCTCATGCCACTTACACTGCTACCGAGAAAAGGGGGTTTTTGTCTGGCCCCTCAGTAAAGCACAGCCTCATACTGGGTGTAGTCCTTACGGATCCCACAACCTTCCTCTGCCACCATTCCATCCACTGACCACGTCCTTACTTCCCAGTGATTTTCTAAATTCTGAAAGTACTCAAAGATCCTAGTCCCGGGTGAGCAATGCCTACCCTTAGGCACAGATGTAGGTAACAAACTCTTCCCGCCTTCTGGCCCACACGTGGTCCTGGAGGCTTTGATGAGTGACTGACTCCACGGGTGCTCGTCTCATTCCTGGGCAATCTGTGCTAATCACTGTAGCCTGTCCAGCTCCGGATCACAGTTCTTTAACTTGCTGTTATACACTGGGCATCTCTAAAGGGAGGTAGGAGATGCATTTCCCAAACTTGCTTCACAGAGTATCTCACAGGACTAGTGCTCCCTGAAAGACATGTTGGTCAATGGTGCCTGAGAAACTGTCTTCGGATGTGCACAGGTACAACAAGTATACCAGCTACTTGAACACGTTGTCTCAAGATCCCATTTCAAGAGCAAGCCATGGATTTAGGATAGAGGAAAGAATTGACCTCATTGAATTGGGATGATAGCATTTTGCTCTGAGACTTCTGAAGGAATAGAGCCCCTCAGAAAAGGTGAAAACTAAGAGATAAGCTAGAGATCGTATCTTCTGGCATTCTTGTTTCCCTGTATGTTATTCAGGCTCAATTCATTTGTATCAACTGAACTGCACTGCTCGTTTTCTGATGGTATCAAAGCTTTCCCAAAATGTCAAATTAAAGGCACATGACATCTGACTTGTCTTAAACCTTGGGGTCAGGAGCAAGTGTGTCTGAGCTTGGTACATGACTGGTCACATTGCAGCCTAGCTGTTTAAAGGAGATCATCACGCGAAGCCCACAACAACCAAGAGAGAACATCTTGCAGGCAAGTGCTGCGTCAGGGGCAGATTTCTGCCGCAGCATCTGCAGACACTGCTGGAGTGTCCAGCTGGTCATGTGCTCCTTCTAAAAGAAGGAGCCACTCATCACTGATGGATGACTCAGTTCTTAAACCAACCAAGCAATAAATACAGTTGAGCATCCCCATTATGGATCAGTGGAAAGTACATTTACTGATCAATAAATATATGAATGTATTGAATGTAACATGTCTTCATACAATAAATAGTTCCTGAGGACATGTCACTTTCAAGCATAGAAGATGCATAAAACTAGGCTCCTGCCTGTAAGGGGCTCATGGTCCCAGAGGAGCGGCAGACTGGAAAACAAATCAGTATCATGAACTGTGATACAATAATAAAGCCCTTAAACATTTGCTTTCTCTCATAAATCACAGGTTCCTCATCTTTGAAATGGGGATTATTATCTACTTACAGTAAATACTACTTATAGTAGCTACATCATAGAGTTTGTATGAGGATCATAAGGGCTATGCCTATGAAGAGTTCAGAACAGGGTCTGGCATGTAGAAGAATATGGTCAATGTTAACTATAGACAAAGTGCTATGGAACCAAAGAGAGGGACTGGGACTCATGTGGAACAAGGAAAGGCTTCCCAGGAGTGGTGACGGAAGAATAAAGAGATGTTCACATGCCCAAAGAAGCAGGGGAAGGAGAGTCTAAGCAGTGGAATCAGAAAGGACAAAGACACATGATTTGAATGACAGAGACAGTGCTATCAGTCCATCAAATCCGTTTCTTCATCCTTCTGGGCACACAAGACTCCCAGACTCCTCTGCAGTTAACTGGAGCCATGGGATTGAGTTCTAGCCAGTGAAATGGGGCCAGAGTGATATTAAGGTCTGACTCCTAACACTTTCATGCACTTTCATCCTCTCATCTGCTGGCTGGATGACTCCAGCATGAACTTGCATTCACTTGTGGACATGGAAGGAACCTGAATCTCTGAGTCATTGCTTGCAGGAGAACTGACCGGAAAAGCCACCCAACCAGAAATATCAAATTCAAGTATATATAAACAACATATAACAATTTTATTGTGTTAGGGCACAAAGATATCAAGATCTATTTGTTACCTCAGCAGACACAGAGCATTACTTACCCTGACTAATACAGAATGAAACTTCATGTTAGGCTTGAATTATAACTAGGAGTTATTTGTTAAAACTTAGATTTGTTGGGGGAAAGGTTAGAAATATAAGTGAGAATCAGTTTGCAAAGGTCTAAATGCCATACTAATGACTTTGGACTTTGTCCTGTAGGTTAACGAAAATTATTAAAGGGTTTTAGTTGGAGGAAGAGCATAATCAAATGTGTGCTTTCAAGAGAACAACCAGCAAACAGGGAAGGAGAACCTGAGTGGAGGTGAGGCTAGAAGTGGAGATCAGTTGTTAAGACCATTAGGTAGTGAACCCTTGAAGGTAAATACTTCACTGTGTTCAGCCTGTGTCCTGGGGCTGAGGCAGTACATGGCCTATGGCAGATACTCAGTGCAACCGGATAGATGATAGATGATGGATGGATGGATGCACGCATAGGCAGGCAGATGTTATTACAGTAATCCTAGTGGGAGATGATGAGGCCTGAACTAGGATTGTGGCAGTGGAGATGGGGAGGAAAGGACAGACCAGAGGTATATTTAAGGAGTCAGAGTAGACAGCATTTGGGGACCAATTGGCTGTAGACAATGATGGATTTCCAAGAAACATAACGCTCCACATCCTGAAGTCAGAGCCCAGAGCCAGGGAAGACAAATAGTAGATGACATCCCTGCTGCCAGCCAGGCTTTCAGAAGGACCATCTCGAGAGCTGGCCTTTTGCCAGACATGCAGCACATTTTCTCATAATCTCTGCAAATGGTCTTTCATCCCCCGGAGAGACAAAGGAATTAAAGGGAGCAGATTTATCGATTTCTTAATATTTCCTGGCTAGCCTTTTGGGGCTATTGCCAGGTCTGCTAAAGGATTATATTCTCCTTTCATTCTGCTCCCTTTGCTCCCTGGAAACCAGTGTTTTCTCCCAAATCCTCCTCTTCTTCACTTTCCTGACTCTGCAGTTCCCCTCTCTGAAATTCCTCCCACGTCAGAAGACAATGACCCTCGACACCAGGGATCAGCAAACTTTTTCTGTCCTGGGACAGATGGTAGATATGTTAGGTTTTGGGAGCCATGGAGGCTCAGCTCTGCTGTTGAGACACGGACAGTATTTTAACAAATGAGCACGGCTGTTTTCCAAGAAACCCTACTTACAAAAACAGGTAGCGGGCCAGAGTTGACCTGTGGGCTATAGTTTGCTCACCCTTGCTGTAGACTGACTCAAGGCCGTATTGGAGTGGAAGCCCCAGTAGGCAAGGTCTGAAGACCTGAGTTTTGGTCATTTAACTAGTTACCCTACTGTTGGACTCATTCTTCCTTTAGTTACTTTAATAGCTACTACCAATTTGACTATATTTTGACCTGGGAACCATTGGGTCTCTTAATCCCTTGGCTTATTTTTATCAATATGAGTCATGTTCTCTGCTTCCTCTGTGGTTTAACTGTGTCAACATGAGCAAAGCATGTAATTTCTCTGGGTCCAAGATCAGGGATGCTCTCTGTCATCCCTGCCCTCCCCGATATTGCAGACAAACAAGAGCTAACTACTGTTACATGCCAACCAGATGCCGGGAACTTTACATTCCATTTTATTTAATCCCTAGAGGAACTCTGTAATGTATTAATATGCCTACTTTCAGATGAGAAAGGCAAGTCTCAGAGAAGCAAAGTTAGCAGCTCAACACACATTGTAAGAAATGACAGAGTTAGGTTTTGACTGTAGGTCCACCCACTTCCAAGTTCAGGCCCTTTCCAGCATGTCACACTCTCTGCCAAGCAGAAATGTTGCTGGGGAAAGGCCAGCTGACCAGCTCCAGCCAGAGATGCCCAGAGCCTCACCACCACATCCCTGGGTCCGGTCCTCAGCTGGCAGGCCCAAGAGCTGATAAACCAATCACTTCCAGATACACTCCCATTCACCAAGCTCACAAGGAACTAGTTATAAATCAGAATGCCAAAATGCCTGTTTCTCATAGGAAACATCATTCCCCCTTTTTGTAACTAGAATGTTCCAGTCCCTAAACCAGCACAAAACCCTCCTAGATATCAGGGCACACAAGTTCAAATTAGAAATCCCAATGAGCAAGCAACACACCATCCTCTTTTCTTTCTAATACTCCAGCAAACATCAGGGATCTTTGATCTTGGGGGGGCGGGGGGTAAGGGGTGACAATGTCTGTAGATGGGCTTGAAAGGGTTCAAGAACCCCAGAAAATTGTATGTAGAACATATGCATATATACTTGGGGGGGGGGAAGAAAGGGTCCATAGTTTTCATCAGATCCTTAAATTAATAAACACAGGAAAGCAAGGACCTTTGTAAGTCATGGCGGGTAGGGGGGCTGTCCATAGACATTGAGGTAGCGTCAGGGCCAAGTCAGAAGAATCTGTTTTGAATGAGACAGGAAGCCTGGTGGCAGAACTCTAGTGTCACCACAGCATGTTCCCCATTGTGTTAGGTGAAGAATGGACAAGGGTCTCAAAGATTCAGCCGTTCTTACTGAACACTGCTCTTGCTGTTAAAACACAGCATAGCATTCTGCAGACCAGCTGTAAACAGATAAACCACTGCAAAGAAGAAGTCAACGTGTAATTCACCAAAAAGTGTGTAGAGGCAATGGCTGAGCTTCCTTTCAAGGAGGCAGAGCTTTGGATATGAATGCCCTGTCTCCCTTACCTGCTGCAAGCAAATAAAACTACTTGTGACCAAAAAAAGAGCGGGGAGGGGGGTGGAATCCTGCTTAGTGTGGAGGCAGAGCCAGGGGAGTCAGGTAGCCTCGGTGAAGCCCAGCTCATGAGCCACCTCTGGACACAGCAGGACCTAGAACTGTCATGGCCCCAAAATTCAGGTCTCAGTGGCCAGGACACTGCTGCACACTGTACCTTTTTATTCTCAGTCTGGCCCCTATGTTTCTGGGCTCGACACTAAATATCTCCCCTTTGGATGGCTTGTCCTTTCTTCCTTTAATAATTGCTTATCTTATTCCAAATGCCAGTTCATTGTAAAAACTTCAAACATACAGTAAAGAAAAAATTCTAGATCATCTACAATACTACCACCGAGATAACCATGGTCAATATATTCCGAAAACATCTAACTTTTATACAAATATCTAATCTTTTTTCTATACATGGTAACATGTATACATACATATGTGCATGCACATATATACATATGTGCCTTTATAAGAATGAAATCATGCTATATATACTTTAGCATGTGACTTATTCTTCACTAAATGATGTATAGCAACCAACTTTTCCTGTTGCCAATTACTCTTCTTGATCATTCATTTCATGGTTGCCTGGTAGCCCATTATAAGCATGTGCCATAATTCATTTAACCAGTCCCCCTACTGTTGGACTCATTCTTCCTTTAGCTACTTTAATATCTACCTATTTGACTGTGGCTTGGCCCAGGAACCACTAGGTCTCTTAATCCCCTGGCTTATTTTTATCAGTCACACTTTCTGCCTCCCCTATCTCAACCCACTGCTCCCTGACAGCATGCTCTGAGATCTAAATGAGGCGTGTGCATTGAAGCCCTTTGTATGATGTAGATCAGGGTCCCCACGGAAGGGCTGATTGAACCTGCATAGCAGGAACCACAGGAGGTGGGGATCAGCACCCAGGAGGCAGGTGCCATGGAGTGTGGGCGGGAAATGACCCTGAGTGCTCTGTCTGGCCTCCCCCTGCAAAGGGGCTCCAGAAACTCACCCTAGAGAACAAGTAAGTGGGATGGGGCAGACCAAGTTCAAGATGCACAGGGAGCCAGCACTCTCTATTGGGATGCTCCCAAGCTACTGCAGCTGCCCTTGCAAACACGTATACACACGCACACGTATGCACACGCACACACACTCCCATGCACACAGAAGTCAGAGTGCACTGAGAACAGGAAGCCCCTCAATGTGACTGCCGCAGTGACAGAGTCCCCTTCTTCCTTGGCTGCTGGGAGAGCAGTGAGAATCCAGGCTCTGGATTCAGACTGTCTGGGTTTGCATTCTCAGCTCACGTCCTTACTAAGTGTGGCCTTGGGGACACTGCCTAACTTAACAGGACTCCGTTTCCTCACCTGTAAATTAGTGATTGAATAGTGTCTACCTCACAGGACAACTGGAGGAGCACGAAATAATTTATGTTAAGTGTTAACAAGTATGTGGCATTATTAGGCTTAGCAGGTACATAGTAAAGGCTGAGCAGGTATGAGCTATTTTTGCTGCTGCTGCTGCTGCTGCTGCTGCTGTTGTTGTTGTTGACTAAGGTTAGGTGATGTCTCACAGGGAAGAGCCTGAGTCTTGATAAATTCCAGCTCACCCAAGGCCTGTAACAACTCCATTATCACAGCCATAAACCACTGGGGGCACCTTCAGCACGCTGGCTGATATAATGCTGTACTCTGGGCGACAGAGGCCAGCCCATAAATAAATCAGACAAAGCTTCAAAGCTAGGGTACTCAAACTCCTAAAATTTAGGGGTGTGCTTCTCATGACAGCTTACAACACTTTCCCACCAGCAGAATCTGAGACTCTAGGTTTTCCGTCACCACTCACTGGTTTAATTAAAAGGGAGGTGGTAAGGATCAAGGTGGAAGGAAGGGAGGACACAAAGAAGAGGGGACAGGACATGATGGTATTGGTGGTAGATGTGTCCTAGGAATGGACAGATCACAAGACAACCACTACCACAGCCTTTAAAAGGTGTAGACCTGTTGCTGTTCCTGTCCTCTGCAATCTGAAACTAAGAGACCCTGGGCACAGCATGAGGAATGCAAGTCAGACCTAGGGCAGAACTGTACGGCCAGAACAACAGTGAAAACAGCAGGCTGAGGAGTCAAAGTAACTTTCGCATACCTTTCCCTGGGGTAGCATTAAAATGAAAAATAGATTGGTTCTCATCCCAGGCTGGCCATCCCCAGGTAGGAGAGAGGAAGGAGAGATGGGGGAGAGAAGGTAGTGAAAAAATATCAGGTGTACCTGCTCGTCACAGTCTCATTTTGCTCGGAGATCAACTATATAACAAGTTTATATGCTCTACAGTCAATCATGACGTTAATTCCAAAATGAGATTTAGTTCCTCTCCTGAATCGAAAGTCCCGTATTGACACACATCTGCTGTTCAGCGCCCTTCTTGTAACTTAATGCCTCTCTCCATCAGCGTCTGCAGGGTGATGAGAGCAGGTGGTTTTTAGCCAGGGAGTCGTGCTCCAGCTGCAGGGTTTGAAACTGAACTGCAGGGTGCAGCCTGACCCCAGGCAATTCACTTGCTCCAGGCTGACGACACCCCCACCAGCCACACCCAGGAAAGGTGCTCGAAGAGGTGAGCAGAGTGCTTTCCCCATTTCTCTTCTTCCTACACTCAGCCCTTCCTGGGTGGGGCGACCTTGGCAAGGCAGAAAAAGAGGCACTTTGCAGGAAACTAATGCCCCCAGCTGTCCTGTAAGAGGCTGCTGATGTTGGCAAAGCCAAAGTTTTTGGTCTTGTGGAGGTTTCACTCTGACAGCTCAGCAGGATCCAGAGTGCCCAGGGTTGGGCTGCGATGAGGCTCTTCAGCACTGAGCCAGGACTCCGTGCGAAGCAAGGGCCTGAAAAAACCAAGAGGATCCCAGAGTGGGAAGCGGAGAAAAGAGAGTGGTCAGAGACAAAAGAGCCTCCCAGGCACTCAGCAATAAGAGTTCAGTGTTGACTGGGAGCAAAAACACAGCTTTTAGCCTCTGGACCCAGCTCGTTTTGTTGAGTTGGCAGTGGGTAAGTGTTTCTTTCTGCAATAGGCTACATCACCACATTGCTGCAGGTGTCGTGGGCATTACCAAGGGCTCCATCCCGTGCTGAGGCTCTGTCTGCCTTTCCCTGGTGGCCCACTGAGAGCCTAAGAACAACAGGATAAGAGTAGTAACAGCAAACAGGGAGCAAGTGCTTACTGCGCATCAGGTGCCGGCCTAAGCACTTTACATATATTTGTTCATCTAGTCCTCTCAGAAGGCCTGGAGGGGCTATTAATCTCAGTTTACTGATGAGGTCACAGAAGAGCAGAGAGGTTAAGGAATTTGCCCAAGGCCACACAGCTAGACAACAGGGTAAAGCTTAAATTCAAACTCACACACCCTGGCTCCAAGGAAAGACCAGGGGCCAGAATCAAAGCTGAGAACTAGAGCTTCTGCCCACATCAAAAGGAGACAAAATGAAAAAGAGAGAAGAAGGTCAGTGGCAAAACTGAGTGATGAGGAAAAGCCTGAGAAATTACCTAGTGTATTCTCTGGCATTCGGGGCTTGTTCGGGAGGTAGGAGTGTGAGGAAAGGTGTGTGATGGGTCTGTCTGGCTTGGTGGACCAGGAGCAGTAGACAAACTGGACAGCCAGCACCCACTGCAGGAGGGAGGGAGTTATTAAAGGGCCCCCACCTCCCTGCCCACTGCTCCTGACCTTTTCCCCTCTCCAACCTTTTCACTATGTTAACTAGGAGGAGGCCATCAATTAACCGACAAATAGTATTAACTGACAGGCTTCAGTGAGCTGGGCACTGTCCTACGTGCCAGGACCACATGGCAGTGAACAAGACAGAGTCCTGCCCTCAAGGTACTTGCGCTCACATGGGCCCAGAGGAATACATTTTCAGCCAGAAACAGAGTGAGCAAATAAGATGAACGCATCCAAAGGGACACCTTGAAAATAAAAGCCCCAATACGCTCTGAGAACCAAGCAATGTTTTTACAGCCCTTCTGTTCCAATCTGTAGTGAATGTCAGCATTAAGGAAACCAATTGGATGATTTTAGGAAATTTTCTTGCATATGGTATAATAAATTTTTTAAGGTCTACCTGAACTTCAATAAGTCATCTCAATAATCCCTTTGTAATCAGTTATTTGTGTCACCTTTCATGAGTTCCATATTTTTAAGTGATAGTATTTGAATTCATTTTGCACATTTTGGTTACTTTCCCGAAACAGTATCTAAAGTTGATGATAATTTTCAGCGACGGTGCGTGTGATGCAGTCAACAAGCGATGGTTCACGGCCTGCTCAGAACCCGCATGCGAAGAAGACAAAGCCTTTGCCCTCCAGGGCCTATGGCCCAGTGGGGACACAGAGAAGGCGCAGACAGTTACCACACCACTTGAAACATGGCACTGAATAGAGAAGTACCCAGTGCTACAGAGGACCTGGACTTGAGTGTAAGGGAAGGCTGAATGAAGGAAGGGCAATCGGAGCCTAGACCTGCAGAGTGGATAGCAACAGGCAATCAAATACCAAAAACAGACAAACAGACAAACAAACAGAAACATGCTATCACTTCCGGAAAGAACAAACACTCCAGGTTCAGAAAAACCTAGGTTTGAATCCTTGCTGACCGGATGGTATTTTTGGCCAAATTCCTTCATTCATCCGAGCCTTTACCTTCCCATTTGTGAGATGAGCATAGCAACATTTACAGGCTCCATTTGCGGATTACTTGTAAATTGCCTAGCACAGTGCCTGGCACATGGTAAGTGCTTAATAAATGGGAGCCATTGTTTTTATGTTAGTGGGAAGTCCATAAACATTTATTCCTTTCCATGGAGCAGGAGTTACCCTGAGCTGAGAGGCATGAGGCAGCCAGGGAAAATAAAATAAAAACATTGCCATATTTCCTCATTAAAACCTGGCTTCACTTTGGAAATGGGAGGCTTTTTCCCCCCCTCTTCTCTCACACATGGTGATTAACTAACCTACTGCAAAGTGGGAGAAATGCCACTTTCTCCTCCAATAAATAATAAGGTGAAATTTTCCTACAGGCTCCAGGCCATCCCCGGTCTCATCTTCATGAGCCAGCAGGAAACCTCTCCTGAGCGCTGAGGGTGGCTGTAATTGAATCATTTGGCATGAAATTGGGGAATGCACCATAATAAATCAGACCTCCTCTTGCATCCTCAAAGAAGCAGGTACCTAGAAGACCCCAGTGTCAGAGCTCCCTGGGAGGGCCCAGCCACTGGGGCCACAGGAGGTCACGGCACTTCGGCACAGTCGGCAAAAACATACTTCCTGGCACTGTTGAAAGGAAGGATGTTGAGAGGTCATCCCTCCTGTCCTCAGGCTCCAGGTAGCCCTCATTAACCTGCTGGACACAGTTCAAGCCTGAGATGTGTTCAAAGATATGCTTAGGAAAGAAGATTCCACGGGCAGCAGAATCAAATAGTGGGAGGCAGAGGCTCTGGGTCTGACAGTCTAGGGACCAAAGCTTTGTTCCATCTCTTACTAGCTGTGTGTCCCTGGGCAAGTTACTCAACTTCCCTGAGCTTCCTTGTTCATAAAAATGGGGATCATAAGAATACTGCTGTATTCGTGTCCGAATGTTCCTAAAGCAAATTGTCACAAATTTAGTGGCTTAAAACACAGATTTACCCTTACAGTTTTGAAAGTCAGAAGTTTGAACTCCAATTCACTGGACTGAAGTCAAGACGTCAGAAAGAGTGGTTCATTCTAGGGTTCTGAGGGGAAGATCTTTTTTTTTTTTTTTTTTTTGGCTTTTTTCAGCTTTCATTGGCTGCCTATATTCCATGGCTTGTGGCCTCTGCCTCTATCTTCAAAGCACATCACCCTGACTGTGCCTCATCACATTGCCTTCTCCTTAACTCTGACCCTCCTGCCTCCCTTATAAGGACCCTTGTGATTAATTACATGGGCCCACCTGGATAATCCAGGAAAATCTCCACCTCAAGATTCTTAACTTATTCATATCTACAAAGTCCTTTTTTTCTTTTCTAAGTATATTTTATTGATTATTATTTACAGTTGTCCCATTTTTTTCTCCCCCTGCTCTCCCCCTCCTACCAGCATCCCCCCAGTCTTAGTTCATGACCATGGGTCATGCATACAAGTTTTTTGGCTTCTCCATTTCCTATACTATTTTCAACCTCCCCCTGTTTATTTTGTACCTACATTTATGCTTCTTGTTCCCTGTACTTTTTCCCCCGTTACCCCCTATTTCCTCCCCACTGATAACCCTCCATGTGATCTCCATTTCTGTGATTCTGTTCTTGTTCTAGTTGTTTGCTTAGTTTGTTTTGGGTTTTGTTTTGTTTTTTTTTTTTTAGGTTCAGTCATTGATAATTGTGAGTTTATTGTCATTTTACTGTTCATACTTTTTATCTTTTTCTTAGATAATTCCCTTTAACATTTCATATGATAAGGGCTTAGTGATGATGAACTCCTTTAACTTTATCTTATCGGGGAAGCACTTTATCTGTCCTTCCATTCTAAATGATAGTTTTGCTAGACAGAGTAATCTCAGATGTAGGTCCTTGCTTTTCATGACTTCGAATACTTCTTTACAGCCCCTTCTTGCCTGCAAGATTTCTTTTGTGAAATCGGCTGATAAGTCTTATGGGATCTCCTTTGTGGGCAACTATCTCCTTTTCTCTTGCTGCTTTTAAGATTCTCTCCTTATCTTTAATCTTGGATAATTTAATTATGATCTGTCTTGGTGTGTTACTCCTTGGGTTCAATTTCTTTAGGACTCTGAGCTTCCTGGACTTCCTGGAAGTCTATTTCCTTCACCAGATTGGGGAAGTTCTTCTTCATTATTTAGTCAAGTAAATTTTTAATTTCTTGCTCTTCCTCTTCTCCTTCTGGCACCCCTATGATTCAGATGTTGGAACACTTAAAGTTGTCCCAGAGAGTCCTAAGTCTCTCCCCATTTTTTGGAATTCTTGTTTCTTCATTCTGTTCCTGTTGAATGTTTATTTCTTCTTTTGTTACAAATCATTGATTTGAGTCCCAGTTTCCTTCCCTTCACTGTTGGTTCCCTGTATATTTTTCTTTATTTCACTTTGCATAGCCTTCACTTTTTCCTCTATTTTGTGTCCATGCTGAACCATTTCTGTGAGCATCCTGATTACCAGTGTTTTGAACTATGCATCTGATAGGTCGGCTATCTCCTCATTGCTTAGTTCTTTTTCTGGAGTTTTATTCTGTTCTTTCATTTGGGCCATATTTCTTTGTCTCAGCGCACCTGTTACATTACAAGGTGCAGAGCCTTACGTACTCACCAGGGTAGGGCAACCCACATTAATGCATTGTGGCACTGTATGTGGGGGAGGGGTCCAAAAGGGAACACTGATGCTTGCTGGGCTCTTGCCATACTTTCAGTCACTTTTCCCACTACCCATAAGAAAATTGGGCCTTTCTGGTGCTGATTTCCCAGTAGGTGGGTTTGGGTATGTTCTAGGACCCCATGGGTCTCTCGGATGAACTCTTCTGCAAGGCTAAGAGTTTCTCCCACTGCCTTAACTCCCACAGGTTTTTACAGACAGAGGTTTGGAGGCTTTAGTTTCCCATACTGGAACCCTGGATTGTGTTGTATTTCTCACTCCCCATTTGTTCTTCCCAGCTTACCCTCATGTGAATGTAGGACCCCCAGTCCACCACCACCTTGCCCAGCCCAGTCTGTCGCCTTGCCACAAGCCCTCTCCACCTTGGCTGCCTATCTCCTCCCCTCCTAACCAGTCTGGATGAATGCTTCTTCTTTAACTCCTTTGTTGTCAGACTTCCATACAGTTCGATGCTCTGGCAGTTCTGGTTGTTTTGGTTTTTAAATTGGTTGTTTTCCTTCTTTGGTTGTGCAAGGAAGCAAAGCGTATCTACCTATGCTTCCATCTTGGCCAGAAGTTCCGCCCTTTTTTCTATATGAAATTATATTCACAGATTCTGAGGATTAGGATGTGAGTATATCACAGTGGAGGGGGGTATTAATCAGCCTACCACAACTACCAAAGGACAAAAGGGGACATTCATGTAAAGTACCTAACAGTTCCTGGGACCCAACAGGCCCTGAAGACCACTCTTTTTTCCTTCCCCACTCCATACAGAACACTTGTGCCCAGAGGGATTATTATACATCATGCCCCACCTGGCATAAATGACTCACTTTGGCTCCAAGGCAAGTTTTTTTGGCCACCTGGAAACTGCATGTCTTCACATCAAGACTCTGGCTATTCCCAACTTTGTAATGAGTCACTTCTGGCCATCAGAGGCCACCATTTTTCTGGTCATTGGTCCTTTGCTTGCAAGCAAGGGAAACCCACTCAAACTAGATGGAGTCACTGTAGGACAACAATAAGCAGTTGAGCAACCAGCAACAGGAAACTGGACCATAGTAGACTGCAGATACTCCTAGAGTTCTCCCTCTGGACCATGTGCTCTTGCATCTCTGCTTCTCTCTGCTAATGATCTCCAAGGACCAGCTTCTAGGCAAGGCTTGAGAGCCTCTCCTTGACACCTTCAGCTTGCCCATGGATCTGGCTGGCCTTGGCTCCAACTCTGGTCCCAACATTGTATGACTTTTCCTTGCTCAATACGATCTCATCCAACCAGTCTCTATAGCTTGTATTCACTTTACCTGTAGAAATAATGAATTGGCTCAATGTGTCATAGATCCCTGTCTTAGCCAGTTCTAGCTATTCTAGCAAAGTACCATAGACTAGGTGGCTTATAACAACAGAAATTTCTTTCTCATAGTTCTAGAGGTGGGAAGCTCTGAGTGGCAGACTTCCAGCTACTCTCTGTACCCTCACAAGATGGAAAGAGGGAAGGGAAGCAAGCTCTCACATAAATCTTACATGGGCACTAATCCCATTCATGAGGGCTCCACCCTCTTGGCCTGATCTAACCCTAATTACTGCCCAAGGCTGTACCTCCTAGTACCATCACACTGAGGGTAGAGTTCCGACATATGAATTTTGGGTGGGACACAAACACTCAATCCATAACAAGCTCCCTGAGTTAGATGTTCATCCCTTGCTCAACTGGGTGTATAGTGAAGGGGCTGAAATCACAGCACAAACCTAGGCTTTGGTTTTTTTTGTGGGAGGAGGAGGGAATTTCCAAACAAGGCAATCTGGACTAGATACTCACTCTAAAACATATGTACTTGACAACCACCCATTTCTGAAAGGGACCCAAAACTCTGCTAATATTCAAAAGTAATCATTTGTTTTATTACTGCTTGGAATACCCAATAATTATCAGTAAACTGCCTAATCATTAAGAATGAAAACGCTGTGAATTGCTAATCACAAATTCCCACTTCCTTGTCCTATCGCTGACAGCCTAGTCTAGTAAAAGATACCAACAGGTCCCAGAATCTAATGCTACCAGCTGTTGAGAAGCAAAGCTGTTTATTTCCTCCAAAGGTCCATGCAGCTCAAAACATGGATGAGAGTTCCCAGTCTTGGGACTGAAGGCATGTCCTTCTATACTCTTGAACCTAAGGCAGCCATCATCCAACAGGACAAGTAACCTAAGCCTGCTGTCTACACTTCCAATGATTAATGCAAAATTTAAGGAAATATCGAGGTGTGTCTTGACCTCAAAAAGCCAAGAATTAAAAGGTAGACAGAGAAAAAAAGAATCTAACCAATGAAAGACCTTAGCCACTCCCCAGAGTCCTGGAGTTGGAGTCACCTTGTTCTCCCAGTGTCAATGGTGTCATTTGTCACTAAGATCTTGTGGGCCTCCTGACCACATGACTCTTCTCCCAAGAGGGAGGTGTGACATTCCTGTGTAGGTAAGCCTCCCCCACTACCTCCCACCACTTTCCTCCTACCCTTGTACGCATAGAAAGGTAGCTAAATAAATGTGAGCTTGCTCCCATCCTGGCCCCTCTAGTCCTCATCTGTTTCAAGCATACTAGAGAAATGGAGGGAGGTTAGGAGACTCTCAGTTGGAACAATGGGACTCCTGCCCACCAGGGAGGAGAGAGGGGATGCTTCTCCACCAGAGTTGACAGGGTCCTGCCTCTCTGCTGAGCCCAGCGTAACAGAACACAGAGAAAATGAGAGTAGGATGCGTGCTGAGTATGTTTATCAGCCCGTTTCCAATTCTGTGTCTGAAATCAAACAGCCAAGGATCTGCATGCTTTGAATTTTAATCTGTCCCTTTAGGGCAGTCACAGGTTACAAATACAGAAAGAGAGTTCTGAGTACAGTGAGCTGGCTGTGTGCATACATTCCTCCCTTGTGTTTTCCTTTAGCATAGGGGTCCTCCTCGCTCTTGGTTTAGCCAAAATTCTTGTGCCAACACACAAAAAAAGAGAAAGAGACATTTTTATTTCCATTCAATAAAGACCATCTGACTGTGCTCAGGAGGCAACAGAGTAGCTGATGAAATCTCATTTCCTCTCTCCAACAGTTATCTACTCTGACATCTCAGTCCCCAGGTGAGTGAGTTGGGAAAGGAATTTGTTTATCACAGAAGCTTGGTCACCATGAAAGTAGATGCTCAGCTTTCAAAAACCCCTCTCCATGGTGGCAAAAAGAAACCAAATATTTGTTCTATGGGGTCTTGAAATCAAAACAGAAGTTAAAATAAATATCAAAAAAACGAAACATTAGAACTCTGGGAGTAGCCATTGATCTCAGGTATTATGAATTATGTATTCCTTTTATGTTACCTTATGCTGTACATTCCAACATCTGTGACCAGGCTCTGCATTCTGAAAAGTTATGCACAGTCTCTAGATGTGAGAGATAGAGTTCTAAATTAAGGGGGTGGGGGGAGAGGCTGGGGAATGACACATTTTCTGAGTAGGAAAAGATGATACCACTAATAGCTCCTAAAGTCCCTATAAATCAAAGCACCTGACACTCAACTTGGCCACGAGGAGATCTGACTCTTGGCCAAGTCTAAGTCTACACGCTTGGCAAGTGTATAAATGGCTGATTGGGACTTAATCCTATTTAACTTGCAAATACAAAAAAGAGAAAGAAATTGAGATAAGTTTTTTCAGGACAAATTGGTTTTATTTTTCACAGACTCCAAGGGCAGTGCTGCTTTCTTTTCCCATTTCAGACTCTATTCAAGACGTTTATTTAAACCTAATCAAAGGCTTCTTCTCTTGCAAATTGCATCAGTGTTTTGGAAATTATGGATGATCACCCACCATACAAGTCAAAAATATGGAACCATGTTATTTTTCTTTAGATCTACTTCAGTAAATGGGGTAAATTATTGAGGGAGCCCACAAACCTCATGTCAATTATACTTCCTCTGGGTTTGGTAAAGAAAAAAAAGACTCCACCTTCTCTGGAGGCAAATCTTTGGCCATGAGCCATTTATGCAAACACAATTGTAAAAAAGAACCCTAATTTGCACACAGACATTCATTCTTATACCTTTCCCACGTCAAATCCATCTCAATGCTAAATGGACCCTTGCAGTTCATTGATTTCTTTCTTTGTTGCTTTCAAGGACAAAAATTCCTAGAAACAGGGCTACTCGAAGACTGAACTTCAGAAGAAACCCACCCTGCCAACAACTTGATCTCCGACTTGCAGCCTCTGGAACTATGAGAAAATAAATGTCTATTGTTGAGGCCACCCAGTCTGTGGTATTTTGTTACAGCAGCCCTAACACACTGATACACTAACCATGCATCTCTTTGAAGAATTACAATATACACTAACAGGGTAAAGGCTCTACGAAGCCCTGCCAAAAGATGACCTTTAAAAGGCACATCCCAAACTGCTGTATTTCTTTCCTGCGCAGAAATGCCATTACCAAGACTGAGCACAGTGAGAAGGCCACCAGGATATCAGTAAAAAGTATGTTCTTGCGCTTCAGAAATAAAAAGGTAGATAGCTAATTGTCAAAACCAGTACCCAAGTTATAAAAAAAGGAGGTATGTCATAAAAAATGTGGAAGCCTTCATGGTGCAAGGATAAAAGCACCAAAGTTAAAACCAAAGCTTAAATTCCATCTGTGTTCTTAACTGACTCGGTGACCTCGGTCTAGTCCCTTCCCCTCTTAGACCTCACTTTCCCCATTTGTAAAGTGAGTGAACTGGCTGGATGACCACTTTAGCTAGATTTCGCCCAAGTCATCAAATGCTGGTGTGCCAATGTTTCTTAGTGTTCCTCTAGGTAATCTGCCAAGGTCTCCTCTTCTTGGTTTCTGGCTCTCCGGTTGGCGTTTTCTTGTGTTTGCCATTTTTAATTTGAAAGCACATCTCATGACTAAGCACCCAGTTCCTCCCTGATGCTTCCAGTGTTCCTGGTCTTTAATTTTTCTAATCTTTAATTACCGTAGCAGGATAACATTGTGACAAATTCCCAGGCTGTTCTGTCTCTGTGTATTTCCTTTATCTATCTCCAAACCTGAGCATTCATTCTATGCCAGCCATCTTAGGGAGGGGATCACATAGCAAAGTACACAGAAGAAGTGAGTCAATTCCTGGCTTTTGAACTGAAAATCTTAAGTCCTCAGTGGATTTAGGTCATAGAAGATACAAGACGAAGAACAAAGCTGGACTGACTGGCTAGAGATTTCCTGAAAGACTTCTGATTCCTAAATGATAAAGCAAAACTCTTTCTATCCCCTCCTGTTCTCAAAAGTCATCCCCGAGTAACAAGGAGGGCAAGATACAGAAGCAAAACCTCCATATTAATGAGGCTGCAAGTGATCTGTAAAATCAAACCGTGACATATAGAAATAGAGAAGGATAGAAAAATGGAAAAGGACATGCAGAGAAAGGTCAAAGCCAAGCACAGGGAAAAGGAGATCATGAGAAACAAACCAGCTCATCCCCTCAGGCCCTTAGAAAGGCAAAAAGGATGGGAGGCAACAGATACTTGGAACGTGCGGCATTGCCCTGGCCTGCTGGCTCAATTTGTTGGAGCATCGTCGGTACACCAAAAGGTTGCGGGTTCAATCCCCAGGTGGGGCACATGTGGGAGGCTGATCAATGTTTCTCTCATGATGATGTTTCTCTCATCTCTCTCCTTTTTTCTCCTTCATTATTAGCTCTATGGGCTAGCTTAGCACTTAGCAGCAACACTGCAAGCTACAAGGTAATGAAGCAACTGCTTAACATTCTTACCGAACATTAATTTTGGCCTAAATTCTTGCCCTGGCCAAACTTTCAAACAAGTGTGAGGGTACAATGAAGATACTTTCAGACATTCATTGGCTCAAAAAATTTTACCTATGTGCACCCCTGTCTTAAGAAACTGCCAGAAGTTGTTCTCAGCCAACGTGAGGAAGTAAATCATGAAAAAACAGAGTTCTGGGGTTGAGGAAACAGCTTCCAACACAGACCAGAAGTACAGGGAACCCCAGGATGATGGCCATTTGGCACCCAGGGCAGGCTGGAGCAGGAGGATAGAGGACACCAAGAGGAACGTCTCCAGGGGGAAGAAAGGTTTGACTGTGTAGAAATTTGTACTAAAAACTGTTTCAGAGAATTATTGGGGGGTGTAAGAAGGTTTAGCCAGAAATGCAAAGGAAACAAGAAAATGTCACAATTAGTAACATTTTAAAAGCATTGTTCAAGAAAGGACATAGGACCATGGTATGTCCAATAGCGAATAATAATAGTATAGTTATAATAATGAAAACTGTAATATAACTCAATCGAAAGAAGGAAAGAGTGGAAGGGATGAATAAAAGCGAAAACTTCTCATCCACCATAACAGGAATTCAGTAGAGAAAATCTCTCAAGTAGACAGATCAAAAGAGAGTCATAGACACATTATTTATGAACCTGGAGAAATGGCTTTTAAAAAATGGAAGAGGATGCCTCTGGGGAAAGAGGAGGAGGAGAGGAGGGGAAGAGGGAAGCTAGGCTTGCTCTTTTTCATTATGTGAGTTTCAGTACTATGTGTCCTTCATGGGCTGATGCCCAGATGAGGAGGAAGATATCTTGGGATGACCGCATGGATGGCACCAAATCCCCACCGAGCCCCTGACAGTACCTGAGACTCCTAGATCTTGCCCCGCTACCAGAAAGGGGAAAGGGACCCCCAGAAGACTAAAAACTGTCCTCCCCCCTGCAGAATAAGGGCTTAAATAAAAATTAAATTCAGTCATAGAATGGTGAAATTACATTTCTTAGCCACCTGAGTGAATGGACTGATCCCCGTTCTCGCTCACAGCATGGCCCAATAGAACTTTCGGCAGCGGTGGAAATGTTCTGTGCTGTTCAATGCAGCAGCTGTTAGCCACAGAAAGGTGCCCTAGAACGGTGGCCAGTGTCTGAGGAACCAAGTTTTTTCTTTTGCTTAACTTTAATTGGTTTGAATTTAAATAGTCATGTGTGGCTAGTGGCTACCACGCTGGATGGCAGAGTAGGGTATCATTCCTGAGTCAGTCCGTCGTTCAGTAAATATCGATGCGTGGCAACGCGGCGTTTGTCAGGGGCCCTGCAGGATCGGAGTCCAGGCCTCACGGCCATGTCAGCAAATGCTCACTTGTTGGAGCAGAAGCGAGGAAGCAAGTTGCACTTGACCTTAAAGCAGCAGGATAGTCAAAATTAAGAGAGAGAGAGGTGCCATCTACCAAGAGTTCTCCTAAAGAAATTGCAGTCAGGTATTTGGCTCTATGTCCTGAGTGGCCCTAGAAGCAGAGAAGATAAATCATCACCCAGAATGGCTCAGTACATACAACAAGGTCCAGATAACTCTCACCTCTCGTGACCATGGTCAGCTGACCAAAAGACATGTGACCCTGGCCAAGTTTATTTAAAAGCAGCTGCTTCTTTGTGATTTCTTCCAGAATGCACGCAAAATCTTTCACACAGCTTAGGTGCAATGTACTTCGGAGGGTGATTTACATGAACAAATTCAGCTGTAAATTCAGTTCACCTTTATACCACATTTTATAAAAT
Organism: Anoura caudifer; assembly: GCA_004027475.1. Lineage (NCBI taxonomy): Eukaryota > Metazoa > Chordata > Mammalia > Chiroptera > Phyllostomidae > Anoura > Anoura caudifer. The sequence continues at coordinate 133,090 of PVKU01001125.1, read as the reverse complement.
CAGTGCTTAAATACCAAATGACTTTCAAAAATAAATAAGTATCGGTGTCTACTGTGCACCAGCCTCTGTTCCAGGATATCGAACCCGACATTCCTCGCCTCTTCCCTCACAGCAAATCACTGTAATCAGCATATTACTGCAAATTACGGTGAGTGCAGTGAAGGAAAAGGGTAGGGTGGTATAAGACAGTGTAACTGGGGCCCTTAATTTGCACTGAGGAGGCCTCTCAGGAAAAAACAAAAAGAACAGCGGGGAATTAAGTCTGACGGAAGGCCAGGGTACATGCCGCCCAGGGCCAGGGCGGGAGAGACGACAAGACAAGGAACGCCAGCTCACGGGAGAGGTGAGCAAAGAGCAGACTGCCAAGGCCTCCTAGGCCGAGTCAGGGGTCTCTGTGTTATTCTAAGTGACGTGAGCAGAAAATCTTTCAACGAAAGTGTCGTGAGCACATTTCCATTTTTAAAAGACGGCTCCAGGAGCAGTGTGGAGCATGCAGTGGGAGGCCAGAGGGAAGAAGCAAAGATTTGTAGGGGGCTGTCACGAAGGGAATCTGGGGGAGAGGTGACAGGGGTAGTGACAGTGACTCAGGCCAAGCTGGAGGCAGCTGGGGTGGAGAGATGTGGACAGGTTCCAGGTGTTTGAGGGGAAGAGTTGACGGAGTGATGGACTGGATGCGGGAGGGAATGGAGAGGGGTATCAAAGAGACTCCTGGCTTCCTGCATAAGAAAATGAGGGGGAGGGGAAAGGTCTCTTCCTGCTAAGAGAAGGGCAGGCATGGAGGGGCTGAGGTGAGGGGAAAGGTCACGAGTTCCTGCCTCCTGTGATTTCCTCGTCAGTGCTACAGAGATGTGTTCTCCAGTTTACCCCAGGCCACCACCCAATCTTGGAAGGAACTGGGGAGGGCAGGGCCCATCACATTTAGCTCCCCTAGGACCTTCCCTCCTGGGGCCTGAGTTTCTGCTCACAGCTCATTCCTCAGCAACAGCCCCCTCTGGTGGACAAGCATCTGCTCCCACTCCCCACATACCACTGTCTCACTGAAATCTGGGTTTCCACAGCAGGGCCTTACTTCCACCTGGAATTCTTGCCACTGATTGGTGTCTCTTAGGGCCCCGTACCTGTGCTGAGAGGTACAGGATAGGTCCCCAGGAGCCTGTCCCAAGCTTGAAGAGTAAGGACCACATGCCTGTGACAGGGCAGGAAGCTTGGCATGAGGATCTGGTCAAGGGAGCAGACTGGGTTCGGAGGAAAGGGCCTGGTGTCAGTTTCCAGGAAGAAAGTGTGACTGAAATACAGGGAAAAGCCAGATCAATAGGGACAGGGAACAGGAACAGAGCCCAAGCAGAATGGAAGGTGAGGGAGGTGACAGGGCAGAGAGCTTCTCTGGGAGGGGTCCTCAGGAAGAACCCCCAAGCAGTGGGCTACAAAGCAAGGGGACCTTTGACAGCCTGCTGCAAAGGAACTCCTGGAGGAACTCGGGGAAAGCATTTCCTGATCAACTCCGAAAAGCTGGGTCCATTCTCCTTTACACAGAAGAGGCACTGCACCCCAAACTCAGCAAAACCTCACTACAGAGGACCACCTGGCCCAAGGGTATGCACACCGAACAATCAGCCTGTCGGGTGCACTGGGGCCATGCAGCCCTGACCATGCCTCTCAGGTCTAGCAGGTCATAACCCCACAGACTCCTCAAAGCTCCGATCTGGACCACAAGTATTTGTGGGGATGGAATGGGGGTGATTCCAGCCACCGCCTTGGAAAAAGGGGTTGGCCAGAATAAATGCTCCATGACAGTGTCCGCAAGGTGATGTGAACAGAAGCTAGCCCTGCTTTGTGGCCCGCGTTTGATGTGACACACACAGGCCTCAGCATAAATGGCACCCCTCCAGGAGGGCCTCCAGGCACCCCAGACCAGATCATTTGCCCTGTCATATATTCTTCTCTTTTTTAATCTTTTTAAAATAGATTTTATTTCTTTATTTTTAAGGAGAGGGGAAGGGAAGAAGAAAGAAGGGGAAAGAAACATCAATATGTGGTTGCCTATCACACGCCCCAAACTGGGGACCTGGCCCGCAACCCAGGCATGTGCTCTGACTGGGAATCGAACCAGTGACCCTTTGATTCACAGGCCAGCACTCAACCCACTGAGCCACACCAGCCGGAGCCATATATTTCTGCAGGGCCCGATGCTTCCCTCTCTCAGTGCTTGCCGGCTTTCCAGCAATTGCCTGTTGACTGGCCTCTTTTCCCCGCTGGAGGTCACCACCATGAGCTCGGGAACCACCTCTGTCTTCTTTACTATCTAAAGCCCAGCACAGGGCACGTCGTGGTGCAAGTGTGGCACTCTCCCCATGTCAATCCCATGTCAGTGAGGAGCCGGCTCCTTGCTCGGAGAAGATCCGTCACCACCCCTGCCCTCCAGAGGCCTCCTCCAGGAGCTGGGAGAAACTCAGAAGAAGCTGCCATTTCCTGAAAGCAGAGAAGTGCTTCATCAGTGGGCCAGTTGCCCATGAACTGGCCTAGCTAGGAAAAAACTACTGCACCTACTTGAATGCCCTAAGCAAACGCTCCCAAGGTTAGGGCCACATTTTCCTATCGCAGGTTAAAAATGTTTGGACTAAGATGTTGCAGGCGCTTGTATATTAAAGTATAAGTTCTAACAGAACCAACAACATCGCTTCGGCTGTACAGAAGACGTCAGATGCCGCTACAATATTCATCGTCTTTCCTCCTGACTTAAATCATTTCCTCAGCCACGGGCACCGTCAGTCCAGAATCTGATGTACAGCTATCAGAGAGAATAACAGACACTTAGCTGCTCCAACCTTGACTCCTAAAATAAGATAATAATTCTTTTGACACTTCAGAAAATATACCATCAGTTGGTCAAGAATGGATGAAGTCATCTGACTGTATTTCCAGGGCCCAGTAGGGGCTGATTTAAGCACATTTGTTTTACAGAATCGAAGAGGAGAGAGGGAAAGGAGATTGCTGATTCTTTTTTATTTTTTTAAGATTTTACTTATTTCTTTTTTAGAGAGGGGAAAGGAGGAAGAAAGAGAGGGAGAGAAACATCAACCGGTTGCCTTTCGCATGCCCCCAGCCCGGGACCTGGCCCTCAGCCCAGGCACGGGCGCCCACCAGGAAGCAAACTGGCGACCTTTAGGTTCACCGCATGACACCCAACCCACCGAGCCACACCCATCAGGCCAGATCCCTGATTCTTAAACCCAGAAAAGTCATGGCTTTACTACTTAACTGCAGGCTAAGACCATATTAATTTTATTTCAAATGTAGGTATCCAAGCTAAGAGGCTGTCACGAAAGGTTTAAAACTTAAATCAAATGTTCTTTCCAATAAGGTCATTAGTGACAGGCTGAAATGTTGCAAGGGATGTATTACATGATGGGTGTTTGTCATTCAGTCAAAGAAAAATATGCTGCGTGAGCCTAAAGGGTCATTTTCCGAGCCACGAGGCATTTTTAAGGGGCAAAGCTGCCAAGTGATGAAATCCAAATTGCCGCCCTCCTTCCTCCTGCCGCATTAATTACTCCTGCACGCTGCAAAGACACGCTTCTTGCTAGCATGCCACTGTCTCCCCATGCTGCCTGGCTAGGAATTCAGAACAGCACAGCTGAACAAATGCTCTCCAGGAAGCCTCCAGGCCCCAGGAGAGGGAGGAGGAGAGGAACCCTACATAGTCAGAGAGGTCCCGAGGCTTTTCCTCCACATCATGTTTGTAGACATGTCTGGATGTTTGTATTTGGGGGTAACCAAGGGCCCGCGGTGGGTGTGGATTCAAATTCCACCAGTTGCTACAAAACCTGTCATAGGGGCATTAAGTAATAATATCACTGCTATCTCCCCAGCTTCTGCAACAGTAATGATCCGACGTTTGCAGAATCCCCGACATCTCTATGAACAATCTAAGGCTCCACAAAGCAAAGTTCATAAACCACTCAGGAATATACATTTGCATGAGCGTGGGCAAGATCAAAGCCTTTCCCCACCACTTCCAAGCTGGGTGAGTATGTATAAATGCTGTAACAAAGTAAACAACTCTCCCCAAGGGCCCCCCAGGTCCTCCCAGAATCTCTTGCTTCACTCCAAAAACTGATAGTATCCTCACTGATAAGTAATTATAATAACCAACTAGCAACAGTGGTTGCAATAAGCAGAATAACTCATAGAGAGCGATACAGATAGAGATGGTGGACATAGACATGACAGAGACATGGACATGACATAGACATGGACATGACAGACATGGACACATAGACATGGACATGGATATGACATAGACACAGAACTTCACATTCTGCAAAGTATTTTCAACATGTTATCTCACACTCCTCTCCTCACAGCCTTACATAGGAGGGAAGAAGCACAGGCCCCCTCTCTATGTTCTAGACCAAGAAGCAGAAGCTCAGAGACATGAAACATCTGACCCAAAACCACACAACAAAGAAGGACATGTGCCACACTAAGACTGGGAGTTTCTGTCTTCACCTCCAATGTTCTCTTCCTTACGCAGTGCAGCCCCCTCACCCAGCACCTACAAGGGCGCATCAGTCAGCACCCATATGGGTGCATCACTGTGCACAGCCCTCTCCAAGAGTCCTGCAGTCAGGCTGTGGTCCCAGGAAAAATGGCAGACCGTGCCACACAACTACCTGGGCTGAGCTTGCCGACCGAGGGATGGAGTAGGCAGATTGGCTCTTGCCTAATCGCCAAACCTACTTCTCGAGTACTGCAAACAAGCATTCATGGATGCCCATAAAAATGACCACATTATGGTGATATGGCTGCTCTGGCCAACTAACTTCAACAGTATTAGATTTTCCGTTCTGATACTACATGCAGAACTCATTATAACAGGATAATTCTCTATACTCACAAATTGCCCGTAAGAACAAGTCATCTTTGATATCATGTTCAAGTGGCATTTGGTATTGAAAAACTACTGGTGATTCCCAAATCTGCCTAAACTGGCAACTTCAAGCTGTATTGACACAGCAGAAAATCTGGAACGTCAAAAAGCAGGTCTGCCTCCTTCCTTCTCACACACTGAGAAAACACCGTCTCCCTGCCTACATCTTTCCGGACCCCTGGGTTCAGAGTGGGGCACCCTTGGTTTCTAGCAGGCTTATAAGTGTTCGGCCTTGCCTAGCCTTTGGGGAACTCATGCTCCTTTCCCAGGAGATCCCCACGTACCTGGGCTTCCCTGCCAGGAGAGACCTTGGAGTTGATCTTATTTTACAGATGAGAAAACAGAGGCCAGGAGAGTTGAAGCCTGTTGCCCAGAGACAATCAGCAATTTTCAGTAGAAGCTAGGATGGGGGCATAGAAGACACTGGATACATCAAAGGAGCAGGTGTTGTTCCTAATTGACTGTGCAATAAGACAGCCCGCCATTTTTGCTTCCTCGGGGTAAGTGTAACTGTTTAGCAGTGCCAGGCTAAGCTCTGTGCCTTACGTGGTGAGCCTTATATCAACAGAACAAAAGATATACATTATTAGCCTCATTTTATAAAGGAGATAGGTTAGGCTGAGTTGTCCAAGGTCATACAACTAGCAAGAAGCAGAACCATAATCCAAGCATAGTTTTGTCTGTCTCCGTGGCACGTGCTCATCCTCCTTCTCACCTGTGGTGTCACAGAGGCACTGAGTTTGGTTGGTCTGGAGGCTGGTACTCACCTGGATTTTGCAAGTACAGTTCCAAGTAGGCTGCTGAGCCACTGGTTCTGCTCTCAAGGCGGAGAAGTCTTTCTGCTTAGCTGTCAATGGGGCCTGGAGCAACTTGATGCTTACTGCTCACCCAAAGATACAGAGGTCTCCCGACCATTGGCCCAGAAGGTGCCTTTTATGAACCGAGCAGCTGGGAGTCTCCACCTTTAACCTGTCACCACCATGCCTGGGCCCGGGTGCATGCCCTTGCCCGCTCTGGCGCTAGGAGGCCAGCCAACTTCAAAGACTTCTGTCAGAAGAAGTAGAAACCTCCTGGGTAGTAGAAACAGGGCAAAGGTCAAGGAATAGCGTGTGACTCAGACCCAAGTGACACGACTGCCACCTGAACCTGCCCCACACCAGCACGGACACCCTCCAGACCAGGCAGTCTACTTCCCCTGGGCCCTAGGCTCCGCGCTTCGGGAGTCTGCTCACGTAGAGGAACGGCAGACGGCCTCTGCATGCTGGTGGGGAAGAAAGAAAGCAATTGATTGTGTTGGGGAGAATTTTATGTTAGTCTTTTTATTATCTCAAAAAGGGTCGTGAAATCTTCTAAAGCAAAATCAATTACAAGCACGCTCCGGGAGGCCAGAGCAGCCCTTTGGCTTCTGAGCAACAGGCAGGTCTCCAGATGACAAGCCTCAGCCTCTGAGCAGCTCCCTGGTCCTCCCTGCTTGCTTGGGTCCCTGTCACCCTCTGCCTGTTCTGTCAGCTTATGGGATGGCTCCGCCCCAAGACCCTCAGTATTTGATGGGGCCAGGGGTAGATACCGGGTCCAAGCTGGCCCAATCAATTCCCTCTCCCAGGAATTAGGAAGTGGACCCAGAGCCTCTGAATGTGGCGAGAACACAAGTGATACTAATCTGGCATTCGGGGAGACGGCATTGTCTGCCACAGTCTCCAAAAAGCAGAGAAAACCCACCTGGATCAAAGGAGCAACTGATGGGTGGAAAGAAGCAGAGACAAAAGACAGAGTTTGGCAAGCCTTCAGACCTTGGCACCAGACCCTCTACTGGACTTGACCTCCAGAAGGAAGTCAGGCAGATCAGAATCCCCTTTTCTCAGTGAAGCTGGCTCAAGCCAGTCTGCAACCAAATATTAGGAGGGTTTTTGGGGTTTTTTTTCCAGTTTGTTTGGGAAGTATAAGAAAACTACCCCTTCCCCCCCCCAAAAAAAAAAACTACACCAGAAATTTATTTGTTTTTATTTTTTAAAAAACAGTATGTTTTATGAAATATACATAACAGCAAAGCCATGGAGACAGAAAACAGACGGTTTGCAGGGGTTGGGGAGGGGGTTAATGGGGAGAACTGCTTTAATAGGTAGGGGGATTTTGGGGGGGTGATGAAAATGTTTTAGAACTTAATGTAAGTGCTGGCTGCACAACATTGTGAATGTACTACATACCACTGAATGGTACATTTTTAGATGGTTAATCCCATGTTACGTAAATTTCACCTCAATTTTTTAAAAATGGAAATAGCATATTACACCTATGAATATCAGGAAGTTCCATTAAAATGAAGAATTTCCTAGCTTGCTGAAGTACCTTATTTATTAGTTCATTTACTCATTAATTTAAAAAATACATATTAAGCGTTGACTATTTGCCAGCTACTGTGCTGAGGATATTACGTGAGCGAGACAGACACAGTTGTTGCCTCAAAGAGCTCAGAGAGGACAATTAACAAAGGAGCTGTAACACTGAAGCAGCCCAGGGGCACCCATTGCTTTCGTCCTCTGGCACCCACACACCCCTTTCTTCTTGAGGTGGAACTCTCCTTGGCAACAGGGAACGAATTCTCCAGGATACGGAAAGGAGGTTGATACTACCCACTCCTTCCAAGGGGTCCACCAGGATACCCCTGGCCACGCTGATTTGTTCAGGAACGGACACGTGTCCAAAGGGGAGCCCATCAGAATCTCCCTGGAACTCTCAGCCATGGCTATCCTGAAAGATGCTTCCTTTTCACTGGTGTTACTAAGGAGTAGGATGTAAGTATGGGGTGCTAGTGGTGATCGTCTTGCCCATCAGTGGGGATAACTGGTCCAAGAAATTGAGGAAAGAAAGAGATCCAGAGCCCTACATCTAGCTGCCCCACCGATGTTTCCAATAATTGAGCCAAGAAATTCTTTTTTAGCATAAGCTTCTTGGAGCTGTATTCCATCCCTTTTATTTAGATTCTTCCCTTGCAAGGAGGACAAGAGCTATGACTAGGGAATTGCCTGGTACCATGGAAGCGCATAGCAGGAGCAGGAGCATCTGTTAGAAGATCACAGGTTATGTGAGGAACTCTCTCCCGTAATTTACATGCACATTCTAGATTTCAGCGCTGCCTATTGAACACTGGTGCTCAAACCGCTGTTGCTGAATATTGCTACATTATGTTTTATAAAATGTTTTATGGCCACTGATGCTTGGGAAACACCATACCACAATATACTATTTCTCAGCACTTGGAAAATGGTTTAAAAGGAAGATACTCCAGGGGCCTCTGTGTTGCCAGATCCTTAAGAGAAGTCAAACAATCGTCCTGGGGGTGCCGGAGGAACCCTCAGTCACTGGCAGCCTGAAGAGCCTGAATCGATCATGAACATTTGGCATCCTGCATCACATCCTTCATCCCAGCGGGATTCGGGTTGGTTCCCTAGCAACCCTGCTCCCTTCCTGTCCACCCACCCAGAATCGCAGTCCATCCTTCGCCCTGTAGAATACTGGGATCACTCCCTAATGGTCCGACTCTCCAAGTGTCAGAGAAACTACCTCTTCCCTCCCTCACCTGCCCTCCAGAAAGGAAATTCTCGTCGTTCATCATGCATGACATTTACATACAGCTTTCACAGTTTATAACATCACTTCCCTTTTTATTTCTTCATCGGATGCTCACGGCCACCCCATTAGGTAGGGATCCTTCTCCCCATTTTACAGATGAGGTAACTAAGCCTCAGAGGGGCTGAGTAACCTGTCGAAGGTCACACAGCTAGCAAGACAGTGGAAAGAAGACATCACCTCCTCACAAAAGACTGTGTTCCACATGAATACTGAGACCAAACATTCTCCTACTCCAGTTTCTGGACTTTTCCAGATCATTCTATCATCAGTCTCATTGAAGCTTTGTGCCTCCTGCTATTTGCACTGGTGTGGGCTCTTCCCCTGCTTTACCATCCTGGATGGGGTTTCCACATCATGCCCCCATTCTGAGGGACCTCTGGTCTCCTCCTCACACACGGGCACCTCAGGAGATGGCAAGAGCACAGACACAGGACAATGGCTGAAAAGCACCAAATCCAGGAAACCTTTTGACAACCAGAAGATTTAGGTGACCTGCCCCCCAGAAATGTATAGCTAATATATAAGTTCACAAGAGCAATACACACAATAATTCAGGGTATGGCTATCATTTTTAAAGCTATTGGGGGCTTTGAAGCAGAGAATCTGACCCCAGCAGGACTCTGTCCTGGCTCCCTGGGATAGGCTGAGGAGCACATTCCACCAAGGCTGGGGATAGGGGTCTTTTGGAGAAATCAGAAGAAAGTTTCTCCAAAGAAAGCATCAAATAAGCAGAGGGGATTGTGCATATTTGTTCAATTCAATTTACAAATCCGAGAAAAACTCCAGGGAACGATCTGTCAGCGACATCAGCCACAGCAGTTGTCTGCGGCAGGGGGGGATTTTCTGAGCCCATCTGCCAACCCCTAGTAGTAAAAGTCTGTCTGTGCCCGACACTCCAGGTTTACGTGCATGTGTATATCTGTGCGGCACGTGGTGCTATGGTCGCAGAAGAAACCTTGCTGCCTTTGTAGGTCCCAAGAAGAGAAGTGTTGGCACTTTCACTGGTTTCGATCTGATGTTTTGAAAAACTGTAAATCCCATAATCATGGATGGTTTATTCACAACTCTCCTCTGAAGATTTGTTCTTCAAAACCAACAAGCAACCCAAAAGAATGGTTTGGTTTTTCTATGACAAGTGTTAGAGATGGGGGCCTTGGTCACCATCAGTCCCCAAACCTGTCGGGCCCTGTCCTGGGCAGGTCTGGCGGGAGGGCTCCGGCTGGTCCCTTCAAAGGCATCATCCGCTGCAATCAAGTCAGACTCTCCCGTGTTCTGTTTTGAACCCACTGGTCTTGTTTTTTGGTGAGATTATCCTGTTCCTGGCTTCCGTCTCATTGTTGTGGATCTGGGTACTTCCTCTGCTTCCTGAAGACATCCAGGACTTGGGACCCACCTGACCTGAGTTCTCAGACTGGACATAACTTTTCCAGGTTCTTACTCCCTCCACGGACCCATTCACCTCCCTCGCTCCCTTGCTCTGCCCCACTCAGTGCCTGCACACCTCTAGAAGGCTTTCAAGAATGTTTTTAAACATCTAGGAAATGTAAATGTATTACAGTGAAAATGCTTGTCATTGTTATCTGGTTCTGTTCTGTAAACATGTGGGCAGCCTTGAGAAAACCTTGAAAAGGCATTGTGCTGCTTTCTAGAGGAAGTTGGGAGCCTCTCGCTTTTTGTTGAGGACCTGGGGAAGCAGAGACCTATGAGAGGGCAACCCAGGAAGGGGCAGCGTCACCAGAAGACGGGGGCTGCTGAAGCAGGTGAGCCCCGGAAAGCCACCTGAAAGTCTTCAGGGTCAGGTGCTCCCCAGGAGGGCTTATCCAGGGAAAACCCCCTGAAGTTACACCACTTGAAGCTGGCAACTCCACCGGGGGTTTGGACTTGGCTGCTGGCCAGGAAGGAAGCAGGAGGAAGGCAGAGGCTGAGAAGGGGGAAAGGAGGTGGATGGAAGGAGTCAGGAGATTAATTTTACGGGGCCCTTTGATCCGACTATGATGGGGGCTCATGCCACTCCCTCCCCTCTTACAGAACTAGCCTTATCACCAAAGCAAGACTCCTGAACTTGGTAATGTGAAGGGTGCACTATCTGGCACATGCTTATACTAAAAAAATGATTCATTGTTTATTTGAAATTCAAATTTAACTGGAATCCTGTATTTTATCCGACATCCCTAGGAATGCTCACCCCTCCGAAGCAGTGCCAAGCAGGTCTCAGGATGGGCACCCAAGAGAGAAATGTCGGCTTCCCCCGCAGCCCCTCCCCCTGGGCTCCCCAGCACCTCACACCCCGGCTGGGCTCCATCCCAGCCCCCACACTAAGGGTTGGGACATAGATGATTTTAGTCGCTCCCCCACCTCACCCCTCATTGCCAGAAGGTGTTGTGCAGACTCAGCTGCAGTTCTGATCCGTTCAGCAGCCTTTCTTATGAACAACTGTTTCTTTTCATCTTGACTATTATGCAAATGATAGATGTAAATGACTATACAAATGAGCCGCTGTAAAAAAAAAAAATGGAAAACAGAGAAAATTCATAACGAAGGAACCTGGCACAATGCGGGTGTGCCGATGTGTTCTCCCGTGGCCTTTTCACGTGCCTCTCAACTTCTCTTTACACGGCGGGCGTCACAGCGGATCTCCGAGGGGTTTTCTGGCCTTTTTGTTCCCTCAAGTTGTTGTTTTCATTTGCCATCATCCCATTCAATTAATTCAACTTGAGTCAGTAAATAGTTACCAAAAGCCGACTGTCTGCCCTGCACTGTGTGTGGAACAATAAACAAGCCTAGAGTAATCTCTGCTCTGCAAGGCTTGCGGTTCAGGGTAGGGGTCAGGCACCGAACTGGGGCGTTAACGGAGCCGTCTCCTGCACGGGCTGCAGTATAGTTCAATTGGAAATTTCGCTTTTGAGGAAACAGGTTCCTAAAAAATGCAGAAAGAATATTTTTAAAATTTATTTTTTAAGTATTTTGTGTATGACTCTAGTGGCAGAACAGCGAAATAAAAATAGCCTGGATCGTATTTTATCCTGACTCACGTGAGACCTGGGGCCTCCTGGGGCTTCTACTTAATAAAGCACCGTGGCAACACTGGGGCCAAAACACGTCCTCCTACAGCACAACTTTCAGTGGCGGCGCGAGTGCCTTTGTGTGAATAGATCGTGAACTCTTTAGTCCCTTATTGCTAAGTATTTAAGTTGACCCTAAGCAGTTACTTTTGCAAAACAGAGCAATGAACGCCTTTGTGTGTGAATATCTGTGTGTGCAAATCTGACTGTGTCTTTGGGATAAACTATGGTCCCACCGCTCCGATAGCAAGTCTTGGGGCAGAGACTGGCTAGTTACGCACAAAACCCCTTTTCTCGTCCTCCTGGGCACTCGCTGTTCTTCATCTCCCAGCCTCATTTGTAGGTAGGTGTGACCATGTGACTCATTTCTGGCCGATGGAACGCAGGTGGGAATAAGGTCTCACCCGCCTGGCCTGGCCCATAAAACCTCCCAAATAAGCTCTTCCAGGAACCTTTCCCTGCTTCTAAGAGTCCTTAGAAGCCATGTGTTGGCAGAGCCACAAGATAGAAGGGGTCTGGGTCCCCGAATCACCACTTGAGGAAGAAGAGCTGCCTGCCTGCTGGTTAGGATCACCCACTTTGAACATTAAGCCACTGAGCTTTGAAGTTACATCTGCCATAACAGCTCATCCTGCCCCTACTTCCCACACCTGAATCCAGTCCCTATTGGGCATCTCCCCACTGCAAGTTTCCCTCCCCAGTCACCTGTGCACTTCCCCAGTTTCACCACCGGGACCAGAATCCAGTCTCAGTTTTGGCAGTCTTCCTCCCTTGCCTAAAAGCTGGGCTTCAGTTGAGGCTGTCCTCCCCAGCCACGCACTTGGACAGGCTCCGGTGAATGCTGCCAGCTTCCTGTCCTGGGTGGGGCTTGCCTTGTAGCCTCTGCCCCTGGAAGGCCAAGCTCCACTTTCTTCCCATGGAACAAATAGAATCTACTCGAGTCACAGGATAAATAACCGCACAGATTACAAAGAATCCATTCTCCAGGCTCACTGACCCTCAGCCCATGCCCGGAAACCTCTATGTCGTTTCGTCTCTGTCTCTTTCATAAGAAAGCAAAATGGATAACGCAGCCCTTTGTCGGAGAGCTCTGGGTTACTGGGAATGGAAGCATCTGAGTATGACTGCCCAGCTGCCTGGGGTTTGGGTTCTCAGGGGATGTCGCTTTGAGGTCCTTTTCTCAAAGCCCCTTCCTCCCCCTGTGCGTGGGGAAGCGTCTCTGCAGTTGGGAAACACGCTCAAATGTTCTTTCTGGGAGGCTGCCGGCGGCTCCATCATTGTGCTGTGTCTGCCATCTAGTGGCAGAAAGAGAGGAGGACGGGACGCATCCCTGATAGACCTTGTCCCTGATAGGCCCCAAGAGGACCTATAGAACAGCCTCCAAAAGGCACCTGAAGATGATGGTCATGATCAAAGTTGTTTCCTCCCACTCCCTCTCAAAGCCCTCTCTTTTGCCTGGCAAAAAAAAAAAAAAAAAAAACCTGCTTCCTGTTTAGCCTCCTTCAAATCATGTGCTTTGGGGATTACCTGCAATTAGCTCTTTTAATTCATTTCATTTTTATGAAAATGATAGGTGCACATCATTTAAAAATTAAAACACTACCGAAGACTTTAATGAAGACAGTCACAAATGACTCCAAATTCACGACTCAGAATAGCCAGTGTTGGTAGGGAGACAAGTCACTGCGGCGTCTCCCCAGGCCACCCACCATCCCCAGGCCACCCACCATCCCCAGGCCTCGCACAAGCAGAGAAGCAGTGTGGCTTCCAGCCGTGCAGGGCTTGGGCTTCAGCACCAGGATGCAGGGCTTCCAGCTGGCTCCGCCTCTTCCTCAGGAGGTTACTAAACCTCTGCGTATTTCCTTTGCTCAAGTCTTAAAAACAGGGAGAATAGTGGCATCTCCCCCACAGTGTCACTGTGTGGACTCCCCACACAGTGGGGTGGGGGGGAACAGCTGCCCCCAAATACTTGGCACAGTGCCTGGCACATGGAAAACCTTCACGGTCAGCCATTATTATAATGGATGGATGAACAGGCAAATAGCAAGATGCATTTTTTAGGTGAAGGATTGTTAACTATGCGTACTTTTTACATAAAAAATAGAACTGCCATAGGCTCCAGGAATTCAACTTTTGGGTATTCATCCAAAGAAAATGGAGATAGCCAAAATAGGGAAACATCCTATGTATCCATCGACAGATGAATGGATAAAGAAAATGTAGTATACAATATATACAATGCAATATTATTTGGCCATAACAAAGAAGGAAATCTTGCCTTTTGTACAACAGGGATGGACCTTGAAGGCATTATGCTAAAGTGAAGTGAGTCAAACAAAGAAAAACAAATACTGTGTGACTGACCTCACTTATATGTGGAACCTAAAACAAGCCAAGTTCATCGATACAGAGAATAGATCTATGGTTTGGGGGCCGGGGGTAGAAATGGGAGAAAGGGGCTCAAAATGTACAAACTTTCAGCCATAAAATAAATAAGTCATGGGACTATCATGTACAGCATGGTGACTGTAGTTAATACTGCTCTGCATGTTTGAAAGTTGCCCAGAATAGATCTTCAAGTTCTCATCACACACAGGAGCGAAAAACATTTGTAACTACCCTAGTGCAGATATTAACCGGACTTCTTGTTGTGATCACTTCACAATGTATATAAATATTGAATCATTGTGTTGTATACCTGAAACTAATATAATGTTATATGCCGATAATACTTCAATTTTTTAAAAAAACACATGGGACATGAAAAGAAATGGGATCACGAATCTGTAATTGGAAAGACTAGAAACTGAGTTGCTAAATCCTCCCAGGTCCCCAGGAGATTCGACTGGTGCTCAGTCCCCTGCTGCCTGCATGCCCCCCAGGGATGCTGCCCCCAACAGCGACAGTTCCTGCCTAAGCAGTTCCCACTCAGGAGGAACAAGGAGAGCTAATACCAACCAGAGAAAAGCTGAATTAGGAGAGAAAGCCCATCCTGCTGCCAGCACAAAGCTGGGAGCTCCCTGAGGACGGATGCTGGCTCTCCCCCACACCGCGTTATCCCGGCCCTTCTTTCTGCACCTAGCTTGTCATGGATGCTCTGTCACATGTATGAGAGGAATAAGTGACTGGCAGGTGTGCCTGGAAGTCTAGGCCTAGAGAGCCACTGCCAGGAGATGCCCCACCCTCAGAAGTCACTCTGGCAGAATTCCTGCTTCCCACCAACAGACGTGGTCCATGGATGCAGAGCTCCCACCAACGACAGCGGTAAGTGCCTTGCACCCACCTGTCACTTCATCCTCTGGGTTAAATACTATTTTCCCTGTTTTGAAGTTAGGTAAACTGAGAGTGAGAAAGACAAAGAAACTAACCTGGAGGTGTGTAGCTAGTCAGTAGCAGAGCCAGGACTTAAATTTATGACCCACGGTGTCTGACCCCAAAGCTCTTTCCATAATCCTATTTTTATAGCAAAGGGAAAGTAATAATCAATGCATTTGCCTGTTATTTCCCAAAAAACTCCAGGAAGTTCCTACATCTGGACCACAACCTGCATTCAGTCTATCCAAGGAATCCCAGAGACCATTGGAAATTTGTTTTTTAATCTTCAAATCTTTGAACAAGCCCGAGTGAAATCTGAGCCACCTAGAATCTTGTGAAATTGGGGTGGTGGTTTGGTTGTTGGTACATTTCAAAGAGGTCCCTATAACTTCTTCAAAGGGTCATATGAAAAGTTACTTATCGCAGATCACCCAGGAAAATGATGGGTGCAGGAGTAATCTCTCCCTCCAGTCTTTCTCTACAACCCACTGCCAACACAGCCACTGTCTCAGTCCATTCAGGCTACTGTAAAAAAGAACCACGGGCTGAGTGGCTTATAAACAGGAATTTATTTTCACTATTCCGGTTCCCTATCACTAACGAGTGACACACAAGCCCCTCCTCTGGATACACTGGTGCCTTCATTCAGGCTGTCCCCTCTACCTGGAAGTCCTTTTCCCTTTTTCACATCAAGAATTCCTTGAGAAACACCAAGGCTCGTTTAAAAAGAAAACAAAATCATTATCCCCAGAAAGCTCTCTCTGACACCCTCAGATAAAATTAGCCGCTCCCTCCTTTGTGTTCACCTAAAACCACAGGTCCTGGCCAGTTCTCCCTCAGGGCCACCCAGTGGGTGCTCACCCAACGTTTGGTGTTTGTTCAGAAGAGAGAGAAAATAGCCAGTGGTATGAGATGAACCTTCAGAGGGTAACGCTGTAGTCTAGAAGCAAGTCTGTCCATGCTCACACATGACTCTGTTTGGGGCTTTCAAAGCCACTGAGGAACGTTAAAGAAAATCCAAGGTCATCCCTGCCCATGACAGGCATCTTGGTACCGAACATCCTCAGCACCCTCAGCCACTGCCCAGTGCTTGATGCACCTTGGGTGTCCTCCCAGCCCAAGTGGAATGTGCCCTGGCTCTGACCGCCGCAGACCCCACAGTCCAGTGGTCGGACCTGTTCTCACTCTGAGCTGTGGGCAAGGGGGCCAGGCCAGGTGATGCAGGGCTGTCCGGTGGGGCCAACGTGCTTTCCAGCTCCCCAGCTTCCCATCTCAAACTTGAAATATGAGCAGGAAGGGAAAGCCCTGAGAACAGTCACAGGGATGGAAGAAAGCTCCTAGGGCTCCTTTCCCTCTTGGGAACTGCTACCTGGGAATGAGGCAAGTAAAGGTGTGTCCAGTTCCCCTTGGGGGGTCCCATTGCCCTGTGAAAAAGGAGGTTGACAGGTTGGAAACATGCTCTCCACAATGGCCGGCCAAGGGAAGGACATTCCCTCTTGCCAGGACAGGGGCACATACCCTAGGGCCAATAATCTTCTTCCATACCTACCTCCCCTCCTCCAATGAGTCATACCCACGGTGAGGCCATACCCGTAATGAGGCACTGGCATGGGGGAGGAAGCATTCCAAGAATGTGTCCACAGATTTGACACATTTGGGCAATCATAAGAGCAAACCTATGTGTAATAGCTTTGCTTTGTAAACAGACATTGGGTTTGGAGTCAGGAAACCTAGGTTCAAATCCCAATCCAGCCACTTACCGGCCATGGGACCTTATGTAAGACACTCCCCATCTCTGGGCCTCAGTTTGTTCAGGGGCATGAGAGGCTGAACTAAGAGCTACCTCCATGACCTCCTCCAACTCTAGGTCTACGGTCCTCAGTGGTCACAGCAGAGAAAAGGGGAAGAGTTATTCATGAGGCTTCTGCTCAGCTTAGCTCATCCCCGGATGTAGTAAATGAATGACTGGCTGGCTGTGTTTCCACTTACTCTACCCAAAATGCACCTGCACTTTGGCTAAGAAAGGAGATTCCTGATCTTCGTCTTCATTTCATACAAGAAAGGTATGCACAAAATGACCCACAGAAGGTCAGGGAAGACTTGGAGACCATTTGGGCAACAGGCAAGAGAGATAAAGCCCTGGGAGGTGGAGCAGATCTGGGGGTGAAGCCCAGGACCATGGGTCTACCTACAGGGGGTCACTGCAGGCTTTCTGGGTCATCCTATCCTTCCACCCAGACTTCCCAGAACCACTGTGGCTAGAATGGCATTAGCAGCACTTGGGTGGTAAGCACCGAGCATGAACAGGGAAATTATTAATCCTAGGATTCCAGCTGCATTAGAGCCTGATTACTTGCATGATCTAGGCAATGGCAGTTTTAAATATTTGGAGTTAATTAAACAATTTTTCTATCCCATAAGAAAGTCAGCATCATGCAATGGTTCATTTTGTGGATCTAAAGAAAGCAATGGACCTGTCCCCTAAAACCACAAACACCCGACTTTGGAACAATTCCAGAGGGTTCCCAAACCCAATGAAACCTGCAAATAATCCACTAGGTATTTTTGGACCCCAGATTAAGAACTCCTGGAGGCCGGGGGAGGGGGAAAGCCCCCAAGTTCAAATCTTGGCTCCGCCTTGAGCCAGTTCCCAAATCCCTGAGCCTTTGTTTCCTCATCCATAACTGAGGTAACAGCTGCTAGCTCACAGGGTGCTTGAGGGGTTAAAGGAGATGGGCAGCCTGTAACACAGGGCTGCCACGGGGTCTGCGTCAGTAGTAACAGCTAACAGAGACTGGCTCTGTCCCACGCACTTTATCGGCACTATCTCAACAGAGCTAGGAGACAGGTACCGTTATCACCTCTGTTTCACAGACGAGGAAGCTGAGACACAGAGAGGTTAGGAATCTGCCTAAGATGACACAGCTTCCTTCCAAATGGCAAGGCCATACGATCCATGTTCCTAACTACGACACCATATTGTCCCGTCAAATGACAGTTTAATTTACTCCAGCAGTGTGGTTTAAAAAATAAATTAAAAGCCAAGAAGGGAAAAGAAGCATAGGAAAAAAAACAGATCTTCTGAGGAATGAGTTGACCCAAAGACCCCTTTGCAATACCTGCCCGGTTTGCCCTTTTCTTGGGGCAGAGTCAGAAAAGCAGATTCCTGAGCCCTGGGCAGCCAACGACCTAAGGTCAGACTCACCCAGGTTCCGGCAGACTCACGCCTGGAGGGTGCATGTTTACTGTGCAGGCACCGTCCTGATGCTTTCCAAAAATCATCCCATTCGTTTCCCATGATCCTTAGTAGATCCCTACTACCACCAGCCCCATTTTACAGGTAAGAGAACTGAAACTCGGGTTTAAACTCTCCCCTTAAATCTCCCCTAAAACCATATGCTAGGAAGAGGCAGAGCTGGGCGGGTTAGCCTTCGGCCAAAGCTCTTTACTGCTACGCTAAACTACTTCCCACTACCAGGATCAGCAGACAGATTTAGCACAATACAAAGGTTAAGATTAGAGACTGGGGTCAAAACCAGGTAAAAAGGTAGGGGTGGGGGTGTTGGGGAGGGAGGTTAAATAAGCACAATCTATACACTGCACCCTGGAGCAGACTCTACCTACCCAGTGTGAACTGCTTGGTGGGGGTTGGGGGCACAGGAGGGAGATGGGCACTCAGCAGAAAGAGCATCCAAAGGTGAGAGAGTAGGGGAAGGGAGATGGTGAATGCAAGAGCAGAGGGTTAGTGAATGAGGCAGGAGATACTGTAAAAGAGAAAATGGAGGCTCTGAACTCCATCTAGAAAATGACAACATTCAGAGTCCAGGGCCCCTGGGAAAACGCAGAGTCCTTCAGCTCAGCACCCAAAGGTCTGGTGTAAACACCGCAGAGCATAGGAACAGCCTCTTGCCCCATCCCCTCTGGCTAGGTGACTCAGACCTTGATCCTTGGCTCTGAATTCGGCCTGGAGATCAGCAGCAACAAGTCAGTGGTGTGAGATGAAGCCTTTCCAAAGGAAGAAAGACGTGCATTCTTATGCCCCTCGCCTTTCTTTAAAATGCTGGTCCTTAACCTTGGCCACGCATGGAATCAACAAAGAGCTTTTATCAAGTACTGGTACTCTCTGGGGATGGGATGCAATGATTGGCTTGTTGAAAATGCACCAGGGGTGTGAATGTGCAGCCAGTACTGAGAATCCATACTTGATTCATCACCCACCGTGTCTCATCTAGGACGAACTCTTGAGGTCCCTGCTACTCAAAGTGTGGTTCTCGGAACCTGGGCACAAGCGTCACCTGGCAGCTTGTTAGAAATGCAGAAACACCTTGCCCCAGACCCTTTGGGGCTGAGTTTGCATTTTAACAAGATCCCTGGATGGTATATGTTCACAGTAAAGTTTGAGAACCGCCAGTTTTCAACTTCGCCTTTTACTCCCATCTTCATCTGGACAGCCATCAGCTTAGCTATTCAGTCACCACTTCCCTCAGCCTGAGACAGGAACCAACAGGTAGTGCAGGCGCTCCCAAGTGTTAGCATGCCCCAGAAGCATCTGGGCAGCTCACTGGAAATACAGATTCCCTGGGCCCAGGTGCATTTAACAAGCACTTCCAGGTGCTTCTGATCCAGGTGGTCCAGCGGCTGCAAGTGGAAATGCTGTTACAGCGGAGCGCATGAGCTTTGGAACCAGGTGAATTTCACCCAAAATTCTTTTTTTCTTTTTATTTATTGACTTTAGAGATAAGGAGGAAGGGAGAGACAGACAGACAGACATTGAAGCATCGACCTGTTGTTGCTCCGTGTATTTATGCATTCATTCGTTGATTCTTGTATGTACCCTGACCGGGGACCAAACCTGCAACCTTGGCGTATCAGGATGATGCTCTAACCGGCTGAGCTACCCAGTCAGGGCTTCACCTCAAATTCTGATGCTGCCACTTACCATACATATGAATTTACAGGAATTGCAAGCTTCTCTGAGCCTGTTTTCTCATCTATAAAAATCAGGCTCTCATTTATGGTAATGTTTTGCATTAAATTATGCCTCCCCCCCAAAAAAATATATTGAAGTCCAAACCCCCAGGACCAGAAAATGTTGACCTTATTCCATAGGGTCATTTCAGATGTAATTAGCTAAAATGAGGTCCTACTGGAATAGGAGGGGCCCTTAATCCAATATGACTGGTGTCCTTACAAGAAAAAACACAGGAGGGGAGAACGCCAGGTGGCAAACAAAGCAGAGATTGGAGTGATGCAGCTGTGCGCTGAAGACAGCCAAGGATCGCCACAGACCACTAAAAGGGAGAAAGAGGCAGGCAGGGTTCTCCCCTACAGGTTCCAGAGGGACTGTGGCCCTGAAACACCTTGATTTCTGTCGTTTTAAGCCCCCACCCCACACCCTGATTTGATGCTTTGTTACAGCAGCCTGGAGAAACAAATACAAGCGAGATTCAAGGATTAGGACCCTCACAAGTGAGAACTCCTGCAAATAGAAGGCATCCCATCTCCTGTACCCTGATTTCCAATCTTCTAGTCCTTTGTCAGCAGTCGGGCACAACAGCATTGCAGCTGCCCATTCCTTCAAGGAGCTCAGGGTCCACCATGAAGCGCCAGGGAAAGTTCCTCGCAGGGTGATCCATAAAGAAACTCAAAGTCTTTGTGCCAGGAGCAGGCAGACAACAGCTCTCAAACCAGAGCAGTGTGATCAAAACCCAGCTCAGCCTCTGCAGAGACAGCAGCAACAGCGACAACTGTCAGCTGCCCAGAAGGAAGCCTTCACCCTGAGCAGCCGCCACCTCCTTCCCACACCCGCCGAAGGAAAACACAAAGGCAGGTCGCACTTGGAAAAGAATTTCTGAAAAGTCATAAAATCTTAAAAGGAACTTTGGGCAATGCCAACTGGATCATCGGGCAAGAGAGAAAAGAGCCGCCAGGGCAGGGTTATTTGAATATGAAAAGCAAAGCATCGCTCTGAGAGTGAGTGAAGAATCCCAAGGCCTTTGGCGTAATGGGGCCTCAAAAACTGGTTCCCTACCTGCACCCCCACGTTCATTTCAGCATTGTTCACAAAAGCCAAGCTGTGGGGGCAACCCGAGCGCCTGTCAATGGGTGAATGGATAGAAAAATGTGATTTTATACGCATACACACAGTTGATGAAATATCATTCAGCAGAAGGAAATCCTGCCATTTGCACCCGCAGGGAAGAATCTCAAGGGCATTATGCCAAGTGAGATAAGTCAGGGAGAGAAAGACAAAAACTGACCTCCTTTGTATAAGGACTCTAAGAATGCCAAACTCCTGGAGACAGATGAAGGGAGCAATCCAAAGAAGGCAATTGTTCACTCGGGCAGATGGCCACCTGGGTGGGTGTTAGGGCAGAAGGGTTGGGGGAGATTTTCCGCTGCCCCAAGATGGCGGTTCCCCGCGCGCGGGCTCTCTCAGCCAATAGCTAACTGCCACGTTAGCTTTTGTGTGATTGCTTGCTCGCCTCTATAAAAGAACCTAGCTGTGAGCGCTAGGTGGGGCTCTCTCTTGTAGCTCCTTGGGGGCACTATGTCCCCGGGTCGCAGGTTGAGAGTTCGCCCCTGCGCAGGTAATCTTTGGCCAATAAAGTAACATCTTGAACCTGGACGTTTCTGGTGGCTGATCATTCTCGCTCGCAGTTGGACTGCAGCAACAGAGACTGGAATGGTGGTCACCAGCAGCAGGGTGGGTGAAGACAGGGAGATGCAGGTCAAAGGGCCTAAACTTCTGGTTCCAGGATAAGTAATTTCTGAGGCTCCAATGCACAGCATGATGATTATATTTAATGATATTTTATTATTGGATTAGCCAAAAAGTTCATGTGGGTTTTTTTTTTTTTGTAAAGTAAAAGACACATTTTTCATTTTCACCAATAATTTTATTAATTTGGATATTTTGAGTATGTCAGCTGTTTCCCCCACAGTATAATATTTATTGTTCTTAATTATTGTCTCAATTTGATCCCTATCAACTTCCACTGGTCTACCCAACCATGGAGCATCGTCCAGCAAGAGATCTCCAGCATGAAACTCCGCAAACCTTTTTTGACACATTTGATCACCTTCTGCATACACTGCACAAATCTTATTCTGCATTTCAGTTGTGTTTTTACCTTTCTTGAAATAATAAAGCATAATATGCCAAAAATGTTGCGTATTTTCTTCCATCTTCAATATTAAAATGGCAACACAAAAATCCACCAATTTGGTCATTTTTTTTAAAAATGCATGCTGAGCCCTGGCTGGTGTAGCTCAGTGGATTGAGCACAGGCCTGTGAACCAAAGGATTGCGGTTCAATTCCCAGTCAGGGCACATGCCTGGGTTGCAGGCTGGTTCCCGGCAAGGGACACACGAGAGGCAACCAACCATACATTGATATTTCTCTCCCTCTCTCTCTCCTTCCCTTCCCCTCTAAAGGTAAATAAATAAAATGTTTTAAAAAAAAAACTTTTTAAAAAATAAAAAATAAAAAAAAATGCATGCTGATATGACAACTGTCACAATACAATCTAACAAAATTGTTTCAAATGAAGTTAAAGACAACTAAGCGCTACTAGAGCCATCTTATGGAAAAGAACAAATGAACGTTTTGGCCAACCCAATATATAGACCTGAAAGTGGCTAAGAGAGAAGATCTTAACTGTTCTCACCATTTAAATAAAAAAGGCCATTACACAGTGTGATGCAGGTGTTAGTGCACTAGATGTGTATCAACAGCACATTGTACACCTTCAACTTACAAAACATCCTATGTCAATTGTTATAAGGTTGTATCTCAATAAATCTGGAAAAAGTATTTTTTATTGACACTGTTACAGATGTGCCCATTTTTCCTCCCCTTTGCCCACTTCCACCGAGCCCCTAGGGCACCGGCGCTGGTCCTGCCCACTTCTCCCAGGGCCCTTCTCATTCCCAAGCTCTTCTCCCAGAGTCAGGAGTGTGTGAAAACCTGGGACAGGATGATCGAGAATGAGCAATGGTTCCCACGCCCTTCCCTGGAGGCCAGGGTGCAAGACCAGAGGCCTGCCTGGAGGGCAGTCGAACGGAGCCCTGCACAGCGGCATCAGAGCTGCGCTGGCCCAGACCATCTCAATTCAGGATCCCTGGGCGGCTGCCCCGCTTTTACTTCATCCTTACAAACCTGCCCTCTAGATGTGGTGCCTAAAACCCCAGTTAACAGGTCTGACTTTCCTTCTTCTCTGTGACGGTGGGGAAGCAGGCATGGTGCACGAGGGTCATCCTCACCAAGCATCTTTATCTTCGCTAATTCAGAGCCACGGCATGCGTGGAGGAGAGGGTGGGTAGTTAGATGAACAGCTTCATCGACGGATGGATGAATCGGCAGGCAGATAATGCTGTAAGGAGAGGGAGAGGCAGAGAGAATCCACTTTTAACAGTCAGCCAGCAGGGCCAGAGTTGCATGGGACAAGCACTATCTCTCTCGAAATGCCAGGGAGAAGAGTGTGGCATTCAGGAGCCCACCGGGGTATACGGGGAAAATTGCTGAAAGACACAGCACCGGCAAAAAAAAAAAGTCACGTAACTACAGAAGTGAAAAGAGAATCATTATGAGCCTCAGTAAGTAGAAAGATAAGAGGAAGGAGACATGAAAAACCTGTACACCTCTACCTTCCACCAGGTTCAAAGTCAAGTTCAAACCAATCAGTAAAACTCCTGAGAAGAGCCTGCAGCTACAAGAAATCCCGCTGAAGTCACCAAGTCCTTCTGCCTCACTCACCTTCCCTGGAGCAGAGGTTCACCTCAGCTAAGATCCCATGGGCCCATCCCTGAGCCTTGGAGAAATACTCTTTAAAATTAAAGGATCACTTGGGCAAGTCCCTTCTTTTCTTGTTTACTGGTACACAACCAAAAGGGAGGCTAAGCTGCAACTGTCAGGTCCAGCGGCCCCACCCTCGGTCTAGGCGCTCCACGTGTGTGCCGAAGTCATCAGATTTGTCCATGCAGCTGAGAGGTTCTCTGCAGCCCGGTTAGAATGCCCAGGAAGTCAGAGCCACGGCAGCTGCCATTTCTGCGCATGCAGACAGCAGGGGGCGGAACGGGCAGAGGAAGTAATCATCTGTTTTGAGCAGGGATCACAGGGAGGCTGCGTGAATGGGGTGGGTGGGACACACACAGGTCTTTGGACTGGCCTCGCTATTCTGCCAGCTGGCACCTGTGTGCCCCTATAAGCAAGTTCTCACCTCACTTCTCTGAACTTCTGCTCCTCGCTTACAAAAAGGGATAATGGTGCCTTTCTCCTGAAGTTGTTCCAGAATTAAAGATTCTGCCTGTACAGGGGCCCGCCCCACAATCAATGAAAGCTGTTGTCATGGACATCGGGCCCTGCCTGGGTGCTGGCTCTGCGCCCCTGCCCCGCACCCCAGTTTCAGCCCTGCCCGGGCTGAGGCTCTGACCCCACGTGCAGGCTCTGCGCCTCCCTCACTCCCCCGGAAGGCAGTCCCAGATTGAGAAGGCAGGTTCGGCACCAACCCTTCCTTCCTGCTATCCCACCCTCGTGGGTGGCCCCAGCGTCGGAGGTGGACCTCGACCCTGGTGTGCACCTCCAATGCCTTGTTTTCATAAATTACCCAGTGGTCTTGCTGAATGTTTACTGGGCACCACTACTACTAGCTCAGGTCCCTCCTCACATAGGCATCCTGCCTGGCTCCTGCCCTGCTCTCGTGGTCCCTCTCCCAGAGACAGGAGCCCCTGTTCAGTGGCAGATGCTCTGCAGAATACTGCCATTGGACTCCACCCCTTTCAACCCCCACCACTTCACTGCAGCCCTGTCCCTGCTTCCCACTGCCTGCCAGAACTTACCAGACACCTTCCTGCCAAGTCTCTGCCTCTGCAGAGTGGAGCTTAGTGGAATAGACACACACTGTAGAATTGACTGCCCTGCACATCTACTGTGTGACCTTAGGCAAGTTCCTTAACCTCTCTGAACCTTTTCTATAAAATGAGTATAATAGCAACGTCCCTGAGGCATGGAGGAAATTCAAGGGACAGTGTGCACCCTGGGCCTACCACAGTGTCTGGCACTTCGGAGTGCTCCCTAAAGGCCAGCTCCCTCCCTTCTGCCTCCTCCCACCCCAGATGGCCTGTAACTAGTCATGGGGAGCTAAATCCAGAGATATGCCAGTGGTCATTAAAACAAATTTGTCACTTGATTCTATAGCCAGGTGGCACATGACAGCCATTAATTTTTCACATGAAAAATGGCTCTACTAATTGAAAAACATCAAAAAGATTGAGGTGTACACAAATGTTCAGCTCTGTTTATTTTTTCTAATTTACTTCTCGGCACTCAGTAAGAACTTAATGACTCTCATTTGTGGCTTCCTCCCTATTTATAGATATTAGTGCCTGTGGTGTTCTAGATGTATACACTGAGAGCATTCAGCCTGGGCTGCACGGCCAGTGGGGAGCAATTACAGCACCCAAGTGAATTCTGGATTCCTCAAAAGCTTCCTGATACACCCGATGTTCTGTAGGAAACCCCTCAGAAGCTGGATTCTGTTTTCCTTTTCTTGGCGCAGATTTTTCTTGTCTTGAAGTTCTTTTTATTCTTTCATTTGGTATTAAATAAAGATAGGTAACATTTATTGAGCAACTGCTCTGTGCCTGGCGCCTACTATGCACTTTAAGTGGGTTGTCTCATCTTGCACCCATGAGGAAGGTGTCATTGTTATCCCTGTTTCAAGAGGGATGAGGGAACTGAGATGTAGGGGGAGATTAGAAATTCAGACAGCCGTCCTCTTTGGTCCAGAGCCCATTTTTTTGCCATTGTGTCCCTACGGCTGTGTTCTCTTTTCAACAACAGAGTGCTACTGGTGAGCTCTGTTTATTTAAGGAGAGAGAGATGTGGAGGAAGGAGCACTGGGCCAGGAGTCAGAAGACCAGAGTTCAAGCCCCACATTTGCCAAGATTCCCACATCTGCCAAGAGCCCCCATGACCTTGCATGAGCCCCTTACCCTCTCTTCCCTGAGTTTAAGGTTACGGGGTAGAGCTGAAGCTGAACACTGATGCCAACCTTCTTCCTCTCCAGCTGACCAGCCACCAAAGACACACAAGAGGAATCAGAGTACTGGGTTCATTGGTGGCCACCTTTGCACACAGTTGCCCCCATAAGAAGAGCCCTCTGACAAACACGGAAGAACAAACACAAATTGGACCCAGGCCAAGGTGGAAGCCTCCTGCCCCCTCCCCAAATTCAGACCTAGAACCACAGGGCCATGAGCTGCCCTGCCTTGTCAGGCATGGGGTGAGAACAGAGCTCTTTGAGTCCTGGGCAAAAACAGACGGGAGACACCCGGAACCCTGCTTACCCGTAAAGTATGACTAAACCAATTCTCTGATTTGGAGGAAGAGAAGCAAATCAGAGGCCAGAGAGAGGACCCAAGCTTACAACGCAGCACTTCCTTGAGCAGAGAGGTGTGACGGCAAAAGTTCCCTCCTCTACAGGCCAAGGTCGGAGCCTGGGAAAGGCGGAGAAAGGCGGAGAAAGAGCCCCCTAATTGTCTCCACCTGTAAAGGAAGGGGCTGGACCATGGAGGCAGGAGGTGATGTGGATGAACTCGGCAACTGTGGGAACTGAATGGCTTCCAGGGGCTTGATGTACCTGGGTATAGACTGGAGCTGCAGTGCGGGAGGGGCTGAAGTTTCTGGTTTGGAGGAACAGAGGATGTGCCCTTGGGGTAAGGAGCCCATCCCACTCATTTGCCAACCCCCCACACCCAGCATGGTGGAGCCTAGCTCAGGGTCAATCTCTATGTCTGTTGAAGGAATAAGAGCATGAATAGAAGGGCTGTGGTTTCGGCACCATCCTGAGACAGTAGGCTCCCCCCAGCCTTACGTCTCAGTTCATAAGCCTTATGGTCTGCAGGGATGTGAGCTCATGCCATGCCCGTTCAGTTTGACTCCCAGTTGCATAATTAACGGCCAAGGCAGCAGCAATCTCTACAATAGTGTTTATGTGGAGATCACAGACATGGAAATAAGTCACTCAGGGGATCAGCGTGTTACAGCTCAATCGCTTTTGTAATCACAGACCTCAGGGCTTGAAAGGTATTGGAAATTTAGCCTGGAACCCTGGGCTCCTGACTCCTGCTCCAGGGCTCTTTCCTCCCACCGCGGGGGGGCAGGAGCAGGCTGCTGTGGGGGCAAAGTGACACACAGCACAGGGCTCCTGCAAGGACCCTGGTACAGGCGGCAGTAAGGTCTCTGCGTAGGAACTGGGTTTATCGACCACTCCTAACCTATAAGCACCAAATCATCACCATCCTCTTTTGGAGTTCAATGGCAAATGCAAGCACACACAGAAATAATAGGTGTAAGCAATCGCTTGACCTTTCTTTATTTTTTCCAAACTTTGTTGAGGAATAAATACTTGACCAATATAATTGCATGTATCTAAAATGTAAATAATGATGGCTTGATAGACTCACACATTGAAAAATGATTACTAAGATCAAGATCAGTAACACAGCTCGATCTTATGTTGACAACTGGACTGAGGAGTTCATGCAATTCAGAAGTAGCTGAGCCCCAAAGGATGTAGTCCTAGATCCCCCCTTGGTGGAGGGTAGGAAAAAGCTTTTGCAAGGAGGTGGTTTTAAGCTGAGCCCTGAAAAATAAGTAAGCAGAAGTTACCTCAGGGCTTATTCCCTGTCTGGAGAAGATAGAGCACCTTCCAAGTCTTAAGGTGAGAGAGCCTACGGTGTTGCCATTTGCCTTGGAAAACCCCATTTGCAGGAATGGAAAGAGAACTTCTCCAGAACAAGGATCTTGGGTCCTGTCCATCTGAAGGAGCTCAAGATGGTAAAGAAACTCATTATGTTTCCTGGTAGTATATTCCCTCCTCCAACTAAATGTGTGTGTGTGCGTGCGTGTGTCAGAGAGAGAGAGAGAGAGAGAGAGAGAGAGAGAAGTAGGAGTAGGAGAAGGGACAGGAAAGGAGAGAAGAGGAGGGAGGGAGGGAGGGAGGGAAGGGAAAAAAGAGGAAGGGAGATTTAATCCTTCCCCTTTCCAATATTCCAAAATCCTATTCTGCAGATCACTAATTGTAAGAGATACTCCATAAAAAATAGAGCTCTGAGAACAAATGAATCTGAGGAACACCACGTGCTGCATCATATCTTAATCTTCACAATTCGCACAGCTTTTTAACAATTGGAAGACCTTGAGGAGTCACTCAGTAAAGAACCTGGGTTCTCCAAACTCATTTGACTACTTTTACATGCAATACCTGTTTAATATTCCCCAGAACCTACATCAGGGAAGGACAGTCATAAATTAATTTCAACAGCCACATGGGAGGTGCCGACTCCAACATCAGCCCGCAAGGACCGAATGCTCTTTAATAGAACAGTCTATTACTGCAAGTTCCCTGTGCAGTCCCATGAGCCTCACAAAGGCCCTGGTCAAGCTCCAGGCTTAAGGTTCCCATTCCCAGGACGAGGGGCATGCAGAATGAAGCACACACTCACGGTTTGATCCCTGGGAGGAAGGAGGAGGAAGCATGACTGGGGCTGGCTTAACAGAGATTTACTTCCTCGGCATCCTTTGGAATGGATATCCTGCATGATTGAGCCGGGCTTTGTTCAATTCTCAAAGCAATTTGCCTGGAGTGAGAAAAGAGTGCTTAGTAAAGCAAGTTGGTCAGTCCTGGATGATTACTTCTTATTCCAAAACAATTACTATAAAGGTAAAATGGCTTGTGTTGCTGTACAAAAATATGACTCTTTCCAAACAGTAACACATGAATTCCCAACCAGAGCCATCAAGGCCATGGCCAAAAGCAGGCCAGCCATGGGGAAGGTGGTTTCGCCCTGTCAAACAGTACTGGCTGCAAACAGTTAAAACAGACAAGGGAGGGCTAGCTAAGAGGCGGGGGTGGGGAGTGATGGGGTGCCTAGGACAAGTACCTGCCTAGCAGTCTGAGCCCATCCTTGAAGAGAACACCAGGAAGGTGGCAACACCCACGCAGGCACCCTCTTCTTTCACCCCAGTTCCACTGAACCTCCTAAAAGAAAAGTGCTAACCAGCAGTCCTCAGCGTTGGCACTACTGACCTTGGGGGTTGGGTAATTTGTCATAGGAGCTGCCCTGTAGGGTGTTTAGCAGCATCCCTGACCTCTACCCACCAAATGCAAGTCCCAACCCCTTCCCTCCATTAAGTTGTGACAACCCAAACTATCTCCAGACGTTGCCAAAAGTCCTCAGGGGGTAGAAAGTGGAGTAAAATGACTCCTAGTTGAGAACCACTGGACTAAGGCAAAATGGGCATGAGGAAAGGTCCCCCAGGCCCCTGGACCCAGCACGTCTCCAAGAGAAAACTGCTCAAGACTGGCCTCTCCCAGAGAGCAAAGGGGAATGTATTCAGAAGCTGTTACTGTCTCCCCTTTCTGGGTACTGGGGCGGCAGAAGTGGCCTGAGTCCCTGCACATGGTACCCAGTGGTGGACATCACAGCGATGTGTCTGCTCTGCAGAGGACAGCCAACATGGGGGACAGAAGCCAGCAGACATCCGGGAGCCTCCCTGACAAGCTAAGGAAACCATTCCAGGCTTCTAGGCAGTTTCCCCACTTCCCCTACCAGCTCCCGATCATTCCTTTGCTGTTTGAAGGAAGGTGACTTGGAAAGGTGCCTTGTAAGACTCAGAGGCACCACTAGAAAGACCTTAAAAACCCTTCCTCATTGTTCCTCCAGTGGCAACCAACAGGTGATGTTGGTATATTTAGGGGACCTGGGTCCATTTGCCACAGTTCGTGAATAACCTTCTGTTCATCTCCGCCCACAGATGAATGCCTTGGAGCTGGATGCCGTGGTACAGTCTCCCACGCTAATACCTGCTCAAGGTTGCTTCACTTCCCTGGTTTTCCCTCCACCATAAAATGAAGACAATAGCCATACCCACCTCACTGGGTTGCTTCAAAGTTTGAACAGGATAATGTTTATGGAAGCACTTTGCAAATGTAGAGCACCAGGCAGATGTTGGTTGTTTTTATTAACTCAAGAAAAATCATGCAAGCTGCGAAGCAAATCAATTTTAATTCGCTAAAAGTAGTTGCCATTGCAGACATTTGCAGAGGAGGAGACTGCGAAGGAAGACCTGCTTTGAATGAGTGATTAAGAGCAGCTAAGGTGGAAAAAAGCTAGAACAGTAGTTTTAAGATTTTAAGAGTGAATATTAAAACACCTCAAACTCTTAGGGACATTGAGAAAAAATAGCATTGCTATTCCAAGTGGTCCTTTCTGTGTCTCTTCCCCCCTCACCCCCCACCCCCCATTCTTTAGACCTTTATTGTCTTTTCCTCCCATTCACCTCATTTCCATTGCTTCTCAGGCCCCTCAGGTACCATTGATCATCATGGCCATCTTCATCCAGAGCCCCTGTAAGGCATTTAACCGTGCATGGCACCGTACCAGCCACTGTACAAAAAAATTACTTATTATTGGTGTAGGAGGGGAAAAGAGAGACAGAGACTGAGGAAGAGGAGGAGGAAGTGAACCGACAGGGAAATTGAGCCTTGACCTCTCTGGGGCTTCACATCTCAGACTGGATGCACAAACCTGGAAGTGGAAAGGGGAACTCACATTGATTGGGGACCTAGACGTGTCACATGCTTTACGAAGATCGTTTCCTCTAATCCTTGCAGCATTCCTGAGGAGGGCAGCCTTCCCCAAAGCGTGTCCCATGCAATGCAAGCCCATTTCTTGATTCATTCATTCAACCAATGACCGCTGTGTTTTCTCTTTGCCAGACACCGGTCTTGGGAATAATAAAAGCAAATATTTACATAGTGTCTGCCATTTGCCAGAGACTTTTTTCTCTACGTTAACTCATTTCATCACAACTTTATAAGAAAGATATGATCATTGTCATTCCAACTGTACAGAGGAGAAGATGAAGGGATGGTGTAAGTCGTCACCCAAAATCACAACTCATGGGCCAGGCCGACTCTCATGTGGTCCTGATGACTCCTGGCTTCTGATATTCTAGCCCTTGCATAGTGTCTCCCCTCGAGTGAGGGCTGGCCAAGTGACTGCTTCTTACCAAGGGAATATGGCAAAGGTGACAGGCTGTCACTTCTGTGATCAGGCTATGGAACATCATGATTTCCAGCCTGCAAGCAGACGTGCTCCCTTGCTGGATCTGAGGATGCAGGCTGCCACACTGGAAAGGCCCACACAGCAGGAAACTGAGGGCCGCCTTCAGCCAACAGCCCACAGGGAACTCAGCCCTGCCAACAACCTCATGGGCTTGGAAGCACATCCTTCCGCAGCAGAGACTTCAGCTGAGCACCCGACCCTGGCTGACACTTTGCAGCTCAGGGAGACACTGAAGCAATGACCCAGCTAAGCTCTCCCAGGCTCCTGACCCACAGGAACTGGGACATAACAAATGCATGTTGTCCTCAGCTACTAGGTTTGTGATCACTTGTTACGCAGCCATAAGTAACTAATATGACTAGTAAGTGACAAAGGTGGGGCTCATACTCAGGCGATGTGGCTCCCAAGTTGGTCTTGACCCACTGCACCTCGTCATCTTTCCTGACTAATGGGACATTCTGCTTCTGCAAGAAAAATGCAGTGAAATAAACTTGGAAATATTGGCAAACATACCCCCTCTTGAAGTGTTACGGAAGGAAACGACTCAACACACAGTTGGATGGCGGAGCACAACCCTTTATTAACGTGCACGGGCCCAGAGGAGTACAGACCCCAAATTCTGAGCCCTGAGCCTTGGCTGAGCAGGGCTTTTATTGCTTTCTGGACACCCTTCCCTACGTAGCAAAAGCAGGAGGTACAGAAGCTGATGCAAAAAATAACTCTAGCCTTGAGGTGTCCTTATCTGAAGCTGAGTGCTCTGGAGCCAAAGTGGGAGTTAGCTGCTACGTGCAGACGGGAGTTAGCCTTGAAGAATCATAATCTGAAGCTGAGTGTACAAAAGCCGAAACAGAAATTATGACTGCCTGGCTGAAATCCAACAGCTGGCTGGCATCTTCTAAGTAACCTAAACAAACTCTTTCCTAGTTCCCAGTCCCTCCTCTGGGTCACCTTAACCTAGC
Source organism: Anoura caudifer (assembly GCA_004027475.1). Classification (NCBI taxonomy): domain Eukaryota; kingdom Metazoa; phylum Chordata; class Mammalia; order Chiroptera; family Phyllostomidae; genus Anoura; species Anoura caudifer. The sequence goes on along the minus strand of PVKU01001125.1, from coordinate 101,059 downwards.
TGACTTTTCCTCTACAGAAGAATCATGGGGCATGGAGAGGGTCCTCTAATAAAGAAGTATTTATCTTCACCTGACCCCCATGTTGCCCACACTCAACAGATCACCACTCTTTGTGCATGCAACACCGATAGCGTCCCCCCAAACTGGGATTCCATAGGAGACATTTTGGAAAATGCTGAGACAGGCCTAATGTTCTGCGACTCGAGAAGTTAAAATAATTCTCTGAAGTCACACACAAAGGTGCTGAGCCTGGGCAGTGGACATGAACCAGCCTGAAGAAAGCATCACTCAGCTGATCATCCTACACTGCTTGAACCTCAGCCCATCGGCCAACCACAGCTCCACACCCCAAGGTCACCAGCACCTCCGGAAAGAGGGAAGCCTCACTCCCCAAGGTCACAACAGCAAAGTGACTATGGTGAGAAAGGAGGGGTGAAAAGGCATGTCCTAGAGAGCATGTGACAGGTGCACCCTGGGACCTGTGTCTAACGTAGGCAATGACGGCTTTCCCACATGCCTCACTTTGCTTTGTCCAATGGGTCCTGAAGCCCTGTAAGTGCTGCCTAGAAGTGACTCGAAGATCTGCGGTACTCAGGCTCGGTGACCATCTAGAATCCTTCCCTGTTTGAGGGAGCTTAGCCTTGCTCCCCCTAATTATCTCCCTTCCCAACAGACTCTAAAGAAAATGAGGGGAAGGAGGGAGGAGCATTGCCAGTGGCTACACTGCCCCGTGCTGCCTGCCGAGTCTGCATTACAGCTTTGAATCCTCCTAACAACCTGTGAGGTGTTAATGAAACCGGAAAAGACACCGGCCTTCGGGTTGCCTATCGCTACCAAACCCAATAAGCAATGATGGGTGCTTTATTCAGGTGGCCGGTGACCTGAGAAGATGGCGGGTTCATACCCTAAGGGACCCTCTTCCCTTTTCTTTCCAGGCCAAGGTTTTCATAGCAGGGAATAAATCAGGTGTGGTGAGGGGTTTTGAAATTCAGGGAGGATTAAGTAAAAAAGACTGCAGCATTCCTGCCCTGTGCAGTTAGCTGTTCCCAGGGGCGGGTGCTCCTCTGTCCCTCCCTGGAACACAATGGCCCGGATGCCTCCACCTGTCCCCAGGCGGCAATCTTTAGCAGCGTCCCAAGAGGTTGGCTGTTTTCCCAGGAGCCACGATGGGCCTTATCTGTCTGTTGTTTCTGAAACAAAAGCTTTAACATACACGTTACTTGCTTGGCTTACAACTTTTAACCTTAAACTAAAATTTTCCTACTCTTGAGTTCCCCTATTAGTAAATCTCCTCCCTCCCCCATTCCACAGACGAGGAAACTGAGGTCACAAAGATAAGGCATCTGCTCAAGGTAGGTAAACAGAAGTTTGGTGGAAATCCTTTCTCCTCTGTCTGCCTTTTACATAAAGATGATGAAAAATGGATGTTTTGAGAGCTTCCAGAGAACTAGGGAAGCTAAAGGAACACTTCTGTCTCCTCAGCATGCAAAAGTCAGCCCTTCCCATGTTCCTGGAAAACTTGGTGCTAAGAACACCTCTAGAAAAGGAACATTTTGCCTCATCCCTGAACAAATGCAGAAAAACACCCTTGGAGTTAGCCCAGGACAGGAGTTTTAGGTTTCCTTCTAATGGCCATTTTTATAAATAAAACAAAAGGAGCTACACTTCCTGAGACGACAGAGAGAGAATTTCATAGCCAGGACATCTTGGAAGCCTCATGGCTCAGACAGAGCCCAGAGCCTCCACGGCAGAGGTTCTGTCCTGCATGAGGCGCGACGTCGCTGCACGGTTGGCATTCCAACGCAAGCAGGATCCACAAACATCCCGTTGTGCTGACGAACTGTGGAAGCAGACATCTCAGTTAATATTCTGCCGGGCTTCTCCCAGGCTTGTATTTCCCTCCGAGTGTGTGTGTGTGTGTGTGTGTGTGTGTGTGTGTGTAGACTCAATCACCCCTAGATGGACAAATAACCATAAATCACTTCATCGATTCACAAAAGAATGTGGAAGAGGGAATCAGCACATAATGAATTCACTCCCCCCCAACTCTGCACCAGGTACACTAGCTTGTGTGAGGCTCAGCCTGAGAGCTGGGTCCCCCCACCTGCCTACCCCTGTTTACAGAGGAAGAGAGGGAGGCTCCGAGAGGTTAAGCCACCTGTGCAGGACCACACAGAATTTCCATGGCCCAGCCAGGACTTCACCTTTGCTGCAAAGCTTACACTCATCCTCTGTACCTTGCTGCTTTCTAGAGGACAGACAAAGGAAAGGGGAAGGAAGCGAACCCTCATGGGTCCCAAGTGCAGGCACAGCGTCTGTGCTGGCCACGTTACCCATTCGATGCTTACAGCCAGGCAGATCTTATTACGCTCACTTCACAGACAAGAATGAGAATGAGCAGTTGCTGCGAGATCAGCGGCGATCTGAAGCTAGCTGTGTCTGACTCCGGGGGTCTTTGCACCACACCATCAATACTGGCTGACACACTCTGGCCCTCTTTCCCCTACCCCCATCTCTCTGCTCTCCTCCAATTTCACCCACCGGGCTCCTGACACACTGACTCCAGGGAGATAAGAAACAGGCACAGGAGCTAGACTGGTCATTTGGGCACCAACACACAGAGGTGGGCTGTGTGGGTGAGTGTTTGTCTCCATCACCGGTGGTGAGAAATGATGGATTCCCAGCTGCAGCTAAAAATGCTTTTCATTTATGGAGCGGTCCATACACACTGGGTGAAAAAGGGGGTGGGGCTAAGGTAAAAACATGTCTTCGTTGCCTCCGGCTTAGTAATTGTGGTCACTTAGTTATCTGCAGTGGTCCCATCTGTGAAGTGTGGTCAACTCAACCAATTGTCCTTGAAGGCGATTAACCCTGGGCAGAGGTGCACAAGTCGGGGGAGAGGTTATTTTTGCGGGAAAGCAGCACAGTGAGGCAAGTGCCTTTGGTCCAAAGCCAAAATCACCAAGCACTACATGGCCAAACAAGTTCACTTCAGACTGTGCGAGCTCATCTTACACACCTGCCTCTCCTGCTCCACTCTCCCTTCCCTCTCTTCTAAAAGATCCACAGACGATGTGTTAGAATTTCTAGCCTGTTTATTTTTGCCTAGACAGGAACCAATTTGCTTTAATTTTTGTCCGATTACATTATGTAATTCCCAGTTTCAGTTCTCTACATCTATTTAGGGAAGCATCTTTACAATGACGAAACATGTTTCTAAGTAAGTGTTTCAAAATGACTCTTCATTTTCTTACAGGAGGCAAGAGGTCTGAGCCCAGCGCTGTATCCTGGTCTGTTTTCCCTTTGATATGTGCGCAGCAGGCTGCCTTGGTCATGGCTCCCTGTCACATCCGCCATCCATTTATTTGTTGATCCCCTCATTCACTGAAATTTATTTGTTATTTAGTTATTTATTTAACAATCACCAAGTCACAGACTGTGTTGGTTGCTTGGGAAACATGGTCATGAGTGAGCAAAAAATAGACCCTGTTCTTCTCCTTGTGCAATTCAGTCTAGTGGAGGTAAAAAATTAATCATATGAAAATATATCATTAAAAATCCTGATAAAGAACAGTACATGATACTTTAAGATCAAATAACATAAGGGCCTGACCTGGATGAAGAAAGCGATGCTTGATATGAGAGCTAAAGATGGGGTTGGAGTGGGGGCTCCAGGACAGGTAGATTTGCATTTCGAGAAGACCCCTGGATACAGTGGAGAGAACAGGATGGAAACAGTGGCAGCAGGAGAAGCTACACTCTCCAGAGAATAAGGGGAGAGCAGGTAGAAGACTATCACAGAACTCCAGGGAAAAAGGCTATGTTACCCGGGCTGGGGTGGTGCACCCACGGTGGAGAACAATGAACAGAATCAGGAGCTATTACAGCAATAGGACCCACCAGAGGGAGAAACAAAGAGGTGCCAGGATTGACTCTTGGCTTGGGATCTAGGGAACTCGCTGGCTGGTGCTGCCATTCATTGAACTCCCCACCGTGTGCCCAGCACAGTGCCCAACACCGTGACAGCACTGGTCTCCGGATTTCCTCTGTGTCCCTGCCAGACAAAGGTCCGGTTCCATAATCTCTCCTACAAACCCCACCCAAGCCTTAGGTCGGTATGAATGCTAAAGCAGCTCCTGACTGTGCTCCCACCCTGGCCAGAGTGAATCCTCTGTGTCCCAGAGAATGCCAGGCCCTGTTCTAGATTCAGCAGTAAACAAACAGGCAAGGCTCATGCACCGCGTGAAGGTGGACCTCCCCTACCATGCCAACCCACAGCCCCACTTGCAGCCGCTGCCTCAAACCCTTCGGCTGCACTGTGACCTGGCTCTTAGCATCCCTTCCAGCCCACTTTCCAGGAGCCTCTCAGGCATGACCCACAGCCCCCATCGCAGCCGCTCACCCAGGGCCTGCACCTGGTGACTGAATTTGGCTCTGCAGGTGCTAGTCTTGGTGCACCCTGAGGTCAGAACTCTGTTCTCCCGCCGGCTCTTTCCATCATCCCTGCAAGTTGGGCTCTTTAACTACAACTTAAGAGAGCAATTAAAAGCCCAGTGACAAAGAGCAGGAGTGCATCCCTTTCGGGCTGTTTTGTTTTGGGGAGAGAACATTAAACGGGTGAGAAGGTGAAAATTACCTACATGATTCAGGATTACCAGAAAGCAAGAATGAAAGAGTTTAGATTTTTCTGTGAAGTCACCACTAAAAAGGTCAATTTTCTCATGAAGACATACTTACCAAGTTGTGGAGAAGAAACCAAGCTTCAGTGGCCCCTTAGCTGGTTTAAGTAAGCGATAGCAGAGAGGTTAGTCTTTCTGAATTTGGATTCTTTCTCCTCTGAAATAGAAAAGACCATCCATCCAACAGGATCATCATGAAGGTCCACATGGGGTCATGGTGACTGCCAGGCACTCTGCACCGTGGGCCTCAGGACTGCCAGTAGGTCTGCAGGCTCATTGCGAAGCCTTTATCCTCACGTCTACCTTCTCCAACACGTCTCCTCTGCCCTGTTCAAAGGGTGCTGTGGTCTGCAGATGACTCTCCAGAGGCCGGATGGATACCGTCTCTTCTCTCTTATCCCAAGGGAGGGATGCATTCCAGTCCCAGAATCTCAGCCCAGTGCGCACTCTCCCTGGCCCGACCCCCCTTCAATCCTGCCTATTCATTCATCCATTCATTCATTTTTTTCATTCAGTAAATATTTAATCAAGATCAATTCTGTGGTGACCACTGTTTGGGTGCTGGGGGTACAAAAGTTAAAAAGAAAAGACAGCATCCTGTGACAAGCTCATGGTAGGTGAGGGGTGGGAACAGCTAAGTTAACAGACAAGTATCCTAGGGTAACACATGGAGGGTGCTTAAGAGAGAATGGCAACGGGGGGGGGCATATAGATTTAACCATAAGGAGTCCAAGAGGTCAGAGAAGAAATGGAGCTTGAGGAGGACATGGGGCAAAGGCAGTCCACTTGTGGTCCTCATGGGGATCGTGAGCAGCACGGAGATTTCATGACAGGAGGGCTTTCTCGAATGAAAAGAAACCACATTGGAAAACAAAAAAGCGAGTGCATCCTTCCCTTTGGCTCCTCTCTGGGCTCATCTCTGTCAGGTCAGAGAATTTGTCACCTCAGAAGAATCAAACATTCTTGGATTGGAGAGTGAGACAACTCACCCATGCATGTTCTTTTACAAGCAGGTTGTGATAAAACTGGTGACCTGGTAAGAGCCTCCAGTGGGTTGTCTTTTTCTTCCTTTTTACCTGAAATAGACAAACATGATCTATCCCACCTACAATGATAAATTAGATAGCCACAAACCCTGAGCTAAGTGACTTTGGGGAAAGTAAATATTTTTTGTAATAATCATATACCATGCAATAATCAAGAGACAAAGAAATTAGCAAACTCTTCAAGTTATATTCAAAACCCCATCCCTGGCATTTACTTGAAAATATTTAATACCTTCGAGGCAAATCACTGAAGTGGCTGAACAACCTCGACTGCAATATTCAAGGATGCTGATAAACCCTAAAACCCTTATGGGACCATTTTTGGCTGGAGATGAAACAGCGTTTTTTGTTTCTCAAGTTGTGAGTGCTTAATTATGTTTAACAATATCAGTTATCAATGAAGTACACATCCATGTCTGAACTCAGTTCATCTTTCTCTCTGTCACTCTGAGTGTCTGGAAATCTGTCTGAACAGGGTTGTCAAGCCTTTTCCGTAACAGTCCAGAGAGTAAATATTTTAGGTTCTGCTGGCCACACTGTCTTTGTCACAACTGCTCTGTCACAGCAGCACTAAAGCAGCCGCAGGTCATCTGTAAATGAATGAGCAGGTCTGCGTTGCAACAAAACTTTACTTATGGACACCAACATCCGAATTTTATGTAACAATTTTTATGTGTCACGAAACAGTTTTCTTCTTTGATTTTCGTTAAGCCATTTAAATATGTCAAACCCCCTTTTTTAAAAACATTTTATTTATTTATCTTTAGAGGGGAAGGGAAGGAGAGAGGGAGAGAGGGAGAGAAACATCAGTGTGTGGTTGCCTCTCGTGCATCCCCTGCCGGGAACTGGCCCACAACCCACGCATGTGCCCTGACTGGGAATCGAACTGAGATCCCTGGGTTCACAAAAACCCTTCTTTAATTGCAGCCTGCCAGAAACAGGCAGCAGGGTGGAGTTAGCCGGCCAGCCATAGTTTGTCCGTCCTCAATTTTGATTGAACTGGGCTGTGTTGGAGCAGTGCAAAGAACATAAACTTTTCCTTTCACCTGGGCAGCCAGGCAAGATCCTTAACCTCCCCATTTCTTCTCTCCAAAATGAAGACAATCAGAAGGTCTTGGTGAGAATCAAATGCAGTGATGTATATAGACGGAAGTTCCAGAAGACTCCAGAATGGTTTAGCTTAGGAGGGATTGGACTGCTGCATAAATGCCAGTTCCCATTCGTTCCTCTGTTTTCTGTCTTTCTACCTGTGTCTTTTGTTTATTTCTCTTTCTTTGTATTTAATCTTCCCACATACAACTAATTCAATAATGAAGCCTGAGAATAGATTTGCTCCCAATGAGGAGAAAACCAGCCCCCTCCCTTGATTGGAGCCCTCCCAGGCTGACCCTTGATCTCTTGATGCTGGTGCCTGAGCTGGTCCCTGAAGGGCCAGGTATCAGCTAATACTAAATATCAGGGAGAGACTAATGAAGCCACAATTGATGCATCAAGCTGGATGCCATCTCCCTGTGAAAGCATGGTATTAGAGATGGGAGGTGTCTTTGAGAGGATTTACAGCAGAGGGAAATGTCAGTGGCAATTTCGTGAGTGCATCTCATCTTTCTTAGCAGGACTGCCACCCACTCCTCCCCCTCCCTCAGACTCCCCAAGGTTTGCAATGACCACAGATGCTAATCACAAGAACCACACGTCAGAGCCTCCTCCACCAAGCTCAGCAAGTCCCACAGGCTGGATGGGGGTGGAGAGGCATCTCTGCCCACCATGGAAAGAAAAGTGAATAATGAAGCCCAGGAATCGCCAAAAAAAAAAAAAAAAAAAAGATTCTTCCTGACTGTGAAAATATCCAGAAGTTATTTTAAAGAGTATCTATTGCTTCTTGATAAATGGGATCAGACATCAACCCATATCAAATGCTTTATATCAGATCTTGAGAATATCCAAGGAAGTCTGTTTCTACTGGCCAAGACTCCGAAGTTGAACAGGCATCACAGGAAAAGTTGAGATGCCCCCAAGGCGATGCAGCTTTAGAATGAGGAGTCAGCGTCCAAATCTCTGCCACTTAGTGGCTTGTGACTCCGAACTCACCTCTCAGAAAGAGCCCACAGGTGTTCACTAGAAAACATGGAGGGTCCAGCAGGTGAAACAGGGAAGAGCGTGGTCCTCTCCAGTACTGGGCGACTGTCAGGGGTCCGAGTAAACACTGAGGGTGCACTTCCAGCATCGGGCCCCGCACCCAGGAGAAGAGGCACACCAGAAAAGCATGTCCACAGAACAAAAGCAACCTATGACTGCTTCAAATCAAGCTCAAACACATTTTTAAAACTGCAAGACATAAAAGAACATTATAAATCAGAATTAGGTCAATTTAGAAGGGAGATGACAAAACTCAGGAAAGAATGGAAAATAAAAGAAAAAATAATTTCAGAAATAAAGACTAGACTAGAAGGAGCACAAGACCAAATAATGACAACATGTTTCTTGAGGGAAATAAAAGGGGAAAAAACAGGGAAAAATAAAACTCAAAGGAACAAAGAAAGATAAAAAGTGTTCAAGAGAAAATGGCAAATATTGAAAATAAGCAAAAAAGATCTTATATACAGATAATAGAATCCCTAAAACAGAGAACCAAAACAAGGCAAAATAACAAATACTAAAAACTACAATTCAAGGATACTTCCTGAAATAAAAAAGGATTTGAAATTTCATATTGAAAGAGCAGAAATTATAACTGAGAAGATTGACCCAGAATGGCCAGCACCAAGAAATTCTAGTAAATACTGGACATTTAAAGAAAAAGATAAAAGCCTTTAACTATCTAGAATAAAATCATATGACTTAACAAGGGGAAGAAATTCAAATTATCATCAGACTTTTTAACAGCAACACTTTACGCCAAAAGGAAATGGAGTAACATATTTAAGATGCTCAAGGAAAGAAGGTATTAGCCAAAGATTTCACATCTAGTAAAACTGACCCTCCAGCGTAAAAAGCTGTTGGCTCCAAAACTTAGGAGTTTCCCAGGTGACATTTGAAACCAGCTTCCTGTACATAGAGGACAAGGACAGACAGCTCCAGGGTGGTAGGTAGCCAGTTTAATAAGCAACAGAACTTACCAACGAGGCTTGTCTTGGGCACCATAGGATGGGTCGATCACCACATCTGCCCACCAGAATGTTCAAAGTTTAATAGAGGCTTCACCTGGGTTCAGTCATATATTCATCTTAGATGTTCTCAACACCACCTTGTCTCTCAAGGCTGCGTCTTTGGAGCAACTTCTAGTGCAGGGAAGGCAAGCGGAACGCACCTTCCAAACACAGGAGAGGGATAGGGAGCCTCCGATTGCCTGGGTCCAGCTCACAGGTCAGCCAGTGGCCACATCCTCCCAATGACAACCTCCAATGAGGCACAGACAAACGTTATCCACATGCAATAGATTCCCACCCCACTTCCAGCTCTGCCTCCCGAAAAGGTCTAGAAACAATAACCAACCTCAGTGGCTATGAGCATCACTAACAGTCAGAGTATGTGGTCTTGAAATATGACATCACCCAAAGAATCCAGGAATACTCAGAGAAATGGCTGGTGGCATGTCTGGTGCTGGGAATGTGCAAGAGGAGCCTGAAACATTTTGTCCTACCAAATAGTGAAGAAGCTACAAAAAAAAAAAAAAAAACCCAAAACAAAAAAACACATCACTAGAGTCAAAACACATCACTACTGTCGAAAGGACTCAGGACCCAAGCTGAAAAAGCTTCCACGGGTCAAAGATGGGACAACTTGAGCTTCAATGATAATAATTGCAATAGATTAAAAGCCATCAAATAAAGGTAAATTCATAGGTTTGTAATGATATTAAAAAGAAAAAAGATTAGTCACCCTTAAAGGATGATAAGAATCCGACTTGTCATCTTGGAAACTGGTAAGTAAAGGGAAATAACCCAGCATTCATCCTGCCTTTGACTGTACCACTGGGTAGCCAAATGATAAATGAGGGTATCTCTTTATAAGAGCATTCCAACTAATAAATGAAAAATAAATTGCATTTTGCAGCCCCATAAAAAGAAAAACCACCAGACGTTATGTCCCTCTTATGGTCATACCTAAGACTTACCTATAGTCATACCTAAGACAATTTCTTGCATGAGAAATTATCCTTTGTAGAAAGTACAATAGTGTAAAAACTCATTAGTACCTTTTCAGTGATATTATATATGTGTATTACAATACTGTTATAAGAATTAAATGATTCTGAAATTTTCAAATGCATAAACTTATGATAGGTCTTATTTCAAAGTGGAGGGACTCAAAGTAATCCCACTCAAAAGACCACCCAGCTGAAGGCTCAGGGCACCCACTGTGTGGATGAACCTTGCAGCCACTGAGCACCCTTCCTGCCCCCTCCTGACACAGACCTGCATGCTGGCAGCCTCTGAGCTGCAGGGAGAGGTCTGGCCTGTGGGCTTCTGGAGACTAGCACCAGGAAGAATTCTGGCAGGAGGAGGAGCAGCAGGAAAGAGAGAGAATTCATAGACGTGAAAGTCAACCAGGCAGATAGATTCCCAGGGGAAATACCACTCATTCCAGAGGCCACTCTGAGCATGGAAGGAGCACTGGACTCAGAGTCAGGACACTTCGGGTTCTGACTGCCATTTACTGGATTTGTGACCTCAGATCAAGTCATTTAACATTCCTGAACTCAGCCTTCCCAGGAGTATAAAAGGGCTAATAAGACCTGCCTTGCCTACTTTCCACGGCTGCTGCAGGATCCAATGAAAAAATAGTAACAGCTGGCATTTACTGAGCGCTTGCTGTGTGCCAAGAATGGGCCGTGTGCTTTACATGCTGTAGTGCCTTTTGATTCTCCATCAGCCCTCTGGAGTAGCCTTTGTCCCTCCTGTACAGGTGAAGAAACCAAGACTTGGAAAGCATAAATAAATTCTCCAAATTAGGGCTGGCATTTAAAAGCAAGCTGATCGACTCTGGGTTCTGTGCTCTTAACTACGATGCTGTACTGCCTCTTGGAGCACAACTCTAAAAGGACTTCATGTCCTTAAAACTGTACAACAGAAGATTCACAGTAGGTACCACTTGGCATCTACAAGGCAATGTCTCCACAAACAAAGCAGAAGGGATGTTTCAAGGGCATCTCCAAGCAGAGATTGAAGGATGCAGGGAGACTCAGGGATGTATATCCTCCAAACCCTCAAGATAGGACAGACTGGTAACTAGCAGGAGAGGGCGCTATATCCTCTCTCCCCTGGCCCGAGAGACAGTCAGAGATGCTCCACGGAGAGAGGGGAGTTCCTGGGAGTTTACAGGGTTTTAGAGGACAATCCGCCTCTTGTAGAGGAGATAAGAGGAGCTGAGGGCACAGCCTCAAGGTCCTTTGTCACCCTTCTGGTGATCAGAGACGGTGAGCCACCCTGAGGGTCCCCACAGTGAGTGGAGACCCTGCAGTGCTGTAGTCGAAGGAGCATTATAGTGCAAGTCAGGATGCTTGGGTTCAAGTGTCAAGACCTGGATTTCAAGTCCAGCTCTAACATTAGCAAGTTGTGTGGCCTTGGACAAATCACTCCGCTGTCGGGACCAGATGACCTCCAAGTTTCCTACCAAACATGATTCCTATGGCTCTACCTCCTCCACAGGGACGGCGGAAGGGACTCGGCACTTACAGAGTGCATATTATGTGTAATGTACTGTCAGTCTTTTAAAAATAATACTAGTAGTAACATAATATATTAAGAGTTCAGTCTGTGCTGGACCCAGTGCTAATATGCCTTATAAATATTAGGATGATAAAAGTTACCCAAAACTTGGAAACAAGACAAAAGGCCTGTTACAAAAAGTCACATTAGAGGATTGCCTAAGAAAAAGTCACTGCAAACTTTTCCTTCACCAATCTGAGAGGGGTCAGGGGAGCAATGGGTCAGAGCCATTGAAGAGAAGAGAGAGGTCCCCTGGAATCCCAGAGCTTCACAGAGGACCCCAGGTTCCAAATAAAGAGAAGCACCCAGAGATGCACAGGGAGTTTTCACAATAGGTTGCGGAATGCCACACAGCGGGCGGGATGGAGGACAGGCCTCTGGGAGAACTGCGGAGAGGTGGTGGGAGGGCCAAGGATAAAATGCTTCTCCTGGCTGACTCCTACTCAGTCTTCTTGAACTCAACTTAACCATGACTTTCTCAGGGAGCCTTCCAGGACACTTTGGACCAGGTCAAGTTTCCCTGCTCCATGTTCCCGGAGCACTCTGCCCTTCCCCTCAGTCACGCATGTTGAACCGTGGAATGTGCAACTTTGCCTCCTTGAGGGGAGGGACTGTATCCATCCGTGAGTGCTGGGAATCCAGGGTGAACCACGTGGTACCCGACACGCACAGGCGCTCAGCTGATATTCATGGGCCGGATGGGATGGAGTGGGCGGGCGGGTGAGTGGGTGACTCGTAAATCCAGCTGAGGCAACAGGAGGACGATGATACATTAAAGGAAGAAAGCAAGAGTTTGGGAGAGAACAGAATCATATACAAATAACATATCACCTTACCGGAATTTCTGGGAATTTTATTTCATTTTACTATGTAAGGGCCATATATGCTTTCTAAAGGAAACCAGAACCGACGACAATTTTATCACCGCTTAGCTGTCAATGAGAAAATGCATTTGCTGGCTGACTCGAAGTTTCACAGCTTATTTTCAACTCATCATCTATTTTAAAAACTACTAACTTGAGTTTTGCCTCTGGCTACCTACAGTTCATCTTTCCTGATGCCTCAGCATTCCCTCTTAAGCTCATCTTCCTAATTAACCTCCAAAATAGTTCCAATTCCAAATATTCTCACCTACTGTCTACATAAATCATCAAAATACCTCAGAAGTCTGTAATTCCTTCTTTTTTTTTTTTAAGATTTTATTTATATATTTTTGGACAGAAGGGACGGGAGGGAGAAAGAAAGGAAGAGAAACTGATGTGTGAGAGAAACATTGATCAGTTGCCTCTTGCACACCCCCAACCAGGGACCAAACCTGCAACCCAGGCATGTGCCTTGACTGGGAATCAAACCTGCGATCTTTCAGTTTGCAGAACCATGCTCAACCCGCTGAGCCACACCAGTCGGGGCAGAATACCTCCAAGACAGTTTCTCACACCACGAACAGTCACAAAAATCCTTAGTCAACCCATGCATCTTGATGTGGGACTCAGAAAATGTGCTTGGTCATTGTTATGCCTTATTTACCCTTTGTTTTCTGTCATCAAGTCAGATGTCTTTAAGCTCATAAAATTATATATCTCATACATGGAACAAGCATTAAACTAGATGCTGGAGATACAAAGATGAATGAAATACCAGCAAGAGAAGAATATGTTAGCAAATACTCTCAAGAGCGGGAAGTCGGGGATGAAGGCGGTGACGGGGAGACTGCTTTCCCGGGGGAACGAGCACTGACTTCTCTTATGGAAAATGGGACTCATGTAATTTGTGTTGCCCTCTTTTCAATGGAAGGAATAAAAACCACAGCATAGCCAACTGAAAAATAACAGATATCATTTTTCACTCATTAGTTGTAAACAGTAATATGTAGTGGTGAGATTTTGTCACTGCTTAGCTGTCATAGCCTCTTTGGAGAACAATTTTTACCAAACTTTTTAATGTGTTTATCTAGTAATTCTACTTCCAGGTATCTCCCCTGGAGAAATACACGTGTGTGTAAAGGGACCTGCATAAGTAAGTTAATGGCAGCATTCTTTGTAATAGTAAAAGACAGGAAACTGTCCCAATGTTCCTCAGTCAGAGATATTATGCAATAGTTACAGAGAATGAAATAAATCCTTACATACTGCCATATCTGCTGGATAACTGAAATTAAGTGAAAATACTGAGTTGGATAATATTACAATTTCAATCATTGCTGTTAAAAAATAAGACAAAAAAGTTTTTTAATGCGTGCATGTACCTGTAGTGAGCAAAATTGTTTTTTTCCCAACAGGCACTCCCTACTCCCCCTTTCCCCTTACAAACAGAATGGCCAGAGTTTTTTCTTGAGCAAAAGCCAGATAGCTACGTGCTCAGGGCCAGCAGGCCCCTGGGATGAAGCGTGACTGGTTTTATGAAAAACCGGTTCTCTTTGCTAAGGAAACGTGAGGCAAAGTCCACAGGTGACTTCAACGACCACTTTCTCCTTTGATCAAAAGGTAAAGCCTTGCCAGGAAAGAAACTACTTTCTCCCCGTTCCCTTTCCTTCCAGCTTGGAACGCTCTCATGTTGGGTGAAGATGTAGGACTCAAGGTACAGCAGCCATTTTGTAGCCATGAGACAGTGGCAAAGAGAGCAACAGACTCACAGACCAGAGATGGGTATCGCTGAGCCACCAAATGGATTCTGAAGCCAGAGAGCCAGTTCTAGACTTCTTAAACAATAAATGTCCTTATGACTTAAGCTATTATTTTTAAGGTTCTGTTGCTTGCATCTAAACACATAACTGATTCAACAACAAAAAAACCTACGAGCAAGATATATATCAAACTATTAATTGAGTTTCCCGTAGGAAGGGAGGGAAAAGACTCACTTTAAAAAAAAAAAAAAAAAGTTTTTCCAAAAAATATATTCGACTACTGCTGAGGCCAAAAATGGGGGGCAGGGGTGGGGGGGGCAGGGAATACAGCTCCATTTTAGGAATCATGAATGGCCTACATGTTTTGAGTTCTAATTTGCTCTGTATTTCCCCACACCTTGGTTCATGTACTTTCCCCTTTTTTACTGTGTGTTTTGAAAAGCCGCTTCGCATCTTACACAGAAAGACTGTATAAACAAAGAAATACAACAAAGGGTATAAACCTGTAACAGAAGTCCATCTCAGTCTTGCTAGATGTGCAGAGTTCGAAAGGCACAAAAAGAAAAAGGCAAGAAGGAAGCATCAGCAAAAACAAGGGCATGGGGGGAAAAATAGCTGGCTTATTCAGGGAAATTTCAAATAGCTCACAATTTCTGAACATAAGGTGAGTGAGAAAGGTGAAGAGATGGGAAGAGGCAGGAATAATGGGCCTCGCTGCCAAGCACAGGAGCCTGAATATCATCTTGTACCTGACCGTGGTCATGATGATGACGACGACGCCAGCGACTAACATCCACTGAGAGCTTGCTCTGGGCCAGGTGCTGTTCGGTACCTAATAACTAGTCCTACAAGGCAGGTCTATTTTTATGCTTTTTCCACACATGGGGAAATTGAAGAGTTTGGGAGAGATGAACTGCTGAAGGATTTTAAGCACAAATATTATGCTGAGATTTGAATTTTCAAAACACATCTCTATACATACTCAAATATTTACAGATCAAATGAGATACATCTTGGCTTGAATTCAAAATAACCAGAGTTTGCAGGTGAGGATACGGATAAAGCCTCCCAGGAGCTGGGCATTGCTGAAGCTGGCGAGGCAGCCAGTTTATTTTAACAGCCTCTTCTTTTGTATGTTTATGTTTTCCATATACGTTTTAAGAAATCTCTGGCTGCAACAGGACGTTTCAATGGAAAATGTGAAGTAGGAAATAATGAGACCAGTTAGGGGGTTAACAGGTGAGAGCTGATGAAAACTGGGGAAATGGTAGGGCAGGGAAAAAAAAAGGATTTGTTGAAAGAAAAAAAACACAACTGCGTGTTAACTAATCTTTGTGGTGGGGGTTAGAGGTAGAGAATAATCTCGGGTTTAAAGTCAGTGTTAGGCACCTAGGGTGGGCAACTAGGTTAATGGGGGCGCTGTTCCATTATAGGGAATACCGAAGCAAGTCAGGACAGCGGAGGGAAGGATGTGGGAAACCGCGGAAGGTGTGCCACGCCTGGTGCGGCAGCAGGGTGGACCGCTCAGTCGGTAACCCTTTCACAGAAAACCCTTGAGTGTATACCCCCATGCAAACATGTTTGTTCATAAGCTATCTACATGGTCTATGGTAGAAGTGCACTATAAAACAAAAAATACTTTTGCACAGCACGCAAGTTCTGTTGCCTTTCCACAATCTAATGGGCTGTAATATATTGTTAAGAGTATGCAGGGCCCATGTTATTTGTAATAGCCAACATATGGAAGCAACCCAAGTGCCCATCAACAGATGAATGAATAAAAATGCCATGGTACATGTCTACAATGGAGTATTACTTGACTATAAAAAAGAATAAAATCTATTTGCTGACAGTGTGGTGGACCCAGAGGGTATTATGCTAAGTGAATTAAGTCAGTCGGAGAAAGACAAGTACCATATGATTTCACCTGTATGTAGAATCTACAGAAATAAGCAAACAAAATTGAAACAGACTCACAGACAGGTTGCCAGAGGAGAGGGAGGTTGGGGGACTGAGTGAAAAACGTGAAGGGATTAAGAAGTACAAACTGGTGGTGATGAAGGGAGACTTGACTTGGGGTGGTGAACACAATACAATATACAGATAATGAGTTACAGAATCGTACACCTGAAACCTACATAACTTTATTAACCAATGTCACCCCAATCAATTTAAAAATGTAGTAAAAAATTTAAAAAGTACAAATTAGTAGTTATAAAATAGTCACAGGGATAAAGTACAGCACAGGAAATATAGCCAATAATACTGTAATAACTGTGCGTGGCGCCAGGTGGATACCAGAAATATTGGAGAAAACACTCTGTAAAGTATACAATTATCTAACCACTACGCTGTGTATCTGGAACTAATACAGGACAATACTGAATGTAAACTGTAATTGAAAAATAAAATTAAAAAGAGTATGCACACCCTCCTTTGAAAACCACTCAGCTGAGCAACGACGATGGCTTTAAGATCAGATGTCCAGCCTCTCGGAACCTCAACTTACTCCCCTACAAAAAGAAAATACTACTTTTCTTACAGAGAACAGTGAGGATTTCTTGAGATATGTATACCTTGATGTCAACACAAGCAGGGCACCAGAGGCTCAGAAATGCTGCTGACCCCACCCTCTCCCTTCTCTCCACGCCTCTGATGCCAGCTCCCATCTCTTCCAGGTAACAACGCTCAACGCTTTTTGTCTTTTGTGTAATGAACTTGGAGACAGATTTAAGTGAGATCCCAAGAAACTGAGGAGCTGACGGGAGGTAGAAGCAAGCACTTCATTTCCACGGGCATCTGCCTGCCTCCAACCCACCCCCAAGCTCAAGTGTAAACATGCCAGTTACAAACACCGCAGCCGGTCCCCTCATTCTGTGCCGGCTTAGAAAGGGGTACAGAGCCTCACCAGAAACACACATGCAGTAAGGCAAGACTTCCCACCTGCAATTTGTTCAACTGGAAGAAAGTCCCATAAACTACTAATTCCTCAGTTTAATGAGCATCAGTGGGAATGGGAGGGGATGAGTGGGATACACCCAACTTCAGCCTGTCGATTCATCACTCCAAATAAACCCAAGCATATCCTACAGGCCTCTGGATGGCAACGTGTCTCCTCACAGTTCAAGATACCCCTTCCCTCAAAACACAGATAGGAGCCACGTTCCTGTTAACTTAGCCAACTGAGAATAGTGTGAAGGAGTTCACGACTGTGGCTGTCATCTCCTTGAAGAGTTACTTGGCACTGGTTACAGAGAGAGGCAGCAAGAACCTGACTCAAATTCCCAACTTCCACTGAGAGTAAAAAGAACACTGAAAGACAAGAAATAGGATTGGTAGCATCTGTAGAGCAAATAGCACATTTACCTATCTTGGGGATTAGAACTGGGAATCCTTTACTCTGCCCCTGGAAGGGTATAAAAACTGACCGAGATGTTAGAGTTACAACTTAAACTCCGCTTCCATCATTTTCTCTAGAATAACTGCCTGCAAATCTTTCAGCCTCTGAAAACCATATGCAAAATAAGCACATGTGAGGCTTGGTGTCCGGTTCTGAAACAATGGTCTAGCAGAAGCTAAAGACAAGGTGTTTAAAAAAAAAAAAAAACCTTACAAAAAGCTTTCTTCCTTCAATTACTCTCATGATCCAATGCTGCCCTCTAGCAACCCGAGAGAAATAACACAAGTCGACTGGAGTCGGGAACCTGAAACATTTAGCATTAGTGTTATCTGGAAGATGTTGTACAAGAGG
This sequence comes from Anoura caudifer, assembly GCA_004027475.1. Lineage (NCBI taxonomy): Eukaryota > Metazoa > Chordata > Mammalia > Chiroptera > Phyllostomidae > Anoura > Anoura caudifer. Next base: position 83,252 of record PVKU01001125.1, on the reverse strand, counting down.
AGGGGACAGAGGAATGGTCCCCACAATTGTCCAACAGCCCATCTTAATAAAAAATGTGCTTTCAGAAAGCTGCTGGGGTACGTTAACACAACCCACAAGCACAGGGCTGCTCTAGGTCATCGCCGACAGACCTGGAAGGGCCTGACAGACTGAAGACAGCCACCGCTGACCGGCTGTTTGAATACAGTTAAGTGGGATCTACTACTTCCTGGGCAGAGCCATTTTTTGTCACTGAAAAACTTCCTCCTCTCACCTGACTTTTCCATGTTTTAGCAAGGTGGTGGTGTGAAAGCTTAGACCAATTCGATACTTCTCATAACCAGTGCTTCAATCAATACATGGTATGGTGTCAGTTTTTCCTATGAAATGTAGGGACTAGTCCACAGCAAGGTTATTGTACAATTAAAGAACCATGGAATCAACTGTCAACACTGGAACTTAAAGGAAACACTTAAGGTGCAGTAAGGAATATTTCCAGGAGGGGGAGTGGCTAATAATCAGTAGGACAAGTGTAACAGGTTTTTGCATGCCTCCTCTCCCACAATCACAACCATTTGAAGTACCAAGATCAGAACAGTCCTTCCTTTCCCAGGAAATCTCGGAAGTTGAAAATTCATTCTGAGATCTCATCGCTTTCATGTCAAGCCAATCAGAGCCTCTGTTAGCTGCTGCCCTGAAACAGGGAGAGACTGATCTATGGGAAGGGGGGAAACAATCAGGGTTAACTGTGAAATATGAAAACATCTGCCCATGTTAATGCTGGCGACGGACAGGTGTTACCAATTTCTCATGTTTGGTGTTAAAAAAATGCATCCAAGTTAGTATGCCTCGGTGTAGGTGGGGAGGGAAGAACCACATACATTTATTTTCAAACAAAAGTTGCCATGTGTTTATTAAAACATTTCTATTAACTTAAATATGCACAGCTGGCTCAAAACTCGTTATCCACCTATCACACGTTCTGGAAAGTTTCTGAGAAGATCTATCAGGACGGGCTTCTCCTGTGACTCAAGTGAACCTGAGGAAAGAAGAGGAGAAATTACACACCTGACTTGTAACTGCTGACCAACACACACGCACTGGCAATGTAATTCTGAAAGGCAGGGTGGCCAGACTGCCTCCCCCTCCTGGCTCATGCTTTGCTTAACATTCTTCTACTTTGAAAAATGCTTTTCTCTCTTTAAATGTATATGCACTCCCAGAGCCTCTCTCCAACATTTATGAATCTAAAACATCAAATCAGTCAATTGTGATAAACAGGGGGCAGCTGTAAAGCTCAGCCTCTGAACTATCACCAGCTCTCTCTCGGCTTAAAGACCAAGCCACGGGAGAAGGAGCATTTCCTACTGCTTTAAAACTAATAATGATCAGACATTAACTAGGTCTGTGACAAGCCACTGTAAACTAGCTACAGGGCAAGCCACTTATAGTCTCTCAAGAAACATATACAAAATAAGAGGACCTGAGCTCATAAAAGCTTTAATTATATATGAAGATACTTTCTCACTGTTCAGTCTATTCTCCTTTGTGGATTAAATGACCAGCAATTACAATATTAAAGAGTGGAACTCAGAAGAAAAGAGCCAGACTGTTGTGACTTGGAGTAAGAAATTCCCAAGGAAGCCCTGGCTGGTGTGGCTCAGTGGACTGAGTGCTAGTCTGTGAGGCAAAAGGTCGCCGATTCAATTCCCCATCAGGGCACAGGCCTGGGTTGCAGGCCAGGTCCCTAGTTGGGGTTATGTGAGAGGCAACCAAGCAATGTTTCTCTCCCTCTCTCCCTTCCTCTCTCTCTCTAAAAATAAATAAATAAAATCTAAAATAATTCTTTTAAATAAAAAGAAATTCCCAGGGAAGATTCAAGTCCAACCAGGCTCTCCCTGATCTACTTCCATCCCACTCCTCTGCTGAAACCAAGATCGACTGATGCAGTCCCTTTTCTGCCACCGACAGCAACGGGGGTGTAACTGTAACACAGGAAGCATTTAAAAGGATTTTCTTACTTCAAACAATCTCTTCAGAAGTCTGAGTAATGGTGCAACCTGAAAAAGTAAAAGACAAATAATCCAAACAAGTTTGCGATTACCCAGCATACTGTCAATCAGATCACAGAATGGCACCTGGAATACCGTACTTGGGGTCGGGGGTGGGGGCTGCAATCACAATCATTCTCCCCAGGCATGCTAGGTTAAGACTTCTCAATCTGACATTCTCAAGGATCCTAATGCTAATGCCTCAGAATTTAGGTAAAGGGGTTAAGCTTGGCCCAAAGCACCAAACTGGGGTCCATGAAACACCTGGTCAGCCATACCCAACAGAAATGTCAGTCCAATCTACTTGTTAGAAACGCTCACTAGAGATCAATACTCTGGTGAAGATGCCAACGTTCTTTGGCTTACATAACAAAAAGAAAAATTCAGTTACAATAAACCAGAGCTTTGGAAGAGACTTTCAAAGAGTAATAAGACTGCATTCTATTATAATCTCCAAACTGAAAGATCACTAAAAATGATCTGAAATGAGAATGATGGAATATATCAATATTCCAGGTATATAACCAATTTTCCTTTCCAAGTAAAAAGAACTTGAAACCATATTAGTGTTTGCTATATTCTCTTTTCACAACTATATCCTCAAAATCAATTTACATGCCTCCTTTCCTTCACTCCAGATTTCATTTTATTTTGAAAGCAGGCCTTCCCGGAAGCACACACACGTAACCACGGCTGCCGTGCAGCGCTCACTCCCTACGCAAGGGAGTGAGGAGAGGGGGCTGTGATTGAAGTCACAGGTTTCTGGCTCTTCGGTTCTCCCTCAAGAGCCACCTGTCACCTCTATCTTCTGGCAACAACACAATTAGATTTCACTCGTTCCTTGCTTTATAGCTAAGAATATTGAGTGCAGAAAAGAGCCCAGGCAGAGCGTAACTTTTGGATACTTTTGTGGTTAACATCTTTACTTATAGCTTACAGCTTCAGGGAAAGAAATATTTTCTAAATCTAATGGAGTAAACAGAGAACTGCCAAATCAACAAAGGTTAACCTAAACATAAGACACCAAAAAAGGGGCAATATTACTAAAGTGGCTACTTTTCCTCAATTTGACATTCTCAAAATACAGCTCTAAAGAAAAAATTGCCCAGGTGAATTTTCTGCTACTGACATTTTATGGTAGAAAAATGCACATTTTGTTAGATGAGATGTCTACACGCTACAACTTATTAATAACTTATCATCGTAATCGATTAATGAATTAACAAATTGTACGTAACTGAAAAATCAGGAAGTGTAACAACAGCATCTCTTCACATTTTCAAAAGAAGATTACAGGTATTTCTGACTTTTAAACATAAATAATACCTACCTGTACAACAGGGCCTTGCCCTTCTCATTCCCCAAAGCAAAATATCCACTTCTTGGAGAAAAATCCATGGTATGAACAAGAGAAATAGTCTTCTTTTTAATGACTGGGAAGTTTGAAAATACTGTACAGGAAGGAAGGTGAACCTGCAGGAAATAATAAAAAGCTTTAAATTTCAACAACTGGGAACTCAACTTTCTTAAATTGCAATCTTCATTCTATCTTTTTGTTGGAACAAAAGTACACTTTGATTATAGGACATGTTAATGTATCAAAATATTCCAATATTAACATCTGATTTTCAATGTGCTATTAACTGAGAGGAGAGGAAGAGAAAAAAGTGTTTTCTTGATGTTTTTAATGCAGCATCTAGCATGATGCCTGGGAGAGTCAAATGTTTGCTGAATAAATGAACTAAAGTGAAAAGTCAATAGAAATACCCATTAAGGCTCTGACTTGACCGCAGTAAAGAATACTGAAATTTGTTACTGGAACAGATATTTTAAACATTATGAAGAGTCTGATTTTATGCAACTGAAGCCTGGGCAGAGTCAGACCAAGTATTCCAATAGCATATAATTTCCTTTTCCTACTTTACTTTTCAACTATGTGACGCATTCTTTGCCTTTTGCAATCTCTTGAGGAGGGCTGAATCATGAAAACCTAGTTTTGCAAGTGCAACTGTGTTCTGATTTAGAGCCAAAAGCTCACCTCAAGGCCAGGCCGAAGCACAGAGGGACACAGTCTTCTCCTCCAAGGAAGTCTACTTCTGGGAAAAATGAGTCAAAGTTCAAAGCTAGGTGAGGCAAGTCCTCACCCAGTTTGTAGATAAATAAAACCCAAGCACGGAACCTGTTACCTTGGCAGAGGGGGATTTTAACCACTCTCATTTTCAAATGTTCTCTAGCTCTTTGAAGAAATACAGCACCCTCATATTCAAATATGTAAGAGTTATCATTCAGATCCTTAGCTTGCTAATCTGCCCTCCTCCACATTTTTTTATGAAATTTTAAACCATCCAATCAAGATGATTCTCATAGACAAGAACCATTAATGTACATACCTGTCTATTAAACAGGTTTCACAGGCAGTCACTTACTAGGCCCTACTCCCTGACATATTTGTTGACCACCGTGTCAAGAAAGTATAAAGTTTAGAGTGAATCCCCACACCGTTTTCAGTTATTCTCAACTTCTCCAGAAAGCAGGTTCTGATGGCAAAGGTACTGGTGATGACCAGAAGTGGTCTTGACCCATTAAAGCTAGGAAGCTGGAATTTGATCTTAACTTTTAAACTTCTTAAAACACCACTCTGAACAGGTTCTTTGCAAAATTTAAGTATAAAGCAGACTAGCATTTTAGGAGAGAAACCACAATAAGGATATTGCAAAATGTATTTACACTTAGTTTGGGAACGCAGAAATCATGAGTTTTTGACAAGCGGTTTGGCTTCCTGCTTTACTTGTTATTAGACGTTTGCGTCCTCCAAGCATGCACCAACTCGGAACAGGTGATCCAAGGTACCACGGGAGCAGACCATGGGAGCAGGAGATAACCATGTGCTGCAAGTGCCAAGAGCAGAACTGTCCCGTGCCTCACTTTTGCTTCCACCTCACATGTAACCTGATCCTCTTAAACTGTGCCCATAAATTTGCTCAGTAACTTTCCTGTCATGACTGGGAAGTTTGGGGAGCTGTTTTTCTGACTCTTCCAAAACAAAATATACCAGAACCAACCTTTCTACCTGAATGACTCCTCAAAGATAAGGTTATACCACCCTTTTTATTTTCTGAAATCGGAAAAAACTGCCTCCTATTTGGATTCATGGAACTTCATACTTAAGTCAGTTGTTTACTACAAACAGGGAACTCCCTACAGGGCAAAAATTGGGGCACAAGAGACACAGCATTCTTTTTAAAGCCTATTTTTAACAGAAGGTAGCTGTGTTTTTTGTAGCTGGATAAACAGAATACCAGAAAGACTACTGTGGTAAATGCACACACTTACGAAGTTTACAATGTAAACCGTGTCCCCTTCATGCAAAAAATACCCTTACCCCCATACAAAGTGGCCACGCTTTCCTAGCATTCTTCCTAATGGAGAATGAACACCAGTTCATCAACGACTCATTTTCCTATTTTATCTCCTCTACTGACTTGGCTATTGGGGGCAAAAAAAAAACCTGTTTACAATGTCCTCCTCTGTGACTCAACTGTGTCCGTGTGCCGGGTCCCCAGGGTGACCTCTCGCTGCGTCAGCACAGCTTCCCGCAGACCGACAACCCCACCTCGTTACAAAGGGACTGTGCTATAACCTCTCTTTACAGCCGCTGGGTAAAAGCTGTAACTGAACAATTAAGAAAAAGGCGCATAAAAAACAAACTTTTTTACTTCAGAAATTTCCCTTTACCTCCAACCACATTTCTGTCATTAAGTTTAAGGGCCCAGATATCAAAATTCAAACAAGCAAAAGCTTGCTCATCCATAACTTAATGGATAAGAAGTCCTACAACTTTCTAATACATCTAAGATTATATAGATGTAATAAATTTAACTTCTGGGTCTCCTACTGGTGCCGTGGCTTAGACTTATGTCCACTGCGCTGTGCTGGGACCATTGTAAGAGGCTGCGTTTAATGGTGCCGACGCTGTTTCACTAGGATATTCCAAAGCTGCTGCGCCCGGCTTCCTTCCATTAGACCTTATGGCTAACGTCTAAAAAACAGGATTTAGCTGTTACTAATGAATTCCTTGTGCAATTCTGCCACAATAAAAAACCATTAATGCTGCCATGATTACTGAAGTAAACTAGGCAGAACTACTAGGCGTCTTGCAGAATATAGTCTGTCAACATGAGGCAGATCCCATGGTTTTATAAAACAATTTACTACCATGAAAATGATAAAAGATTAATATGTAATAGTCTGCCACTCCCATTAGAATGGAGATTTTAATTCTGACTTGAATTAGAATCTTCCTGTTTATCCAACGAGTGATTTGACAGAGAGGCATTGAAACAAGGCTGTAATTCTCAAACACTTGATTCCAGCAGAATCTTGCCCCCGCACCCCCAGAAGACGTTATGCAGATGCCAACACGTATCCGACAACAGCGAAGCTGCTCTACGTGATACAGGTGGGGGCTCAGCCTCCTCCTTGACCTACTTGCCATCTCAAGTCCTGTACACATTCTAGGGCTTCGAGGAATTCAAGAGAAACACAACTAAAGTACTAGAAAAAATATGGAATCTAGAAGCACAGTTCTGCCCTTTATTAGTTACTGACTTTGGGTAAGTTAATTATCTGACAACTGTTATTTGACTCAAAGTTTTTTGTTTGTAAATTTTTGTAAACTATACACTGCTACACAAAGCTGAGGAAGAATGCAAGACCCTGCTGAGTGAAAGAAAAAACAGCAGTTCCTGCGAAGCGCTTACCACCTGGTGGTGTGCACACACCAGCGGCACAATGCACTGCTGCACCTCGAAGTTCCGTGCCATCTTACAAAACCGGTGCCAACAGCAAGTAACCGTTAAATGACGGAAGAAACTGATTCTGCCTAAAGGGAAAGAACTTCACAGAGATGCGGGACATCTACTCTGAGCTGAGATTGGGTGGAAGAGTTAACACAGGCCTGAGGCTGCTAATCCTTACAAAGGCCTACTGACAAGGGTGGCCCTTGGATGGTGTCTGGGAACTTGAATGGTAAACAGTCCCCTACACCCGATTTGAAACTCTAAATGACAAAGACGGCTCACTGTGCCTAACCATTTGTACACCGTGGTCTACCCTGAACACCTGCGTGTACTTCCGGGAGCCTAAATTTTTGGTGGATGCTGGGCAGAGGGTACCTATATGATCAACCCCCAATAAAAATGTTGGCACTGAGTCCCTAATGAGCTTCCTTAGCATGTGTCGTCACATCTCGTTGGAGGAATTACCCATGTCCTGCGATTCCACTAGGAGGGGGCTTTGACCCAGGGTTGACTTTGCATCATACCCTTTCCCTGAAATGGCCCTTAACCGTAAGTACGACCACATGGGGGAGTCCTCCTACAAAATCACCAGACCTGGGAGGGATCCTGGAGACTCCTGGCACAGAGGTATATTCACAAGTACTATTCTAGCTACTTAAATTGCAATTTTTTTACACAATTTATTTTCAAGCACAATTTATTTCCAAAATCTAGGACTTGCCTCTACTTCATTAAGACAACAGACCTTTAAAAAGTCTTTTCCTCTAGGAAAAAACTGAAGAGGAAAGAAGTATTTGCCTTAAACATATTCCTTAATAACATATTGAAAGAAAGAAACCTCTGAAATGAAGAACTGCCACTTAAGAAATGTTATTATAACAGCACAGCTTTCCCAAAAGAACTGACATAATACAAATTTGGTGGCTATTGTGCACCTTTTACACAACAACACTCAAAAGCTATAATACTAGTAATTTCTACTAGTCAAAAGAAGCTAATTTTAAAAATAATCGAACACTCTTCCTTCCCCGTTAACTTTCCATGTCTTCAAGTTAAATTTTAACGTTACCAATGATAAAAGGAAAGGGTAAAGACGTATTACCAATCTGACTGCTTCCTTCACTTTTTCTGAAGCAATTGCCAAGATTTCTGCGGTAGGATTGAAGGCCAGAGAAGAAACGCCTGTAACCAAGTTCATTATAGCTTTTATCGGCTTTGGGTTTGTTTCTTGGAGACAAGAATCTTGATTGTATATGTTCACCACTCCACAATTAGAACTGCAAAGAGCAAAGGGAATACCATGGATTAAAAACAAGCCTATCTGAACATCTCGCCCCACCAGCTCACTCCTCCTCCAGGGGCCGAGGAGGCAGTGAGACTCCGCAGGGGCCCCGGAGTCCCTGTGACTAACTCTGCCACCACCCTTGGGGAGCAGACCGGGCCTTGCAGTGCCTGCCACATCCCGAGTTCCTCAGGGGAGGGCTCCCAAGGCACCGCTGCTGGTGACCATATATCCAATGATCCCCGCACCCACCAGAGGCCAGGCTGTGCTGGATCTGGAGAAAGGACTGGGAGCCTAGAGGTGGCCGGGCCTACAGGCTTGGCTCTCCAGGTGGGCCTCCCTGCACCACTCCTCACGGGCTTCATTTCTGAACTACATGGCATGTCCACGTGCGGCCTGTTTCCAATTTGGCCCCCTGCCCCTTGGAAAGAATTTTCTGAGACTCGGGATCTTAGTCCATTGTTTTCACTGACCCCTAAAGAGGCCCAGAAAGCTCTGCCCTTTTGTGGAGACTCAACAGCAGTCAAGGAAGGGCACAAGCGAAACTGGAGAAGAGGATTATGATGAGGAACTTGATGTTGGAAATACAGTGATCTGGAGCAAAGGCAGTAAACGTCAGGCACTGGCATTGTATAAAACATTTACAGACGACAGTCCTGCTCAGCAGGCTGCAAATGTCTGGCTCACCAAATATGAACTGTTTATTCAAACGAAGCGGTTCTTCACACGAGGTACCTCTAGGTCCACTGAAGGAACAACTTTCTCCACTGTGTTCAGCATCCACTAGATGAAATAACCCCACTTGTTTATAAATCTGAAGTCTTGTAGATCATGCTACGAATCCATGGTTCTTTCGATAATGAGGACTGTACTTTTCCAACAGCTTGGAACTTTCATTCATTTTTCTGATTCCTAACCTGAGCCTCAAAAGGCCCAGCTCAGGTGCCAAGATCTCCAAAACAAACTTTCCCAGATGTGCATTGTAACAGCCTTTCCCATTCCCTAGACTCTTAAAAAGCACTCTCAGAAATAAACTGCAGCCCATGACGAGTTACCCTGTAAACAGAGACACATATGTGCATGTTCTCACCATGGGACCATGAACTACCAGGTGATGAATCCCTAGTACAAAGCTCAACAAATGTTTTCATGAATAAGAAAACCAAAGCAAAACATATCACTGAATAAAACAGGTTTTTCTTGCATTTTGAAACATACCTGCCCTAAAGATTCTGCAGATGAAGCAAAAACTCACTTTGTATGTTTGGGAATGCTAAAATTAAAGGACTATTAATTCCAGGCCCTAAATCATAATGAATTTCACATTTTTCTACAGCCCTGAATCATACAGTGTTCTTTTGAAATAAAATCAACATATTTGGGGGGTGGGTAGTGTGGGAACCAGACAACCTGTGTTCCAGATCCAGCCCTGCCAATGACCAGTTTAATGAGTAACAACCAATAAACAAAACTGAAATTGCACCCAACTGACCTCAGCTTCCTGAGCAATGCAATGACGGAATTAAGAAAAAGTCTGTCGTGCTGCCCAATATGGGAGCCAGTAGACACAGGCAGCTGCTGAACACTTACAATGTGACCAGTGTCACCTATAATTGAATAAAAGTTTAAAAACAACACACTGGAACAAACAATCAAATCTTGAATAAAACTAAAAATAAGTGACTAGTGTCACTAAGAAACTAAATTTGTTCTTATAATTAATTCAAATTTTAACAGCCGCACATGGCCAGTGGCTATGGTGACAGACATGCAGGATTAGGCTAAAACACCATCCAGAAACTGAAAATAGATACACAAACAAATGGAGCAATAATAGGAAAAGGTCAGCCGTGATGTCAATAAACTAATACTGAAAATATCCTAGAATGCACGGATGAAAGAGAAACTTTTTGTTAGCTTTAAGTTACAGAAGATGAGCTTCCATTCTCCAAATCCAGTTAGGTTATTGAAATCACAAAAATCCTGAAGCATTCTTAAGAATTTAAAACCCAGATTTAAGTAGGAAAAACAGAAATCCTAAGTACTTTTAGAGATTTAAAAAGATAAAAGACAAAGCTATATAAAAGCTGAAGCACAGAATGACTGTAGTTGATTTTCCAAAGGGATCACACAGATGGCACCAAAAAAGTCATACTCAAGAAACACTGGACTCTGTATTTTCTCTACTTCTTACAAAACTTAACTGACAAAACTCCTACTAAGTACTGTACCATTTATGTATTTAAAAACACGAACACTCAGAGGTGTACCTTAAAAAACGTAGCAGGGTGGTCAAGAGCTCAGGCTTCGGAGCCAGACTACTTGGGGTTGTATTCTTGGCTTTACCACTTATTATTTGGATGATCTGAACCAAATTACTTAACTCACAGTGCCTCAGCTTCCCCACCTGTAAAGTGAAGATAATAATACCTATACTATGGAGTAGGAAATCAGAATGAAATTAGTTTATGTACAGAAATATATATACACGCAGATATACATGTAGAGTTAATATACAAGGTCTGTCCAGAAGGTATCCAGCAATGTAATATGAAAAATAGACACATTTATTGATGAAGATACAAGGTACAAGAAACACTGTATACAGGACAATGATGCCTCAGTCCCCTTCAAAGTAGGCACCTTGGGACCTCACACAGTCCTCCCAATCGTCATCAGCTGCCCCATCGTATTTTCCTGAATCTCATCGATGGTCTGATCTCTTCCCTTAGGTTTTTAGTTTTGGGAAAAGCCAGAAGTTGCAGGGTGCCAGATCTGGGCTATACGGGTAGCTGAGTCACCTGGGTGATTTGATGTTTTACCAAAAAACTCTGTACAAGATGTGATTACATTGTTGTGATGAAGCTGCCAACTACCAGTTGCCCATAGCTGCGGCCTTCTGAATCATCCAAATAATTGCCACACAGGAATGTTCAAGCCTAACGCAAAATATGATGCAGATCTGTCACTTTACTTGCTCAGTCATTTTGAATGTGACGGCCACACAGTACACATGCTCACTCAATGACGTCCACCACTCGCACTGACCAGTACAGTGAAGTTGTAACCGTTCGTGCACACGCATTCCAGTCCACTCTCCTTGGCTGCCAAGTTACATTGATGCTGGGCAAACCATTCTCATTGTATTAACAACGGCTGTATTTTTTTCTGGACAGACTTCCTGTATAATGTATATTATAAATGTACACATGTACATATATGGTCATATATGAAAAAGCCCTAACCAGGGTGGATCAGTTGGTTGAGCATTGTCCCATAAAGCAAAAGGTCACTGGTTCAATTCCTGGTAAGAGCACAGGCCTGCGCAGCATGTTCAACCCTCGGTCTGGGCGCATACAACAGACAACTGATTGACAGTTCTCTCCCAGATCAATGTTTCTTTCCCTCTCTTTCTCCCTGCCTTCCCCTCGCTCTAAAAATAAATAAAATCTTTTTAAAAATAATTAATTAAAAAGAATAGTCCTTGGCGCATAGTAAATGCTGGGGAAAATTTTGCTATGATGATAATAATTTTATTATTAATATCATAAACACTTTTACTATGGCAATTCTTCAAAACACAATCTGAAACTACTTAGGTGGAAATCATAATAAAAAGATTAACTTGTGTATTTTTAAGAAGCCAGCAAAGGCTAAAGTCAACATATCTCTAATCACTCGACAGAACTTTGATTTGAAATATAAAAAACTTACATATATTTAATATATACATTCTTAACACAAAATATAAGTGTATGTTAAATACATAAAATTTAAAAATAATTTGGCACTGACCTACAATTCTCAAAATGCAAAGATGCCCCCCAAAGTGGCTTGCTGCTTGCACACCCCCAGTAAAGACAAGAGCCCAAACTACTCAGTACGATGTACTGACCATCATACAGGTCACTACATACATCAGGTCACATACATCACTACATAGACTGACCTGTACGATGGGTGCAAGATGAGACCTTCCTAACTCCAGTGTAATCACAGAAAATAAGGCAATAGCAACAAAATAAAGGGATTCTCCAAGTCACCTTCTGGGGCCACATTATTTGGTGACATGTGTTCTGAGGTATAAGGGCCCATGCACACTAAGGGCTGGCATATGCAAGGGAGAGAAGATGCTGCGTTGCTATGTCTCAAACAGCTCACCCACTCTTCAATATGCAGTTCTTTGTACGTACTGATCGCTCAAATGGTTCTTCTTTTTTCCTGACTGATCTGTCGGCCATATAGGGAGTCACAAAACAAAACACACTACCTCATTTACAGAAGATGCAGCAAAGGTACAACATCACTACAGATTCCACCAGTGGAGTGAGAAGGGCACTGACCTGAAAAAGTAAGACTACAGAGCTCAAGACCCCACTCTGTCAGTGTTTTCACCTGTGCATGACAGAACTAGCAACCCTCAGTTGACTAGAGCCATGAAAGACAACAATGTAAAATGAGAGTTCTCCATTTACAGCATCCGTAGTTTCCCCATTTCCCCATCGGAGCGAAACTGCAAACGGAAAGCATCCACTTTATGTCACAACACTGAATGAGAAGTGCTAACAGATACTAACAGAGTTCTGAAATCAAAGGAGCCGTTAATTCCAGCAGCAGCGGACAAGACACAGGGGTTTCACACCAGTACTAGCAGAGGGAGAGAAAGAGACCCTCCCTCCCTCTGGGAGAGACAGGGAGGGAGAGGAAGAGAAGGATGAGGGAGCCGACACCCAGACACCCAGCCGGCCAGGTGGGCTCAGCCGGGCCTCGGGCTCCTCCACCACCAGTAACTGTTTCCACCTCCCTGATAACATCAGAAATTCCTTTAACAAGTGTTAAGGCCTTTCTTTACAGGTTCAACAACAAAAAAAATCTCACAATGTTCTTTAACTAAACACATCAGAATTTAATTACACTCAAGGCAATTAAAATCACGTGAATTTAAACTACTACTATCAGAGTCTTTCCTATTTGGGCCCTTCAAAGAGGATTAATAAAAGTGATACAAAATAGGCAGAAATCAGAAAAAGATTAATTTCACAAATTTGAGTAAAGGTCATTTTGTGTAGTTATTCTTTCCCTACCTAAAGGCCAAAGCAGTTCTGCTTAAAAGTAGCTGTAATTAGTTTAAACACCAGCCTTCATCTGAAAGGAGCTTTCTTCCCAGGAAGTCCTCCTAGTTGAGAACTGCTGCCTTAGCACACACAACTCTGGCCAACACGGGGCTCAGGCTGACAAGTCCCTCCCTACAGGTGTGACATACGTGTGGTGACTGCAGGTAACACAGGAAAGGGTGGGCCCTTAACCAGGACACTCCCGCACCAAGTTACCAGCTACTGCCCACCCTACTGCCTGTGGCGGATCACAGGATGCTGCCCTGCTCTCCAAGCTCTACAACTTTCCATTGTGGTAGGGATGTCTCCCCAACGTCCATCCCACAGGCAGGAGTATAGTGAAGAAAAAATGGTAAGTATGCTATGCTTCTGGAGAGCAAGACCCACTTGTCACCCCAACACAGGGAAGATTTGACTGAAATCTCTATGGATCAATCCATTGTGTTAAAGTCATAAAAATCCACTTCTGAAAGTTCTAAAATCACAGGTGCTGACTGGCGGTTTGGTAGGTAGGAATTACAGGTAAGTATCTAATGCCCCCTCCTCCCACCATGCATCTTTAGAATGAAGCAGAGCAATGAAACCATCTTTCCTCCCGAGTAACAACCATTTTTTTCCTGTGATCACACAGTAACAAATCCTAGATAAAATTTTCAAAATTTCTACAATACTAACAAACAGTATTTACAAGGAACGCGTGTTTGGTTTATACCACCTAGCCAAATGAAGGCAACAATGCTTTTAAGTATCTTTAAGACTTAAAGTAGAATAAGCCAAAGTAGAATAAGCCAAAGCTCACCTTATTCTACTTCCTACTCAATGGCAAGTAACTAAAATAGTAATAGGAAAACTTGATGTGATCAAATGGGCACTAAAAATATAAGAAAATATACAATGATGTATGTAAGACAGTCCAATATTTCCTTTGCTAAAGAGCTGATAAGCCACCAATAATATTAGATGTTGCATTAAGATGACAAAATGTAAAGGACCTGGGTTTACCAACTTCCTGTTACTGAACAGTTTATAAACAGAACTATTGATACTTAAGCACCATCTAGTACATCAATTCGTTGGTATTTTCTCATTAGCACAATGTGATTAAGAGTTACAAGAACCTCTACTTACCCACAAGCCACATACTGTCCATTCCTAGATGTTGCAATGCTCAGTCCATATAAGCTACCTTCATCAACAAATCTATTCAGGCACTTCCTAGAGTTCACGTCCCAAACATAAACTTCTCCATCCGCTGAATGAAACAAAAAAAAGGTTTGGTTAATTTTGCTTTAAACCTGAAAGTCAAGTGGACTGACCATTCTTAGTCCTTTTTGAATAGTACAAGAGACTACAAATAAAAACCTACTATAAATACCCTAGATCTACAAAACTGGCCTAAAAATATTGCTTGCATACATCCCCATTTATAGAAAACTGCATCCTCAATTAGTTATTAATAAATAGTATCTTAGAGTAAAAGTCACAACCCTTGGCTTGAGTTGAGCTTTCAGTAAAAGCTTCTACATTTCACTCAGATTACTAGAGCAAATTTGAAAAAGCAAACAAAACAAAATACCCACTGGGATTAGTCTTTCGACATATATGAACAGGTATTAGAGCACTTCAGATGATTGGCTAGGTGATTCAGATATCAAACTGAAGATGGAGGAGAGGAAATGAAGAATCAACTGGTCCAGACCACGAGGAATTTATAATTTAATTAAGATATGATGCACAATTTATCAACTAACAATATAAATAGTTAAGAAATGCTAAATGTGAATAAATGCAGTTTTGAGAAGGCGGAATTTGTACAAGAAAGAACATTAAATCTGAAGAGATCACAAATATTTTCATATCAGAAGTGGCCACCTAATCGCCAAAAGCAGTCCATAATTTTTTTCTCACTCCGGCAGCACTCACCACTGACGACCCCCCTCTTCTCTACACCCGTCACAGATTTATTTCTGTAATGACCCTACACGCGTCTCCAAGGTGGCTCCTCTCTCGCCCATTTCAGCTCTTCCTTTTCTGTGGATATTGCTCTAAAGTTCCCTGTTCTATATATTCTTGTCCTCCCTATGGGAATTCAACAAATTTTACTGTTTCAACTATTTCCTTAACAAGTGAAATTTCCCAGGCTGGCATACAGGTTCAGGTTAGGTAGCAATGACACATAACTGGAAAAATTTAATAGGGTCAATTTTCAAAAACTTTGTCTGCAGGGTAATGGTACAATAAAGGAAGGTATTGAAAGATTAGCCAGCAATAGATGAAAATGGGAAGAGAAGGGATCAAGGGCAGGAAGGACATCTACAAGCCACATTCATTTAATAGTCGTAAGTGGATGATGACTTAAGGCAAAAGAAATAACAATGAATCCATGAGAAAAAAGAAAAAGCTGGTAAAGTTGAAAAGATAAAAGGGAAATAAATATTTTGCAATTCTCCTTCTATCTCAAAACATTCTTTATATGTAACAACATGAATTTATATGTAACTACTCCTTCTGAAAGGAGTAGTTTATGCCAATCACATAAACTACTCCTTTCAGAAAAAGAAAAGGAAGACAAAAAGAGGGTGGGGGAAGAAGAACAAGCAAAATATAGGCAACCCTTAATTACCAAGGTTAGACTCTTGATCACGCCTTCCTTGCTTTTAGGACCTTTCTCACAGTAAATCTGACCTTCCCCACGGTGACAGAATTTGTAAATATTTTACATCTACTTCCAATTCATATACCAAATTTCACTACTGCTGCTGATCCTCTACCTCGTCTCCCCAATTCTGACTCTCCCAGGATCCAAGGGCCATTTTGTTAGGATCATTACTCTGAATCAATATTTATTCCTTGCCTCTCAGAAGACCTAGCATATTATAGGGAATGTAGATATTGGTGACCTTCTTGTATTAGTTGGTTAAAAGCGCTTTATGAAAGTTTGATTGCAGGCCAAAACCAGAACAAAAATTAAAATTAATGTTAAAATTAATCCTTTCTTAAATAGCTAATCCTCATTTAAAACTTTCTTCCAAAAATTTATGGTGTATTACCAAAGGCTCCTTGCTGAGGTAAGACTGCAAGACACCACTCACCCGGCAGAACCTCCCTAACGCCGCTCACTACCAAACCACGCGAACCACACTGAGCTGGGAGAGCCCTCGGCATCCTCTCAGAAAGGGAGCACGAGTTAAAGATGACACTGGGAAATCAAACAGGCAGAAGAGCAGGGGTCACAGAGAGCTGGTCAACACTCCTGCGGCGCTCTCCCTCCGGGGGAGCCCCCCCCTAGGGTCCTCACCGGTGCCTTTCTCTCCTAAACTCCAGGGGCCCTTCTTCTGCCTCTGGACCTTGTTTCCTTCTTCTACACCTCCCTTCTACTTCTGTAACTTTCTAATAAACTTTCTCTTATAGTTTAAAAAAAAAGTACTGCAGAAATATCAGGGAAGATGAGATCTGAGTTGTTTTTGGTCAACAATAAAGAAAATTCCAAACATTTTCCAAGTCAGAAGGAGCTAAAAGGGACAATGATTCTATGTAACTTTCGGAAAGAAAGGCAGTCTTAGAGTAACTCATCTTTTAAAAAAGCATTTACTTTCCATCTTGTCCTCAAACACGTTAGCAGCATATGTTAAATGGTAAATGAGAAGACCAATGGCAACAACAAAAAAGTGCATGTGAAAAATAAAACTGATTTGCTTACTAAAACGTCTAAAATCAAACATTTCATTAAATTTGAAATGTGAATACATTTAAAGCTTCAAAGAAGCTTCTGATCATCATGTCATTAGCTTAACTTACCAGAAGAGGCGTATACTTTCTTACTATCTGAAGAGAATGTCGATGCTGCGATCCGTCCATTGATCTTCATGCTACTAATCAATTCTTTAGTCTAAAAGAATAAAAAATATTACCTATCAAATTGTTTTAGGAGGGTAACAGAAGAATAACACTATGTAGGATAGAAACAACCTAGTTCTCCATTTTACAGCCTCTGCTTGACACTGTTTTTCCCCCCAAGGACCCACAGCTTCCACCCAAGTGCCACCGTGCTCCTCTACTTGAGATACGGATTTAAGGATACCACGATTCACAGCTGAAGACCGTCTCTGCACTACTGTCTCATCCTACACAGGGGTGTCAAACTCATTTCACCGGGGGCCACATCAGCCTTGCGGTTGCCTTCGAAGGGCCAAATGTAATTGTAGGACTGTATAAATGTAACTCCTCCTCAAAAGTTTAGCGAGAGCTCAGTACTGCCACCGGGTAGAAACAAGGTGCCGGGCCAGATAAAACAAGGTGCAGGGCCGGATTCAGGCTGCGGGCCTTGGGTTTGCCACCTGTGTCCCATAAGAATAAGCAACAACTAATAATGCTTCACCTTCATTGACAGCAAATGAAAATATCCAGCAACGCCATTTATGAGCAAGAAAGACCCATCTGGGGAGACTTCGAAGCTCCTTACTATCTTCTCTTTCAAACCTAAGGAAAATGAATCAAATAAAGATTAATATGATGTTCAATAATGCTATTTTTTTATTGAGAGTTTCTGACCTTTGAAAATATCTAAGTGCCTCAAATTAAACAAAACCTAGGCTAAGATACTAAGTCAGTCTTACCCCATGCATTGAGTCTGACCCAAGTATAAGGTCACTACAATGCTTAGCAAACTTTTCTTTTTGTCTTGGTTACAGTCACCATTTTAGGCGCAGGCCAGAGACTCAGCTTTCTAAATAGTAAACCTATCAACTAATTTTTCCAATGTAAGCTGTAATACCCATAATAAACGAAAAGGATAAATGATACTGTTGTCACAAATTTCACTACCAGAAGGAAAATACACTGACATTAGAAACAGCCGAAAACACAGTAACACACAGAAATTAGTTGCTGGCCACCTACTTACTAAACATGCCATGATGAACTGGGATGAACTCTCAGGATTAGGGAGTCTAATCTTTAACTCACGGATACAAAAAGAAAAGAAGAAAACTACAAGCTGTCAGTGTATTCAAGAGTAGATTAGCTTCTCAAGATGTGACTCGTAACTGAGTCAAATGACCTGGGCGTATAAACAAACCACAGTCACTCTACTTATTTACAAAGGGGCATGTCCCTTTTCCATGCCTAAAAGGTTCATACTGACTATACAGGAGACTCCTGATAGCGGATTGCTTAGAAAGCCAAGTTACTCATTACAAAGATGCCTAATAGAAAGGACACAGAAAGAAAGGGGATAACTGGCTACCTCCAGGGAAGAGAATAGGTAGCCAGAGAAATGAAGCGGAAGAGACTTTTCACTATCCACCCATTTCTAAGTATTGGATTTTTGTACCACGTGAACAGACTGCCTAGTCAAATAAAAAATATATTAAAAAAATTTAAGTCGCTAAGTTAAAATAGTGATCAGAGAGAAGAAATTAAGAAGAATCTAGTGAAGAACCCATACCCCCCCTACAGGAAAATGCTGGTTAAGCCTCCTACAGACCATCTCCATCCTGCAAACAGGCTTTGTCCCTGTTGGGATGGCTCCCACCACTACCAACTGGGCCTCCATCCCAGTCTCCCTCCCAGAGATGATACCCTAGGTTCCTTGACTGGAGTCAATCCAGGCACATTATTTATCTATAATCACTGGGGTAACTTCTACTGACCAGTCTCCTCCATGATGACTCTATTCCTATTAAGTAATTTTCTTAAGAACTTCCAAATTCTAGGCAAACTCTACTGACTGCAGTATACGGAAACAGCTCCAAATATAAGGAGACTATCATTACATGATGAAGCAGGGAAGGGAGGCTAGTGGCAGCCCAGTGTGAGGCTACAGATGGACACACCTGCAGACCTAATCCTAATGGCACGGTATCGGGTAGTGGCAATGGGAGCTAAGACAAAAAGAAGTGTTCATCTTGAAGTCTACAGCTGGGCACCCCTGTGGCCTTGGAGGGACACATACTACACAGGTATTAACACAGAACAGCGAACGAAGTTCCCTCAGACTGTGCAGGACCCCGATGAACACAGACCCAGCGCGGCAGCAACAGAGGCAAAGTGCCCGAGGACTCCTTACCCAGGCAGCCCACCACTCTCCACCTGCAGGTGGCTGGAAGACTTGTGCTTTTGGCCTGACTAAGCCTGTTATCTAGGGGCAGTTCAGCAGAGGGGGCTGTCTTCAAGGAGGAGACAGAATTCCAACAAATAAGGACATGTGGCTGCATTAGCAATTAATTGGAAAAATAACAAAGATAAGCATATTTTCATCCAAAGCTTACCATGTATTATAGTAGTTACATGTACATATATATCATTTTGCTTTTAAACTAAAAAAAAAAAAAAAATAGTGATAATAAATGCTAGTACTGGTATTATAATTGCTCTACAAAGGCTGGACCTTTCAAAATAAGTCAAATAAAATTTATAATGTGGCCTGGAAAGATACAATGCTTTAAAGATGTCAAATATAAATCTTTTTATAGATTTGTAAGATTTTTAGGTCAACTGCTGACAATTGATAAGAAAAGGAATGGCAAATTTAATTAGAGCCAAATTCCACAGTATAGTAAGTAGATTTGTGGTAGGCAGTTAAGACAGATGGGGACAGACCAAGGACAATAGGCCAGGTACTGAAAGTCCCTACAGCAGAAAGCCCCAGGTGCCTAGTAACTGGCAAAACTAGGAAAACAAGGACCCTGCTCCGAGGTACGGACCTTTCCGCCTCCCATGCCATATAGCCCCCCACATTTCATATTGCTAGTCCGGTGGCTCAGACCCTCCCCTGACCTTTCCTCTCCTGGCAGATCACCAGTCAAGCAGCACACCCCCTTGGAGAAGAAATAAGGGGCTGAAGAATGGCCTCATTCAACTTCCTGGTGGGCCCATGCACAACCACACCCTTAAGCACTAACCCCCAGAGATAACATCTAGGCTTCAGTTTCGTTTCAGCTCTAGGCAGAGAGAAGCAGCAAAACCAGACAATCAACCCCATGGCTGACTGACATCAGGACCAGCTTCATTGACTAATGATCCCTGGTGCTGACCAATCAGTGGAGACCATGACCCTGGGAATCTAATGAACATTCTATGAAGATCCTCCCCTGAGGCCTCCAAATAAACACCCTCCCTACGGAGGACCCAGTGGGGTGCTCTCTCCCAGGAAGCTTGCCAAGCCTTTCCCACCCCAAGCGCATTCGTGACCCTTACCTTTCTCTCTCCTAAGCTCCAAGGCCTTTTCTTTTACCTCTGTGACTTTTTTCCTGGGCCCATTCCTTTGTACAGCTCACTTCTTCTGCCTCTGTGTCTTTCTAAACAAGCTTTCTCTTATAGTTTGAATCTTGGCTCTGAATTCTTTCTCAGCCAGAACTCAAGTACCAAGGTTGCTGACCAAGGTCCGTCTGACTCCACGGGTCTAAAACCTCATGCCGCTCTCACCATCAACAGACTGTGATCACTCAACACATACACTACATGTTATCACCGATGGTGGCAACAGTTAACTTTCACTGAGCATTTACCGTGTGGCAGGTGCCAAGTTAGGAGCTTCAAAAATTCTTTTAATACTTACTGCCCCGTGAGTTTACAAAAGGAGAAAAGGCAGGCTCAGAAATTACCTTGCCATAATGTCTGTAATCAAAGTGGTGGCTACCTAGCCAACTATTTGGTTCCCAAATGGTCAAATTCCAGAGTCTGAACTCGTAACCTGGGGCTCTTAACCTTGTTTATGCCATTCACCCTGGGGCAATTCAGTGAAGCACGTGGTCCCCTTCTCAAAATGACAGTTGTTCAAACCATTTGTAACTGAAGGAAATGCTAAATTTCAGTAGCGATTAGTGAAAACAAAGATGTAATATTTTTCCCATCCAACGCCACAGGCCCCTCATTCTATCCAGAGAATTCTGAGAGTCCATGGATGCCACAGTATGAATTCCAGGTTATGAAACCCAACACGTAATGAACAAATGTACCATTTGTATCAGTTCTATAGTCTTCACTTTTCAAATCTGTGAACATATAAGGCTTACATATACTAACCAGTCAGCAATTTCCCCCTCTTTCTAGTGTCCTTAATTAACTAGTGTTATAATGGTGTTTCATAATGATGAGAGTCTCAAAATAGTGTTCAACAGCGTAACACCATGAAAATACATTTATCATTACTATTATTACTATCATCATTATTACCAAGCTACGCTTACTGAGGAAAACAGGGAAAATATTGAGAGGAAAGATAAATGATGTGTCTTAGAAGCCAGCCAACGACTGGATACACAACCCTGCATACCTGCACTAACTGTATCTTGGCCAACCCCCAGTTCCCTTTCCCAAGAGGATACAAGGAAGAACCAAAGCCCACTGCTTCTGATTTAGTAAAAATAGTAACTACTATACAGTGTTTTCTATTTCAATATGGGGAGATGGTTTTAAGGATTTTCAACTCAAAGTAAGTTCCATGGACCAGCAGCATCAGCATCACCTGAGAGCATGTTAAAAATGCAGAATCAGTCCCCACCCCAGACCTGCTGACTCAGAACCTGCAAGAGCATTTGAGATCTCGCTCCCTGGCATACGTTGTCAGTTTGGCACAAATAAACCCTTATAAATTCTCTTAAAAAAAAAAAAAAAATCCTATGGGGAGGGAAATAAGTGGCTATAAATAATGTTAAATAAACTCAGCTGTGGGCTGGGGAGTGGGGGCTGATCAGCTATGTGTTCAAGAGAAACCTTACCTCTCACTTGATGTACAGGAATTAACCTTCCAGCCAACATGTCATAGACATAAAGCACCTTGCTATGGGTACTTGTGGCTAAAACCTCTTCTCCATTAGCACTAAAACGAGCCTTAAAGATCGGAAACTTTTCCAAATAGATGCTCTGAATTTTAGGATTTGTTTTCCCATCGACCTATAAGGAAATACAAAACATTCCTTTTGGTTATTTCCACAGACCCTGTATCCTAGTAGTGAACACTTTTCACGAGTCTTCATGTGAAAAGGCATACCTGAAAGAGGGACACAGAGTTATCGAGCGCCGCGACCATCACCACCTGCGCGCGGGGATGGAACTGCACAGACGAGATCCGGGCAGCAGCAGGGCGTTCGGCATTCGCATGCTGGCAGTGCTTCATCTATGGAAAAATAAAGCTAGAATTATACCAATTCAATGCGTTATTATTTTCTTTAGCACATGAAGGAAAAGCATTATGAAGTGGTTTATTTGCAGAAGAAGGCCCACTGAAACAGCACTGCTACCTACTATTATTACTATATTAATAATCCACTTGCACCATCTTTCAAGTGAGAGAACTAAATTATTAAGGTCTTGAAGCCCCAGGATACTGTCACTTCCCCCAAAAACACCCTATTTGGGTTAGGAGACTTTGACTTCCAGGGAAATTTTACTTAAAATTCCTATTCTGGCATCTCTACATTCATGGCACAAAATAAGAAGCACTATGTGGCTGCCCCCATGGTTCTACGATTAGTGCAATTTCTTATATTCTCAGGGGTACATGGTTGTTAATTTCAAGTAATGACAATCTCATGCATCATTCAATCTATCTTCTCTTATTTCTTTGTTTTTATAGGGTTTTCCCCTCTGCATTAAAAATTCAATTACATAAAAAACAAAGTATTTTATATATACACATTCTCTGCAACCACTGAGGTTAAATTTTTATGGTGACTACATTTTAAATGAAGGTGGATTCACCCTATGAAGTGCTCAGTGAATTGTCTTCTTCAGGTAGGGGGAGACAGAATCACTCTGTCTACTCATCATCTATCATAACACGGTCCCCCTCCCCATCTAAATACACATGCCATCATTTTATAATGAGGAAAATTATCCACGTCAGAGAGAGATCTGTTCATTGGACAGATCATTAACTGAAGTAACTAGGTAGCACTCAGTTACTGCAATGAACAAGCTAACACAGTGATGAGTGAGAAAGTAATTAGTGTTGGCCATGTCAGTCAGATAGGATGGACAGGAGGGACCTTTCTAAGGTGTCATTTGAGCAGAAAGATGATAATGAGCTGGCCATTAGTAGTGCTTAAAGAACAGACAGGCAGCAAGAACAAGAGCAAAGGTTCTGAAGAAAGAAAAAACTCAACTCATTCAAGAAACGGAAAGGCCTACAAGGCAAGGGCAGGAAGTATAGAGGAAAAGGTCTAAGATGAAGTTTTAGATGTAGGCAGAAGCCAGATCATGAAGGACAGCTGCACTATAAGAAATTTAGAATTTTTCAAAAGGCATTGAAAACTGACATGACCTGATGCTTTATTTTTAAAATATCCCTTTGGCCACTATATGGAGAATAGTTAAGGAGGAAGTAAAGTACCAGTGGGGAAACTAGTCACAAAGCTACTGCAGTAAACAGAGTGACAGATGACATCAGTATGAACTAGGCTGGTGCCAACAGAAATAAAGAGAAATGCAAAAGGAGAAATTAAATAGGATTCCTAAAAGATTCCTGGAGACATAATTTAATTTAATTTTCTACATCATTTTTGTAAAGAATGAAAAACCAGCGTAAGTATTTGCCGAGGCAAAAATGGCAGCAAACACACTGAACCCCACAGATGAAAGGAATCCATACATTAGTAATTTGGAGGCACCCAGAATCACGGAGGTAATTCGCTGGACAGGCCCAACTTCACTGACTCTCACCTTTAAAACCCCTTTTGGAAGGGAAGCTGATGTGGATATGAAATTCCCAGTCCTTTGCAACAAATCATCTTCATCCTCTTCACTTTCATCTAAGTCAAATAAACAAACAGGGCTGAGCTTTAGAATCAATGAGATGACCGTAACCTACTTCAAAGGTCTAGAGTCAAATCTTCAACTCCCTTCCCAGCCTCCCAGCCTCAACTAATTTATTTAAGTTGCAATTGGTAAAAGCAAAGCAGCAAAATAATTTTGGAACAGAGGAAAAAGATGGCAGAGAGCTCAATATATATGGTTAAAATCAAAGCCTAGCTCTGGAATGAAAGACACATTCACAGACAGTAACTAAAACAAGATGAAAAGAAGGTGAAATAAAGTCAGCATTTAATTTAAAAAGAACTCATAACTAAGTTCTTTGGTAATACGATGAACAGCAGATCTAGCCTAACCACTTCCATGAAAAAGAAGTAGAACCTCAGGCTGACTGAAATATCAACGTCAGCAAGCTGTGTATCAGAACTTCAAAGAGAGCTAACAGGGCTGCTTTTCCCCAGAGGGATTTCTGATGCCTCCAGTGAAGAAAGCTGAGAAGCTGAGCAGAGTTTTAAAAACATTCCTGGGGCCAAGGGGTGGGGAAGGAACTGCACTAAAAGCCCTATACAGTTCTCAAGGGGGCCTCTGGTAAACCATCAGGCTTTGAGTTGGGCACACAAAAGGCAACACCTAGGATTAGGGTGAAACCAAAGAATTATAAGAAAACCTTACAGTAGCCGAAACCCAGCTTTGAGTCATCACAGCCTCTCACTGGAATAAGCAGCTCTGAGATTGCTAGTGCCCCGTGCCCAGCCACCCAGCAAAAAATACGGTGGGCCCCTGGACAATGCCTGTTTGAACGGTGCAGGTCAACTAAACTGCACAGGTCAACTGGAAAAAACCCGCGTACCAGTGGACCCAGACAGTTGAAACCTGCGTTTCGAGGGTCAACTGTATACAAATTCCCTGGACAAAGATGTCCTTCTCTTAGGCCTCTAATCAATACTGTTTTTCATAAACAATGTCCAGAACCAGGTCAAGATAAGGTAACAAGACTAAAAACCTGAGGAAAAACACACAATCCTCATAGGAGATCTAGATAATGGAGTTACCAGATGCAATATTTAATATATTCAGAATAATATTCAGAATGAAAGACAAGATTCGGAATTGAGCCACAGAAATTAACTAACATCCCAAAGGATTTTTTAAACAGTACATCAAAATTAGTTTGAGAATTAGTGGTCTGGAAAATAGATCAGAGAAAAATACCCAGACTAAAGTACAGAAAGCAAAAAAGATTAAAAATAAAGAAAAGAACACAGAATTTGTTGAAAATAAAAACATTTAATATACATATAATTAGTAGACTAGATCATAATCATTTGAAGAGACAATAGTTAAGAATTTCCAAAACTTAAAAGAGATATCAAGCCAGATTCAAAAGTACCATAAAGACCAAGCAGAATACAAAGCAAGCTAAAAAGATTGGGCAAGGAGCGAGGGATAAAGCAGCAACAATAAAGCAATCCATAGTACTAAGGAATTACGGTTGATTTTTAAGATACAGAATGGGCCCTGGCTGGTATAGCTCAGTGGCTTGAGCACAGGCCTGTGAACCAAAGGGTCGTTGGTTTGATTCCCAGTCAGGGCACATGCCTGGGTTGCAGGCCAGGTCCCCATTGGGGGGTATGTGAGAGGCAACCACACATTGATGTTTCTCTCTTTCTCCTTCCCTTCCCCTCTCTCTAAAAATAAATATCTTTAAAAAAAAAAAAGATATAGAATCGTAGTGTTGTTATGTTTAAAAGGGGGGAGTACTCTCATTTAAAGACACTCAATGAAGTATTTATAGATAAACATAAAATGTTGGAAATAACTGTGAAACTGGGTTCTAGTCACCACAAGAGGAAGTCAGTTTTAACTCTTCTAACTATACTCTTCTCATCTGTAAAATGAAGGAATTAGACTAGGATACCCCAGAGGGTAGCAGAGCAACTAACTGTCAACCTAATCTACTTCCTTTTTATCCTGGGCACAAAGTCAAACAACTTCCTCGTAGCCCATGAAGTTAGTATGGCCTGATGGTTGAGCTCTGGCCAATAAAATGTACGTGAAAATATCATGTATTGACACCACTCTCAGGACAGGCCAATAAAAACCTCCCTTGGGCCAGCCCCCCCTCCCCTCTCTCCCTAAAAGCCACCTGGATGTTAGTATCTTGGGCAACTGTGAAAGCCGCAGACTGAAGGTGACAGAACCTCTATGAACTTGGGTCCCTGAAGCAGATAATCACCTTTTCACCAACCCAATTTTACAGAAAAAAACAACTTCTGAATAAGCCACTAGGACCAGGGAGGTTTTGTGTCAACGGCTAGTGTAACTGTCTATAATTACATAGATCTAAAATGTTGTGATTCTATGAATGCAAAATTCTAAAATTGATAACAAAATTATATTTCACCCATGAGGGCAAACTGGTTACCAAGGGTATAGGAATCATGTCACTTAAAAAAAAGGTTAAATGACAAAGTATATTTAACATATTAAATAAAAAAACAAACAAGAGATTTCTCAAACAAAATTTTTTTTTTGAAAGAGAGGTAAGATTACATATTTCCAAAAGGCAGGACTACAGAGTGTAAGGAGGTAAATTTCAAAATAAAAAAATTGTAGTAACTTGTTCTTAAAGAAAAGAGAAGGGGAAGATGGAGGCATAGGTAGACACACTTTGCCTCCTTGCGCAACCAGAAAGAATAACAACTATTTCTCAAAACAAATAACCAGAACAATAAAAAAAATCAAGCTGTATGGAAGTCCAACAACCAAGGATTTAAAGAAGTCACATTCATCCGGATGGGCAGGAGGGGTGGAGTTACATAGACAGGCACAGTCCCATATTCGTGTACAGTGGATAAAAAGCAGGAGGGATACTTTGGGAGCAAGCAATCCCACCCCCAGGCCAGACTACCCAGCCCAGGGTTACAATCCCAGGAAGATAAATCCTCATACTTTCTGGCTATAAAAACCAGTGGGAGTTGGGGGAGCAAAAGAAACGGCCCAATTTTCAAGAGCACATTTAAAGGGCCTGCGCAGAGTTAGAATATATGCAAACCCACCCACTCTGGGAATCACCACCAAGAAGGACTCCAGTTGCATAAAGGAAGTGGGTGAAATGACTGGAAATAGGGCAAGTGCCCACCAAGCCTCCAGAAGCCAAGTAGCAGCACTGCCCCCTCTCCAAATCCTTCCCCAACACAGAGACACAAAGCTGGAGAGCCAACTGCCCCATCCTGGTGATCACCTAAGGCTGTGCCCCACACGATTTACAGGTACCTTTTCTACAATAGGCCATGCTACTAAGACAGAGTCAAAGCAACTCTAATACACAGAAACAAACACAGGGAGGCTGCCAAATTGAGGAGACAAAGAAATGTGGCTGAAATGAAAGAACAGAACAAAACCCCAGAAAAAGAACTAAATGAAACAGAGATAACCAACTTATCAGATGCAGAGTTCAAAATACAGGTGATAAGGATGCTCAAAGAGCTCACTGAGTATAGTAACAACATAAAAGAAATGAAGGTTACACTAAGTGAAATAGGGAAAAATCGACAGGGAACCATCACTGATGGGCAGGAAGCAGGATTCAAATCAACAATTTGGAACACAAGGAAGAAATTAGCATCCAACTAGAACAGCAGAAGAAAAAAACTCAAAAAACCAGGACACTATAAGGAGCCTCTGGGACATCTCCAAACATACCAACATCCAAATCATAGGGGTGCCAGAAGAAGAGGAGGAAAAGCAAAAAGTTGAAAACTTGTTTGAAAAAATAATGAAAGAAAACATCTCTAATTTGGAAAGGGAAATAGAGATATAAGTCCAGGAAGCACAGAGTCTCAAAGAAGTTGGGCCCAAAGAGGACCACACCAAGACACATTATAATTAAAGTGCCAATGGTTAAAGAGAAAGAGAGAATCTTAAAAACAGCAAGAGAAAAGAAGACAGTTATCTACAAATGAATTCCCATAAGATTGGCAGCTGATTTCTCAAGAGAAACTTTGTAAGCAAAAAGGGACTAGCAAGAAGTATTCAAAGTGATGAAAAGCAAGGACCTAAGAGCAAGATTGCTCTATCCAGCAAAGCTACCATTTAGAATGGAAGGGCAGACAAAGGGCTTCCCAGACAAGTTAGGCTAAAGGGGTTATCATCAATAAGCCATTATTACAAGAAATGTTAAAGGGACCTATTTAAGAAAATGAAGATAAAAACTATAAACATTAAAATGGCAATAAATTCACAACTAGCAAAAACTGAATCAAAAAAATAATAAAAAACTAAGCAAACAAGCAGAATAGGAACAGAATCATAGATATGGAGATGATCTGGAGTGTTATCGGCTGGGAGGGGGGACGGGAGAATGGGGGAAAAGGTGCAGGGAATAAGAAACATAATTGGTAGGTACAAAATAGACAGGGGAATGTTAAGAACAGTGTACGAAACGGAGAAACCAAAAAAACTTATATGCACCACCGATGGTCATGAACTAAGGCAGTGGGGGGGGATTGCTGAAGGGAAGGGGGTACCAGGTGTAGAAAGTAAAAGGGGGGGAAATCGGGACCACTGTAATAGCATAATCAATAAAATTATTAAAAAAAAAGAAAATGGGATGAAAGAGTACAACAGTATATGATATATTTAAGCAGGGGCTAAATTATCACCTAACAGATGTTGCAGAAAAAGTTCTTTCAGTAAATAAAGTCAGGCTACAACACTAACATTCCTTCAAACTCTGTAAGTTACCTGGCTGGAAACCAGAAGGTAAACTTCTACTTAATAACAGATTGAGTTTTCCAACAGCAGTACATAAAACAACTAGCTCTTATGTATGGGATCCCTGTACATGAATTCCATGAGGACGGACAGGGATGGGATGAATGGAGGGAGAGATGGTGGTGATAATCAAACAAATTCATCAGATATTAAGGATGCTAAAGAAGGAATTCCTGAATTAGCATGAGGACATATTCTGGACTCCCTAAAGATCAAAGGTCAATTCCAAACCTGAAATGTATAACTCCAAGAACATAAATCAGATCTTGGCTAAACCATTCACAATTGTATCTAAACTCAAGGATCTAAAAAGCGGAAAATAGTGCCCAGGTGGCTCAGCTGACTCGAGCATCATCCCATACACCAAAGACTGTGGGTCCACTCCCTGTTCTGGGGGCGTACAGGAGGCAACCAATCAACATTTTCCTCTCATATCAATGTTTCTCTCTCTCAAATCAATAAAACATTTCCTCGAATGAGGAAAAATAATAATAAAAATAAAAAGCAGAAAATAGTTATCTGCAAGCCAAACTTAAAACCAGTTTTATAAAAACTAATAAAGTGACTAATCATCTGGGCCCGACCTGACCTGTGCTCGTTAGGAAGCTAATCCATTTCTTAGGTCAGCTACCAGGGTCTTCAGGGGACAATTTGAATCAAGAGGTAACGATGCCACTCATTTTCCCTCAATCCCATGCCATAATGCAACAAAGTTCTGTTGAGGAAAAGAAAATCACAAAACCCATCTACTCCTGTCCTTGCAGTGGAGAATATGCTGTTAAGTAAGGCTTGTACTATTGTAAAAGGGATTCCCTCAGAAATGGTAGACTTCAAAACCAGACATTAAAACAAAAAAAGACATTTGATACACCATGTTTAGTAAGACTCATGAGAAAGCTCAAATAACAACAGAACAGGAATAGAACTTATTTACTAACTTAACAGAGGTATCGATACTCACCGTCTGAAGATGTTTTCCGCTTACTATTCTCCACCCAGGCAGGAACTCCCCCCATAGCATGCTGGAATCTGAGCAAAAACAGGAACAATTTGTATATTCTTTAAATGTATCAAGCTCTGTGTATGTCCACAGAGCTTGATACATTTAAAGAATATAGGTTTACTCATTCTTGAGAACATGTACAGATTCTCTTCCAAAGAAGTTACTATCTTTAAAAACAGAAGGTCCACTCACCCAAAATAGTTCCAACAAGCCTACTTTTGGATACTTTCATAACCACCTAAATAAGTCCTGGATACAGGACACCTGGATACCTAGTTGTTAATTTTTTACACTTAGTTACATGGTTGCCTTATTTGCTCATTTCAATACATCTAGGATCTTGGGACTAAGTCAATCAGTCTCTGTGCGTATAAACCAATGCTATATAGTACACAGCACATGTGACAGAATATGTCTGAAAGAGAATACCAGATTCCTAATACAAAACCTCCATCATATATCCTTTCACTAAAATGGGAGTTCTACTCTGGAAAAAATAAACATTAGGAGAAGCATGATAGTTATATTCTGAAAGGCTGGTATCCAGAAGAGTACAAAGAGCCATTTTAACTGTATTACACAGAAATACAGGCAAGCTCACCAAACTAAGCCCACTAGCCATGAAAACTAGAAAACTGGACAAAATACATGAAACTGTTTTCAGGTACTGGACAACAGGCAACATAGGACTGTGGTCCCTGAGAAAGGAAATAACAAGGTGAGTCCTCATCATCACCAGGATTTTCCCCTGAAGGCATTTTAAAAACACGGTGGCACGGAGGAGAAAAAGATCAGACCTGAAAGAGGCTGAGACAACTGGAATTGGAAGGGCAGAGGACTGCAGAAGAGAAAGAGTTCTAGAAATCTGCACAGGTGCCCACAGACAGACACTTTTGCTGAATACTAAGCTGCACACTCACAGGATGAAAATTCCATGCGGTCAAAGACTAAGGAGTTGTAAGTTGCACAATACCAAAGCTCCCTCAATTTCCACCCAGTTAGAGAGAGAAGGTCCTTACTGAACGCCCAGGGCATTCAGTAGAGATCCCAGAAATGGCATACCTTAGTAACAAAGCCAAACTAGCCTAGTGCATAATATGCTACTCTAAAACAAAACTAAAAATAAATTTTGAAAGGATCAAACTGATCTCCAAGCCAATTAATGGCCTGCCAATACAAAGTTCAACACTCATTAGCAGCAAAAAATAAAATCGATACTGTAACAACACATTCTTCAGAATCCAATCAAAATTACTAGACCTGCATAGAAGCAGAAAAATATAATCCATAACCAGAAGAAAAATCAGTCAAAAGAAACACACAACAGAAATGACAGACCTAATAGAATTAGCACCCAAGGACTCTGAAATAGCTAATATAAAAATATTTTCAAGTATTTAAAGGAAATTTAACCTAACAAAAGGGAAAACAGAAACTAAACAAAACAAGATCTCAAGCTGAAAAGATCTAAAGCTGAAAACACCCGAAATAACAGGTTCGCTAAATGAGCTTAACAGATTCTAAAGACTGCATGTTTCATTTACATGACACTCTGGAAAAAAAGCAAGTCTGTACGGGCAAGAAGTGCCAGAGGTTGTCAGGCGCTAGAGGTACAAGGGGCTGAGGAGAGGGTAGACTACAAAGGGGTAGAACAGAACTTTTCGGGGTGATGGGAACGTTCTATAGTTTGACTCCATACCTTAACTACTGTGGTGCTTACGTGACTATGTGTTTAACAAAATTCATCAAGACACTTGAAAAAGAGTATCTTTTCACTGATATTATACTTGAATTTCACTGTAAATATACTTCAATAAACCTACTTTTTAAAAAGTGATAATGCAATAAACCTCTACAAATTTTATTAAGGTCAATATAAACAAAAATAAAATACTTTAAAAATATTTTTAAAAATCTGATTTGAATTGGAAGAATCAAGATGAAATCATTGTTTTAAAATATACATATTTCCTAGCGCTGTTCAACTAAAAGAGGCTAGAAGTTGTGAAAAACAGATGGTTTACCATGTACAAATGAACAAGTAAGCAATATTATCACTGATTTTATCTGGATGGTGGGATTACAAGCTTTTTCCAAATTTTTTTTTGTATTTGTATTCCCTCTTCCCCCATTTCTTCCAAGAGCAAAGCTCAAACTGTTTCAAAATGGAAACCATACTACCCAGGAAGCTATTACAACCAAAGACAGAGCAAGTCAAAATAAACTGCTGGTTATAAATACCTCCTGGTTAGCCCTGGCTGGTGTGGCTCAGTGGATTGAGCACCAGCCTGCAAACCAAAGTGTCGCCTGTTCAATTCCCAGTCAGGGCACATGCCTGGGGCTGTGGGCCAGGTCCAGTCCCCAGTTGGGCTCATGTGAGAGGCAACCACACACAGACTCTTCTCTCCCTCTCTTCCTCTCTAAAATTGATAATAAAATCTTTAAAAGAAAAAATAATAATACCTCCTGGTTAAAATCATATGAAAAAGGATACTTACTCTTCCTTAAGTCTCTTTTGAAGCTCATCTTTTGCAAGTTTACTTTCATTGGCATTTTTCATCATATCTTTCCGAAAACGATTTTTCACCATGTCAACCCTATAAAACATAGAACAGCATGCTTTAACTAACTTTTAAAGACTCAACATAAATAGTTGTTGCCTCTTGTAACTTGAGAAAACTAATTTAATTGAAAAATACAAGTTACGATTTGTAAGATGTGGAACATCTCGGATGCACATTCTCCAATCTTCCCAACACGTAAAGGAGTCTCCAACATTTCAGATCATCCAATTTACCCCGTAAGAACTAACAGTTCAAATTCACAAAGGCTTTAGTCAGTTTATGCCATTCACCTAAATAAATTCCAGGTAAAGCAAAAAAACCAAACATATAAAAAACAAACCTTAAAATAATACTATGAAGGAAAAATATAGGCAAACATTTGTCTCTCTTTGATGGATTTTTTACTTTTTAAAAACAAAAAAGATTAATAGATTTGACTATAAAAATTTTAAATATTCTGTCAGAAAACATTAAAAACAAACTTAAAAGGCAAACAGAAAACTCAAGAGAAAAACCTACATAAATTGGACATCTATAGGTTTGAAATTCTCAATATGTAAGGAGCTGACATACCAATATCATTAAGGACCAGTCTCATCCTGCCATCTGGGACAACATGAATGAAGCTGGGGGACATTATGCTAAGTGAAATAAGACAAAAAGGCAAAAAATACCGAATAATCTCCTTATATGTGGGATCTAAAAAGAGAACGCAGAGAAGCAATGAAGAAAGGTGGCATAAGGGAAATGGGGAGAAGTTGGTCAAAACTGCAACTCTGCAGGACGAGTCCGTCGGGAGAGCTAACGCTCACTGACTCCTCCTAGGAACACTGAACTGTGCGCTTGAAATCCACTGACAGGAGATTTCAGGGGCTCGCACCCCAAAAAAAGAGAAGTGGGAACTACATGAGGACACAGAGACGTTAATTAGCTTGATTAATAATTGTCTTACTATGTACATCAAAACATCATGTTGTACACCTTAAACATACACAGTTTGTGCTAGAAAAACAAAACAAAGTCTCCAATGCACAAATAAACAAAGGCATAATGGAGAATATTTTTAAGAAATACTGGTGACTAATAACAAAAATTTTGTCTTAACAAAGTAGATATTTCCCACCGGTTAAACTGACAAGAGCCTGAAAAAAGACAAATCATTTCTTATAAAAATGGAAAGCAATGGACACTTCTCAGTAGTACAGTAAACTGGTAGAACTTCATGTTCAGTCTGGCAGTATTTATCAAGAACCTTAAAAATGTCTGTGCTTCTTGAATAAGTTATTCTACCTCAGAGAATCTTTATTAAAGAATTAGAAAAGTGATACAATGGTTATGCACAGATATGTATCTCAACATTAACTTGTTAAAGGGAAAAATTTTTAAAAAAAACCTACCCACCCAATAACAGCTGTGGAAATTATGGTCAATTCATACAATGGACTATATAATACACCCCTTAAAAATGTTTATGAAGGTTTTTTTTGAAGTGGGGAAATACGCTTGTAGTCCAGTCATTCTAAGTGCATATTATGTGCTTTTTTCCAGCCTTTTCTCAGTTTTAGGCATTATGGTAAGAGTTCTACATATACTTTTTCATTTTATTTTGAAAGCCTTCTGATATATTGGGTTGGGTAAAACTTTATTTGTTATTTTTCCTAAGATGGCTCTAGTAGCACTTAGTTGTCTTTCACATCATTTCAAACGATTTTGTTGGATTGTATTCTGACAGATGTCATATCAGCATGCATTTAAAAATAAACTTAGCAAAACTAGTGAATTTTTGTATAGCCACTTTAATAATGAAGATAGAAGAAAATAACTGACATTTTCAGCATATTATGCTTTATTATTTCAAGAAATGTAAAAATGCAACAAATGCAAAAGATTCGAGCAGCGTGTGGAGAAGGTGCTGTGACTGATCGAACATGTCAAAAGTGGTTTGTGAAGCTTTGTGCTGGAGATTTCTCGCTGGACGATGCTCCACGCTCAGGTAAACCAATCGAAGTTGATAGCGATCAAATCGAGACATTAATTGAGAACAATCAACACTACAACACACAGGAGATAGCCAACATACTCAAAATATTCAAATCAACAAAGGTATTGGTAAAAAGGGAAAATGTGTCTTTTATTTTACAGAAAAAAAAAACAACACATGGACTTCTTGGACAACCCAATAGTTACTACCATTATCTCCATTTTACAAACAAGAAAAGGTGGTTCCCAACTTGCCCACGGTCAGTTAGGAACCGGCCAAATTAGAAGGCAAATTCAGGTCTAGACAAGACAGGAGAGAAAAGAAAAGGAGAGCAGGACGCAAACATGTTAACAGTGGTTCTACCTCCGTGGCAGGATTAAGAACGACTTTTCCTTCCTGTACTTCCCAGTATTTCTCAGATCTTCTCATAATCACATTTTGTAAAGAGAACTTTTTTCAAACCTGTACATAACTTTTAAAGTATCCAGATGGATTCTGGAAGAAAAATTTGGCAACTTACATTTCCTCATCTTCATCTTCTTCATCCACCCACACTGGCTTCTTCTGAGGTGGAAAATTATCTTTTGCCTCATTCTCCACTTCCGAGTCACCTGAGTCCCCCTGTGCTTGAACCTAGAGAAGACAAAATGCCCTCAGGCACTGAGTTTTTCATACCCCATGGTGGCTCTCAAACACATGAAGCTGGATGCCTTGTGGAATGCTTTGCTTTGCAGGCCCTCTGATGAAATAACAGGGTAGAATGCTACCACAGCAAAGGCCGGAGGAAGAATAAAAAGAGGAAATAAGAGAATGGTACCACACACTGGATACGGGAGGTGAGATGGAACAGTCAAGGAGAGACCATTAATGGGGTCAAAGGAAAAGACCAAGTAAGACAAGAACAACAAAAGGTAAACTGACAGATGAAGAAAGGATCAGAAAAAAAATCCCAGAACTACAAAGTTACGGGACCAGAGGCAGAGTAGCATCAAAGATAAAGTAAAATGACTGAATGTCACAGTTAACACGTATTTCAAATTCTTAGACATACCTCTTCCCCATTTTTCTATCATTCCTGACCCCCTACCTTCTTAAGAAATGTTATACTGAAATGAGAACTGTCAACAGCACAATTTAAAAAAGGAAAAGAAAAATGTTATACCGCACTATCAAATCTAAATCTAGATCACAGAATATCCCCTGAAGTGAGATCGTGTTTCGCCAAACCACACTGATAGAAATGAACAAATGATTTCTACTGGCTGTTAACAGCCAGGGATCCCTGAATGCCCAGTAGATCTCACCTAAGAGAGACTGTTGCTCTTCCTGACCAGGAAACAGCCACCCGGTTCGGCATTTTTCCAGTAGTAAGTAGTTTTCCATACATCTACAGAGATTTCTGCAGCTTCTCCCATAAGCACCCTTATGAATTTTTGGCAATTAGCTGATACTTGCTAGGTCCGTGTTTATCAAATCACGATTATCAGTGAGGCTTTGCTCGGCCACCTTATGTAAAATTTCACAGGCCTTCTGTATATATACTTATCTTACCCCCCAAATGCTTTCACTTTTTTCTCTTCAGCATTTACTGTGAGTTTTACAGTAATGCTTATCTCCTTTACCTCCTGCTTCTGCCGCTAGGACATAAGCTCCAAAAGGGCAAGAGTTTTTTGTCCGTTTCTTCCCAATGCTGTTGCTCCTCCAGTGCCTAGAACAATGCCTGGGGTTCCCAATCTTCTGGGACAGGGGCAGGTATGTAATAAAAGGGACGATTCTAAAAAGCGTGCTAAAATTATAATCATGCATGGTTCCAATGCCAAGAAAAACATCTGGCACCCAACAGGCTCACAAATATTTGTTGAATAGACGAATATGTGGTCATTCTCAAAGCTGGAGAGTCACTGACTTAGATGTTAAAACGCAGACGCCCGGGCTCACGAATTCTGATTCCACAAACGAAGTAGAATTCCTGAATCACCACGACGTACTAAGGCAGGGGATCGAAAGACCAAGAGAGAACCACTGAGTCTGAGGATAGTGGGGCTGAACACTGCTATCAAAGATGCTCCTGACCACGGTTCACTCAACAGAACGTGCTGAGCGCCTGCCTGCCTGACACCAGGCGCAGCCGCTCCCAACAGGGCGTGGAAAAGCGGGGTCTCCGCCCTCTCCAGACCGCTAGGCCCTCTCGGCGCCCGAGTTCTCCGGCTCCCTCCGACCTGGGTGCTCGCTGGCCCCTCAGGTCGCCCACGCTCCGCCTCCAGATCACCGCCTACCCCGCGCCCCGCCGAGCGCGCTCGGTCCGCGCGCCACGGCCTCCCTCACCCGCGGGCCTCGCAAACGCTGCAGGAGCGCATCCTCGTTGTCCTCGACGTCGCCAAACACCAGCTCCTCCAGGCACCGCTCCACTGCCGGCTTGTCCTCCTCCAGCGCCAGACGGTTCCGCTCTCTGAGCCGTCTCTCCTCCTCTGCCGCGACTGCGATCGCAGCGGCCGCTGCTCTCGGCCGGGCCGGCAATTTCCGCTGGGATGAATAAGCGGCCTTTCGGGGCGGTCCGCCCGGCCCCGCTCGGACTGTCCTGTTTGGCTTCATTTGGGTCTTCCGATTTGGCCTCGCTCCGGTTCTCCGGTCCGATCTCGTTCGGCTTCTCTGTCCTGGCGGCATCGTTGGGTTTAGTAAACGCAGGCGTTCACGTGGATCCTCACTGCGCGTGCGCCGAGTCACAGCGTTCTCGGCTGCCGCTGAGGGCGGGGGGGTTGGAAGGAGTCTGCGCAGCCTACTAGCACGTGACCAACACTCCTGCGCTACGTAACGCCCACTCCCCCGTACCAACCCCTCCCCGCTGGGGAGTTCCTCCGGGAGGATCAATCTTCCGGGTGGAGGGGGAGGCGGTGTGACTGGAGCGGAAAATTTTTTCCAACACAACTTAGCAGCTGCAACTGATTGAAAGGAGTACGAGAAAGCTGCAGTATATACTGAGATGACTGAATGAAACTTTTACTCTTCCTCATGACTTTTTAGCCACTCTACTTAACACGAGCCCCTATTGCATTTTCCACCCCTCCGTTTTGGTACGGCCCTTGGAGTACGGAGCCTGCAGAGGGTCCCACGCTGGAAGAGAACGAGGAGGGTATGTAGGGAAGTGGGCCAATCGGGGCGCGGGTCACGGCGCAGGCGCGCTGGGAGGGAGGGCTATGCTAATGTTGTTGATATCCTGGGGCCACCCTAGTTAAAGGGGGGGAAATCCGGGGGCTGCCGCAGCCGCCACCGGTGTGGGCCCAGCCTGGGCACCCCTGTAGTCGCCGTAGCCCCGGGGAGAGGCGCCTGCCCCCAGCTCGGGGAGGGGGCGCCGCGGGCCCGGGGAGCACGGACAACCCCTACCCATGAGGCCCTGATGGAAAGCACAAAGGATCTGGTGAGAGCCGAGCGCGGCAGTCGCTTTGTGTGCCAGGTGGGGGGGACGCCTGCAGCTCCCCGACCCCAGGAGCCCCTTCAGCTACTTGACCCTGCTGCCAGGCCTGCTTCTCCATCCCACGCCCCCTCAACCTCCGGAGCTCCCCTCCCCCTACCGGCCGTTAAACGATTCCGGGGGTTCCCCTCCCCCCTCCCCCTCAGCCCCGGACTCTTCGGGGTTCTCTCTACACTCTATATACACTTTCTGGCAGAAAAAATTTGGAAGAAAGTTTTCCTCTGTCCCGCCCCCTCCCCCTTCAGCTCTGGCTGGGGGGGTGTGAGGGCGAGGCTGCATTTGAGAATTTCACTTCTTCAGCCGCTGAGGGTGGGAGAGGAGTCCTCACTTGCCCCAGGGGGGCACAGCTGAGGTGCTTTGTTGGGCAGGGCGCCTCTCCCCTCTGGGGCGAGTGCCGCGAGGCATTTCGCACGTGGAGGTGGAAATATTGAAAGGGGGCGGGGTGGGCACGTGTGGGAGGGAGAGGTGGGAGTGGTGTTTGGGAAGCGGCCGCCGAGACGGCTTCGGTTTAAAAGGGTTCTAAGTTGGTGGGCTTCTCTCACCCTTGCGTTCTCTTTTGTGTAATAAGAATCCTAACGTTTCAGAGTCGGAAGAGACATTAGAGGTCACCCCAAGCAGCCGTCCCCTCCGCAGCCTCTCTGACAAGTGGTAGGTAGCCTGTCTCTGCTTAAACCCCTACAAACTCTGAGCGTTCACTGCTGCCCAGGAAAGCCCGTTCCGTTTTTCAGCAGTTCTGATTGTCGACTGCCCTTAATAGACCCTGCAGTCTCATTCATGTCCTTGTTAAGTTGCTCCCTTTTTTTACTTCTCAAATTTTCTCTCACATCCTCCTCACCCACCCACCGCTCATTGGCCTATATTTCGTGTGCCAGGAAAGAACAGCAGGGAAGTGGAGGGAGGAGGGTTTGAGAGATAGTGAGGGCCAGCTGAGAAAACTCGGCTGGGTCAGTTTCGGAGGCGCTGGTTTATATGCCTGAGAATGGTTGATATTTTTTGCTTCATGAAGCTTGAGAATTACAGTCTGGGAATTTCGTGGCTGTTTTCTCTCATTAGGGCATCTTTTTTGAAGCTAGACATTTTAGCATCATCTCTCTAGTTCTCCTGTCTCAAAGCTTGTTGCCTAAATCACCTTCTTTAAGGATGCTTAAAATTGCCTCTTGGGAACAGTACTGAAGCTGTTAGAAGCATCTCCTCGTAGAGGGGTGACCAAAAGACCCCTTTCCTCCCCTCCTTTTGACCTGGGTGTTCCTTTTCAAGCTGCTCTTCTTCCCAGGGCCCCTCCTGAAACAATGTTTTCATTTTTTTGTGCTTTTTTTTATGAGCTTAGAAACTTTTGCAACACTTTAATGTTTGCTTAGAGTTTGCATTATTCTTAGTGCTCTTTACATTAGCATGCTCCAGTATTTAGCACTTTGATAGTTGAGAGTCAGTTTCTACTATTGTCTGTCTCTTAGTGTTTTTCTAATGTTCTTCATTTGGTGAGCTATACTGCCACCAAAAGTAGTTTTGTTGGCTTAAGAATCTTGAGGGCACATGATTTCCTTATCCTAATATGGTAAAGTGGGAGTAAAGACATAACAGATAAAATGTAGAAGTAATAAATCTGGTCTGAGAGCCAGAGAATAAATTTCATTTTATACTTTCAGTCCCCTGTTTAAAATGTTAGGGCACAGACATTTTTTTTCTCTCCCCCTTTTGCTCTGCTCTAGTGTGCTCAGACTGTGTGTTTTTTAGTTTGTTTACCCCAATACCAAAGAGTGTTTAGAAAGAAAATAGCAGTCTTTTTGCACCGCCTCCTCTGAATAACAAATTGCTTCTATTTATGTAGAACCCCATCAGGCTTCTGGATGCCTTGCAAATTATGGCAAAAATGTCTTAAATAAGTATCAGTTTATAAGTATCTTATTTGGGGCATGTTTTTTAACCATTTAATTTTTAATTTTATACAAACTTGGACATACAGAATTTCCTCTAAATTTGGTCACTGGAATTTAACATGGAAATGGATACTAGATACTAAAAAGAGTTAAGAGAGCTGTGTAATTCTGTCTTTAAAGTTTTATATACTGTAATATGGAGCTCCAAGTTATTTCCTGCTTGCTTCAAACGTGAACTGTCATGACTTGCGTTGACTGACTTTGGAGCCATTTGCATTCTAAACATACTAGACAGGAACAACTGGTTTTATTTTAAGACATTACTATCTTTTTTTATGGCTGACTATATGTTAACCTAATTAGTGTCTGAAGTAGATGTTCAAGTGCTTCTAGTCCCTCAGTTACGTTGAAAGTTAAAATCATTTAAGTTGTTTTAAAACATGGTATAGTAGTCAAATGTAAAAGTATAGCTTAGAAGTGAAAACAATGTATTAAGGTATAAGTACTATGAGTGCTCAATGGTTTGAGTGACCACATTCTAAAATTAGACAAGTCACTGTTCTTGTTGCTCCTTGTTTCTCAATTTTTCATCTCTGAAATGTTTGCTAAATAAGATTTAACTTTCACATTTATAATTTTAAGGTAATTATAATTGATACAATTTTCGTTGAAATGTATCAAGGGTTTCAAATTCAAGAAAGACAAAAACTACCAGGACAGTAGAAAAGAAAGGACTTAAAATAGTTTAAACAAGCTAGACTATGCCCTGTAACATTAGGACATATTTTCAGTGTCTAAAGTTACTTTTAGTTTTTCACAAAGATTGCCATTTGCTTTAGATTTCATCATGGATTTTTTTTTTTAAAGAATTACTTTTTTCCCACAAATTTAGAATTTCTCTTCTTGCTTTGCTGGAATCCATGAGAAAGGGTGGAAAAAATTATTCTATTTAAATAAAGTCTGAATTAGAGGTGGTATAGAGTGATATAATATGAGGGGCATTGGCAGAGTAGGTTAGAGTTTCAGTTTGGCCACTAACTAGCACTTCCTGGAAAAGATTCTGTGCCTCAGTTTTCTTAGCCTCACTGTTGAAGGGTTGGTCTGGAATCAGCACTGTCAAGTAGGACTTTCTGCAGTAATGGAAATGCCCTATATCTGTGCTGCCCTGTATGGTAATTGCTAGCCACATGCAGCTATTGAGAACTTAAAAGATAGTTAATGCTACCGAAGACCCAAATTTTATATTTTATTGATGTAGTCAATGTCAATTTAAGTAGCCACACGTCTACCATGTTGGACCTAGAGGGATGCAACATTATTTTCCAAGCTCAGCTAGTCTCTAGAATCACCTCTTAAAGAGTTCTTGTGAAAATACAAAACCTCTCTCCTGGAGATTATCATTCAGTAAGTCTATAGTGGGGTCTGAGAATCTCTGTTTTTAATGCATGTCCCAGAAAATTTTTTATCACATTGGCCAAGGAAACACTGCATTAGAAGATTTCTGAGCTCCTTTCTAGTTCTCACTTTAGTATCGACCATTGAGCGTAGTAGAAGTGAGCTCTGGGCAGAGTCTGCATGCTGGCTTGGCTCTGGCTCTGCCACCTCCTGACCTGTGATCTTAGGCCTGCTGCCTAATCTCTCTTGAGTATCAGCCTTCCTCCCTTCCTCCCAAGGTTTCCATAAACCTCCAGTCAGATGTGGTGGCCACTGTATAAGAAAATGTAAGCTGCTATAAATTCTCATTTAAATGTGATCTTCCCAGGATTCCTTTTCTTTTTCCCTTTCATTATATCATCCAATCCCTACTTCATTCTTACAGAACTGATTGTATACATTAGTCCTTAATTAATGTATAATAGTAATTTCTTGTCCTCTCCACTATTTGGCCATTGTTTGTAGTCTAGTTGTAGGGTATTTTAAACCTAACACTTTTTTGTATTTCTGGTGCTTAGCATAAAGACTTGTATATATTGTTCAATAAGTATTAGGTAATACCACCTATTACTTTAATTTCAGACTTCAAAACTTTATATACCAGAGAAATAACCTCCTGTGTACACATAGGTGTTTAAGCCTATTTCAATTGTCATTGTTAATACCCCATAGTTGTTACTATTCAGTGACTATATATTTTTTGAGCAACTAGCCTCAAACATATTTTTAAATGATAAACACCAAGAGAAATACTATCATTTTACATTAATATGATGCCAAATTACCTGTTTAACCCACTTTGCTATATTAATGTTAATTAAAGTGATGCTGTTTGATTGGTCAAACTACATGTGCATTACAGCTCTAGTATGAATTCTGTTATTTGGGTAGAATCTAGACTATTGTATTTCAGGCTTAATTTTGACATGATCATCTTATTTTTAATAGCTTTTCAGGTTCATACTTAAGGATTCATAGCTTTCTT
Organism: Anoura caudifer; assembly: GCA_004027475.1. Lineage (NCBI taxonomy): Eukaryota > Metazoa > Chordata > Mammalia > Chiroptera > Phyllostomidae > Anoura > Anoura caudifer. Next base: position 41,186 of record PVKU01001125.1, on the reverse strand, counting down.
CTGAAGAACTGAAAGCCCATTCATGTGAATTATTTATTTTATCATACATCCTTCCTGCGTGGTAAGTGGTGTTTTCCTTATTTAGAAGAGAGGGAAACTGAGACCCAAGTAATTGTTGTATCCAAAGTCATATAAGTAATAGAACCAGAACCCAAAGAGGTAGAAATTTGTCTTTCTTATAGATTAAAGAAAAACTTCCTTTTGCTCACTGTTACTTTAAATCTTAGAATGTAGTTGTATAATATATTGACCTCTCTTATCATTCCCTGGGTACTCTTTAGTTTCTCTAGGTAGATTATTCAGGATATTACTGTTTTCCATTTCCTTATGATTGTATCATTGACCTGAGTTTATTCTTTCACACTGAACTCATGGGAGACAAAACCCCAGTAATCCTAAATCTTTGCCATTTATTTTCCTCCCAATAGCAAGCTTAGATAGAATGAAGGCATATCTGTTCAGGCCAGTGAATTGTATCACTATGCTAGACTATGTTTTCCATCCTATGTTGGAATGAGGAAGAAGCCAGTAAGAGCCAAGTAGCTCTTTAGCTCCTACTGAGTCCATTCATCATAGTGTTTCTATTAATTTTTATTTTGAATTTTGTAAGACCACACATACAACTTTGAAATTTAAGGGTGTAGAAAACTTACATTTCACAACTAGATATAAAACTTTTAAAATAATGTGTGTTACCCTATGGGTTTGGAAAATGGAGAGTTGTTACCTTCTGATAAATTTATTTATATCAAAAGTATGCTGTTATTACTTGATTGCATATTTATATGTTTTTGCATTTATTTTAAAGATTTTATTTATCTCTATGGAGAAAGGGTAAAGGAGGGAGAAAGAATGAGAGAAACATTAATGTGTGGTTGCCTCCCACACACCCCGCACTGGGGACATGGCCCCCAAACCAGCCATGTTTCCTGACTAGGATTTGAACCCTAGTCAGGTGACCCTTTGGTTCACAAGCCAGCACTCAGTCCACTGAACCATACCAGTCAGGGCATATTGTTATTATTATTTTTAATCTTCACCCAAGGATATGCTATTTAAAAAAGAATATTTTATTGTTTATGCTAACAGTTGTCCAAATTTTTTCCTCTTTGCCCCCTTCCACCCAGCTCTCCCCCAACTCCCACAGACACTTCCCAGTTGTTTATCAGTATTGGTTAAGGAAATTAATCCCTTAACCTTCTCTCAACCAGTCCCTGCCTTCCTCTTCCCTTTGCAGCTGTCAGTTCCATGTTTCTATGCCTCCGGTTCTTCTATTTTGCTCGTTAGTTTATTTTGTTCATTAGATTCCACCTACAAGTAAAGTAAGTTCATATGGTGTTTGTCTTTTGCCACCTGGCTTATTTCACTTAGCATAGTAGTCTCCACTTTCATCTACACAGTCATAAAAGGTAAGGATTCTTTCTTTTTTACTGCTACATAGTATTTCATTGTGTAAGTGTACCACAGGATTTGTATCCTTTCATCTGCTGACAGGAAATTAGGCTGTTTCCAATCTGGGCTATTATAAACAATACTAGTATGAACATTGAGGTGCATAAGTTCTTTTGAGTCGGTGTTTTCAGGTCTTAGGGCATATTCCCAGGAGTGGACTCATTGGGTCAAAAGGCATTCCATTTTTAATTTTTTTGAGGAGATTCCATACTGTTTTCCACAGTGACTGCACCAGTCTACATTCCCACCAACAGTGCACTAGGGTTCCCTTTTCTCCACATCCTCACCAGCATTTGTTATTTGTTGATTTGTTAATGATTGCCATTCTGACAGGTGTGAAGTGGTACCTCATTGTGGTTTTAACTTGCATCTCTTATGGCTAGTGATGTTGAGCATGTTTTCATATGTCTGTGGGCCATCTGTATGTCCTCCTTAGAGAAGTGTCTATTAAAAGACATGCTTACTGATTTAGAGAGAGGGGAAGGGAAGGGAGAGAAAGGGAGAAAAACATCAATTGGTTGTCTCTCATACCCACCTGGACTGGGGATCGAACCTGGAACCTACCCATGTGCCCTGACCAGGAATCAAAACCGCGACCTTTCACTTTACAGGACTTCATCCAACCAACTGAACCACACTGGCCAAGGCAAAGTTTATACTTTCATTGGAACTTGCGGCAGATTATACTAAAAGTTAATGGCTGTACATTCTAGCTACTTCTAGATTTTATAGGGAGGAAGGTTCATCAGGGTGTCACAGAGATAAAAATGAAATTCTACTGATTTGTGACTCTTTACATTTTGCCACTATAAAAGCCTCCTTTTTCTGTTTCTCATTACAGAAGTTTTATATATTTGCTATTTTTTAAAAAATGAAAAATATAAAAAAGTTTAAATCATTCTATCCCATCCTCACCCTGTTGAGAGTTTAGGTATTTCTTCTAGGATCTAACTGCATATATAAACAAAAATAGGTATATCAATCTGTGCATATACCAGCATCTATTATTTCTTTTAATAAAAAATGAGTCACACTATACATACTTCACAATTTACATTTTTTTCAAAGACTTTATTTATTTTTGGAGAGGAGAAGGGAAGGAGAAAGAGGGAGAGAAACATGAATGTGTGGTTGCCTCTTACGTGCCCCTTATTGGGGACCTGGACCACAACCCATGCAAGTGCCCTGACTGGGAATCAAATTGGTAACCCTTTGGTTCTCACGCTGGCGCTCAGTCCACTGAGCCGCATCAGCCAGGGCACAGTTTACATTTCCACTCACTATTTTACCTCTTGCTAATCATTCTCCTGCTGATGGTTAGATTGCCTCCAGTTTTTCATTCTTACATTATTGCTGCAAGAAATCCTTCTATGTAGATTCTTTTTTTAAAAGATTTTATTTATTTATTTTTAGAGAGTGAGGGAGGGAGAAAGGGAGGATTACATCAATCGGTTGCCTCTTGCACGTCCCCAACTGGGGACCCAGTCTGCAACCCAGGCATGTGCACTGACCAGTAATCAAACCAATGACCTTTTGGTTCACAGGCCGACTGGCACCCAATCAACTGAGCCACACCAGTCAGGGTGCCACATAGATTCTTGTGTTTTATGAGTATGTCTGAAGGACAGATTCCTAAAAGTGGAATTGCATGGTCAAAAGGCAAAAATTTTTTTTAAGGATTCGTAAGTGATGTCAAATTGTGTTCGAAAAAGATGCCATGAATTGGTTTTCCTACACCAGTTTTCCAATGCCAGATATCATTAATCTCTCAATTTTTATGAGTTTAATGAATTTTTAAAAGTATTTTATACCTTGTAAAAATTAGCTTTTATTTTGTAAAAGGCATGCATTTGTTAGTACAACGTTAAGGATAAAAGTACTGCCAACAGAAGTATTCCTTGCAGCAATCCTTCTCCCACTTCAGTTCTCATGAGACAGCTATTACACTTTCAGTTCTTTTAGCTTTTTTGTCTAGTGTCTATCTCGAGTATTCTAAATGTTAGCTTTATATTAGTGTATGAATTTTAGACCCTCTCTTTTGACTTTGTCTGTGATGGATGAAGAGTAACCATATATGCCCAAATATTAGGGGAGGTTCCCCCTGCCTGCAGTCATTTCATCACCTTAAAGTCAAGGTCAATCACTAACATGATTTTTCAGTTTTATTTTGAAGAGCAAAGTGTTCAGAAAGGCATATTACCTGAAACAGTTGTATTTGATGCTTATTTTCAAAGCTTACAGGAGTTAGTTAACAGAAGCATAATTAAGAAAAAAAGAAAAGCAGCTAAAATTTAACCCATATTTAAGATTATTCCTTTGACTCATATTGCTAGTGTTCATTTTAGCTATATGACCTCGGGCGAGTTGCTTTGCCTCTTAGAGCCTCCGCTTCCTCATCTGTAAAGTGGGAGTAATAGTACTTGTAAGGATTAAGTACATCACTACACATTAAGTGCTTAGACTATGCCTAACAGAGGTTATTATAGAATTTACAAATAAACTCCTATAGAGCAAACTGTGTTTCTGAACCAGATTAGATGTAAATGAAGATGACTTACTCTGGAAAACTGTACAGATAAAACAAAAAGTGAATCTAATGACAGGTGAAGTGTTTCAGAAATTGACAAAAGCAGTATTTCTAAGATAATATATTCTATTCTAATATGCTGTTTATCTAATATGCTGTTTAAATATACGTGTGTAGACTTCCAGGTCTGGCCTGATCCAATTTTCCCACCCACCTTCCTATAAACCTATAAACCAACAAAAGGCACGTACAAATCACACACTACCCGTGCCTTTAGCGTTATTAAGAAACAGATGATCACAACCTTCAAATAACCTCTAAGTAGAGAAATGGATCCGATTCTAAGAGCTCCTTCTGCTCATTCCCATGGGTATGAAGGGTGGGAGAGAGAAGGCTTAACAGGTTCACTGCAAGAGTTCAGGGGCATGGAAGACTTAGATGAAGCACAAAATACCACTTCCAAAAGAAAATTCCAACACTAAGTTCCAAAATACTGTTACAGATTTGAAAGTTGATAGTTCCCAGCTCTCTTCTCTAACCACAGAGAAGAGCTTAAAAGTAAACTACCAGAATTGTTAGCCTTAAATTACAAGCACTATTTCATAGGGAAGGGGTGAAGACATGGAGACTTGGAGAAATGGCAGTGAAGAGAAGGAAGAGGGAAAAAATTAACAATGCTTCAGGACAAGAAGAAGAAAGCAAACTTTAATATGTATTCCTGAACTAGGAACTCTAACCATGAAATGAGTTGAAAGAGAAAAGAATGGATCATATCCATAGAGAACTGTAAAAGAAAAAAAAAAACCGTGAATCAGAGCATTTCAGCTAATGGAGAGGGGAAAAGGAACCTTGAATCAGAAACATAAAACTAGTACGGAAAGGAACAAAAAACAGGAAGAAATAAAGTTAGAGAAAAAAGAAGGGTAAGACAAAGTGATACCAGGAATGAAGAGTAAATTGTAAGGTTCCCACTGACTAATAGATTGAAATGTGAACAAAATAAACATTGAAGGAAAGCAGGAAAACAATTCAGAAAATGAGATTTTTTTTAATCTTTTATTAAAGGTTTTATTTATTTATTTTTAGAGAACGGGAAAGGAAAAGAGGAAGAGAAAAATCTGTGTGGCTGCCTCTCGTGCACCCCCAACCAGGGACCCAGCCCGCAACTCAGGCGTGTGCCCTGGGAATCAACCGGCATCCCTTTGGTTCACAGGCTGGTGCTCAACCTACTGAGCCACACCAGCCAGGACAAAATTCATTTTTTTACCATGGCAGTTTAAATGGAAGGTAGACCCAAAAAGTCTAATGTATATAGTTAATCTACCTCAAGGGGAAAAAATTGCAATATTTAAAACTATCATTGAATAAAATTCTGGAAATAAAAGATCTAAATCTGTATATCGGAAGTTCATACCAGAATCTAGGATATTTCCTAATAAATATTTAAAGATACATATTCCAGGGGAAAAGATGAAGTGGTTTACAAGGGCAGTTAGACTACTACGAGATTTCTCAAAAGCAACATACGAAACAAGACAACAGTAGAGCAGCATAAGGACAGAAAATGCTAACCAATGATTTTATATTCAGTCAAGTGTTCGTCAGGTGTCAAGACTGTAGGAAAACAATCTTGCATGTGCCAAGAACTCAGAATATTGTACTCACCAGCCCTTCCTGAGGAAGTAATAAGGGCTGAGCTTGAACAGGTAGAGATGTTTGGAAATTTTCTGCAAGAAGACTGCGATGGAGAATATTTCATTTATTTATTTATTAAAATAAGAGTGAAGAATCATGGCATCATGTATTTCGGTAGCTGGGCAACTTGGATGGATCTTACGTATCAGCCTGCTGAACTATTCCTTTTTTAGAAATAGATACCATACCCCAAATTTTCTGATATCCTTGTTTTTAACTGTTTTGGCTTGTTGAATCAAAGCAGCTAAATTTTATACAAGTTCAATGTCATTTCCTTCAAGGATTAACTCATCTTTCTGGGCTTGAGATGCTAACCAAACAACACCAGACCTCATGGGAACTCTGCAGATGTATTTTTTTGCCCAAGAAATTTTGCATTCAACAAGAGAACCATTTTTAATATCCATGTTGATGGGGAAGTGAGCATACGTAGACTTCAGCTTGTAACTGAAGACCACTGTAACACCCTTGATCGTGTTGCGTATGTGACTGCAGAGAGTGTAGAAGGTAGCTAGTTCCTTTCTATTTCCCACCATTCGTCAACCCAGAGCCTCTTTTTTTTTTCCTAAGGAGACTGAGGTTTATATCGATGTGATTGAAGTCCCTCCACAGGCTGTCTCTGGGGCCCTTCGCAATAACTGTGCATCCCTTCAGAGTACTGTTGGCATTTTCTGGAATGTCAACAGTCTGCTGAGAATGCTCTTCATTCTCACAGTAGATGCAGCAAAAAAAAAAAAAGTTCCATTCATCTTTTTGAACTAAGGTTAAAATCAAGAGTAGGGACTTAAGTAGAAGAATAGTACCTAAATGTTACATGTTTTTGACAAAGAATGCAGGTAAAAAATTAGCTGAGGGGAAAGGGAAGGAAGAGGAGAAACTAGAATAAGATTAATGAGTATAGGTTAGCTATTAGGAATGATTCAAGAGATGATATCTGAAACTGAAAGAAAAGGTTAGGTAACAAAAATATGCCTGGTATACTTTAAAAGGTACAGGTATACCTCGTTTTGTTGCACTTTGCTTTGTTGTACTTCACAAATAACTGCATTGGTTTTACAAGTTGAAGGTTTGTAGCAGCCCTGCACTGAGCAAGCTTATTGGCACCATTTTTCCAATAGCATTTGCTTGTTTTGTGTCTCTGTCACATTTTGGTAATTCTCTCAGTATTTCAAACTTCTTCATTTTTTGTTGTGGTAATCTGTGATCAGTTATCTTCGACATTATTATTATCAAAGCAATTGCCATTGTTTTGGGATACCAGGAACCATGCCCATACAAGACAGCAAACCTAATTGAAGTCAGTGCCTAACTTCAAAGGACAGACTGACTCTCTCGTTAGGGACTAATGCAGCTGGAGACTTTAGGTGGAAGCCATTTCTCATTTACCATTTTCTATCCCTTAGAATTAACGCTAAATCTACTCGACCTGTGCTCCAAAAATGGAACAACAAAGCGTGATGACACCACATCTGTTAACAACATGGCTTACCAAGTATTTTAAACCTACTGTTGAGACTTAACTGCTCAGAAAAAAAAAGATTCCTTCCAAAATGTTACTGCTTGTTGACAGTGCACCTGGTTACTCAAGAGCTCTGACAGAAATGTACAACAAAGTTATTAATGTTTTCATATGTAATGCACCATCCATTCTGTAGCCCATGGATCAAGGAATAATTTTGACATTCAAGTCTTACTATTTAAAAATACATTTCATAAGGCTGCAGTTGCCATAGGTTGGGACTGGATAGACACTTCTCCAAGGAGGACATACAGAAAAAATGCTCAAGAATAACTAGCTGTCAGAGATGCAAGTTAAAACCACAATGAGATATCTCACACCTGTCAGAATGGCCATCATTAATAAATCAAAAACAAGTGCTGGTGAGGATGTGGAGAAAAGAGAACCCTAGTGCACTGTTGGTGGGAATGCAGACTGGTGCAGTCACTGTGGAAAACAGTATGGAATCTCCTCAAAAACACGATTAAAAATGGAACTGCCTTTTGACCCAGCAATTCCACTGCTGGGAATATGCCCTAAGACCTGAAACACCGAATCAAAAAAATTTACACACCCCAATGTTTATGGCAGCGCTATTTACAGTAGCCAAGATTTGGAAAACAGCCTAAGTGCCCGTCAGTAGATGAGTGGGTCAAAAAAATGTGGTACATTTACACAATGAAATACTATGCAGCACAAAGAAAGAAGAAATGCCTACCTTTTGTGAGAGCATGGATGAAAGTGGAGACTATTATGCTAAGTGAAATAAGCCAGTTGGTGAAAAAACAGATACCGTATGGTCTTTCTTATAAGAGGACTCTAATGAACAAAATAAACTAGTGAGCAAAATAGAAACAGACATGGAAACACGGAACAGACTGACAGTGGTCAGAGGGGAGGGGGACAGGGGATAACGGTGAAAAGAAGGGGAAAGGACTAGTTAGAACACACATGAATGACCATGGACATGACAGTGGTGTGGGGATTGACTATGGGAGCACTTGTTGGGCTGGGCAGAGGAGGGCACAGCGGGGGGGAATGGGCAATTGTAATAGATTAACTAGTAACTTTTATTTAATGTTGAAATGACTAAAGGATTTAGAATATTGCATAAATATAATGAAAGGCAGGTTCAAGAGGACCGACTCCAATTTTCAAAGACAAAGACATTCTGTGGGTAAATGCTATCAAACAGCATCACACACTGCAGAGAATGTCCATGCAGGTAAGAGTCAATGGATGTGGCAACTTCATCATTGTCTTATTTTAAGAAATTGCCACAAAGATTCCGGTCAAGATGGCAGCATAGGCAGATATGACTCACATCTTTGCAACACCACAACAAAATTACAATTAAAATGTAGAACAGCTATCACTCAGAACTGTCAGAAATCGAGTTGGATGGAACTGACAACTATGGAATTAAAGAAGCCACATCATCCAGACTGGTAGGAGGGCATAGACGCAGAATAGGCGGGTCCCACATCCACGTGTGGTGGATAAAACTTCAGGAGGGATATCTCAGGAGTGAGAAGTCCCAGCCCCACACCAGGCCCCCTATCTCAGGGTTCTAGTGCCAGGAAGATAAGTCCCCACAACTTCTAGCTGCAAACACCAGCAGGGATTGAGTTGATGGAAGAAACTGCTGGAGCCCCAAGCCCTTCCTCTTAACCCACACGCAGACTCACCTACTCAGACTCACTCCCTCTGGGATCCGGAGCCGCCTGGTGGCTTGAGGGGCACCAGTGGTATGCAGAGGGAGGCTGAGGTGTTTGTCATCAAGGCAAGCAGAGCCACTGTCTGTTTTCTGGTCCTTACCCTCACGGAGCCAGCAGACTGGTGCAGTATTTAAGATTCTATCAGTCTGGCCAACAGTTTGACCCACCTTGGAGATCCCCAGAGACCCCGCTCCACAGACCCACTCAACTTACAGACCCACTCAAGCTGCTTTTCCATACGAACAGACAAGCAACAGGTGGCCTCAGCAGCAGCCAGCTTAAATTCACATCTTGGCTTCACCTAGGCATCTCCAAGCGCAGCACAAGTACCAGCCATCTCAGATTGCTTTATAACTTAGGCAGGGTGGCCCCAGGCAAAACATAGGTGGAGGCTGATCTTGGCCTGCCCTACCAGGGGAAACCCCAGGGCCAGTGCACCCACTGGACAGCTACAGACTACATTGGAGCACCACCACCCTGCTACTGCACAACTGATCCTCCACAGAGGGCAGAGGTTGGCAGTCAGTGGGCACAGCCAGTCCTTACAGCTGACTGACCTGGGTAAGTCCCTCCCATTGATCTGCCAAGAGCAGCCAAAGCTCAACTACTAGAGTCTGGTGAACTCAGTCCGCAAAAAGGGCGTACCTCCACTTCCCAACCTGAGTGATAGCGCAGACTGTGCCACTGGACCCTACAGGACACCGCTACATTAGGCCACAATACCAAGACACAGAGCAGCTCTACCTAATACATAGAAACAAACACAGAGAGGCTGCCGAAATGAGGAGATGAAGAAACATGGCCCAAATGAAATGACAAAACTAGAAAAAGCTAAATGAAAGGGAGATAAGCAGTCTATCAGATGCAGAATTCAAAACACTTTATAAGGATGCTCAAGGAACTTAGGACCTCAACAACATAAAAAATAACCAGTCAGAAACGAAGGATACACTAACTGAAATAAAGAACATTTTATAGGGAAGCAAAGAATGGATGAAGCCAAGAATGAAATCAATGATTTTGGAACATAAGGATGCAAAAAACAACCAATCAGAACAAGAAGAAAAGAATCCAAAAACACAAGGATTGTGTAAGCAGGATGTGGGACAACTTTAAACAATCCAACCTCAATTTAGCAATTTGCTTCATAGGGATGCCGGAAGAAGAGCAAGAAATTGGAAATCTGTTTGCAAAAGTTATGAAAGAAAACTTCCCTAATTTGGTGAAGGAAATAGATATGCAAGTCCAGGAAGCACAGAGTCCCAAACAAGATGGACGCAAAGAGGCCCACGCCAAGACACATCACAGTACAATGCCAAAAAATAAAGATAAAGAGATGGGGGAGGGGGTTGCTGTGGGAGAATGGGTGAAGAGGTCAGGGGACTAAGAAGTACAAATAGGTAGTTACTGAATAGCCTTGGAGATGTAAAGTACAGTGTAGGAAAGGGAGTGGCCAAAGAATTTACACTCATGACCCGTGAACATGAACAAGGGTGAGGGTATTACCTGAATTGGGGGGGTGCTGGGTGGAAGGGAGCAAATGGGGACAAAATCAGGACAACTGTAATAGCATAATTGATAAAATATAATTTTTCAAAAATGAAGAAATTGCCACGGGCCACCACTGCCTTCAGCAACCACCCCCTGATCTCTCAACAGCCATCAACATGGAGACAAGACCTTCCACCAGCTAAAAGATTACCACTCACTGACGGCTCAGATGATGGTTAACATTGTTTAGCAATAAAGTATCTTTAATTAAGGTATGTACATTGTGTTTTAGATGTAATGCTATTGTACACTTAATAGACTACAGTATAGTTTAAACAAAATCTACATGTACTGTGAAACCAAAACTCTATGTGACTCACTTCTTTGTAATATTTGTGTTACTGTCTTGGTCTGGAGCCAAATTACAACTAAATAATATGATGGAATTGAAATCAAACATAGTGGTCATATCAATGAGGATTGTCTCACCAATTAAAAAAATTTTTAGAAGGGCTCAAAAATCAAAACTCAACTTGATTATGTATAAAGGTCCTTAAAGCTAAAAGAGATGGACAAATTTATGCCAGGCAAGTAAAATAGTAAGAAAGCAGCAATGGTAGTGCTGGTAACCAGAAGTACAAATAAAGCCCAAAAGCATTGAACAAGACAAAGGAGGACAGTTTATAATGCTAAAAACCACACTTCACAATGAAAGTAGTAGTTATAAATATACACCGAATGAATCAGCAACAATCTTATATAAAGCAGAAACTAGAAAATGCAAGTAGTAAAAGGAAACATTAAAAATAGAAGACTTTTAACAGCACAGCATAGGTGTAGTGAACAAAAACTTAGGGTACAAGATCTAAAGGTAAAATGTTCAGGTATATCCATCACTACCCTGTAACAGTATTCTCAAAAATTCAAACAGTATTCAAACAGTATTCTCAAAAATTGTTCTTGTATTAGGAAAGCATCGGTGGGTCCCATACAGAAAGCAAAAAGCAAAAGGGCGCTTAGACCTTGAAATTTAGAAACCTTTTGTAATTTAGAAACCCTTGTACAGCAGGACCTAGAGTGACATCGTTTTGTTCAACATGGTTTTGTAACATTGATGAGGAAAAACACTGATTCCTTGCTGAGTTTGCACATCATGCCAGGTGGATTGGCATGTCTAAATAGCCACAGAGTGAGTGTGGGTGTGCCCTGCAGTGGAAGGGTGTCCTGTCCAGACTTGGTTCCCACCCTGTGCACTGCAACTGCCAGGATAAACTGCAGACACCCTCCACCCGGAACTAGAATAGTGGGTTGGAAATTAATTAATCCCATTAATATATGTATAGTTCACATTTATTTCAGTGTTTAATATTAGAATTGTTTGGGGTCTTCAGAAGTTTGGTGATGTTTTTGTGACCAGAAATAAGCGACAGGAATTTAAATCTTATTTATATCAATTAGCCTGTAGTAACATTGGTTTTGTTATACATAGTTTCACTGAAAGCCCCAGTTTCCAAAAACCTGTAAACATTAAATGAGCACGTATGTACCAGAATGTTAGCAACTTTATTGTAGTCAAATCCAAGTGGAGAGTGGATAAACATATCTTGACAAAGTACAATATTACTCAGCAATAAAAACTAATAAACTGTTTATATATGCAGTAACATGGATAAATCTCAAAAACTATGCTGAGTAAAATTACCTATAAAAATGTCAATACAATTTTATCCCATATATGTAGAACCTTAAATATTAACAAAACATACAAAATACAACCCATGGTGCTGGAACATTCTAGGGAGAGGAGAGGGATGGACTGGGAAAGGTCATGAGGCAGTTTTTTTAAAGTGACAGGAAAGTTCTGCATCTTGACAATGTATTAAAAATTATGCCTTAATTTAAAAAAAAGAAAAGAAAAGCTTAACTTTGGGGTTAAAGGGGAATACTAACAAATTACAGGGTTTCTCAAAAACGATAATGAAACACTGTTTACACACCTGTGGAATACATTAAAAGCAGTGAGCAGTGGGAAATTTGTAGTCTTAAACACCTGTTTAATTTCAAACAACAAAATTTAACTGAGTAAATTTTAAAGATCTTACTGGCATTATTCAGCAATTGATAAATTGCTTAGCAGGCAGTCTCTTAGAAAAGAGCTGCAAAGATAGATTTTTATAGACCAAAGTAAGCAGGAACAAGGAAGTTAAATTGGGCATTTGCTCATTGGTTAAAGCAGGTATTACATCCCTTAATAGAGCAAAAGGAAATCTTAGAGCTCAGTCAGGTAACTTATGCTGAGCAGGTAAGTACTGATAGATTGACCTTGGCCTGCCTTTTCTGAGACTGGAGCATGGAAACTTAGTTACAATGTTTGGGTTTGCTGATGTGTGGTTTATCATGAGCAACTTCATCTTGAATCTGGTTACTTTAACATAATAAAAATAACTAAGTTCCTACTAAGAAAGGAAAACACAAAGGAAATAAGATTGATGAGTTAAGAACAGGAAAAGTATCAAAATGATTCAATGGGGAACATTTCACGAACTGTGCCACTGGCTACTTTAATCAAGGGAGAAAAAATACACAAAATAAATGACATGGGGAAAATAACAGGAAATTGAAAAACTTGTATGCAGCCATTTTGCACATCTCTGAACAAATTTGACAGAGCAACTAGATCCTTTTGTGGGAGGGGAGGAGGAGGAGGGGAGAAACATCACTTTGTTTTTCCTTTTATTCATGCATTCATTGGTTGATTCTTCTATGTGCCCTGACCAGGAATCAAACCCACAACCTTGGCATATCTGGAGAATGTTTTAGCCAACTAAGATGTCTACCCAGGGCCAGATCTTTATTTCTAATATCATTCCTCACTAAAAGAAACCAAGTGTCTTGGGAGAAATGGTTGATTCCAGGGCTGGAACAGGAACATGAATATAAGATAAGGCTGGACTATCATGTTATATCAGAAAGTAAATTGTTTTTTGTTTGTTTGTTTGTTTTTTTTTTAAAGAGGAACATGTCAGACTGACAACAGGAGTCAGCTTGGTGGGGCTCCCACTGGCCAAAGTTGGGACAATTTGAGCCCTCAATTAATTCAGGGCAATGATGAATTATAAGCCACTGAAACATTGGAATCAATGAATTGGTGTCCATATAGGAAAAATATATTTCTTACACAAGGGTGCCAGTTGATGAATATGGAAGGAATTCTGGGGTTGGAAAATCATAAAGATTGGGGAAGAATCTACATATGCAAAAAAACAGGTGGAATTTTTGACCCAAATATTTGCATAGTCTTTAAATGTCTCCCCATAGATTCCTTATTAAAAGGGAAAATAGGAGAGCCAGACTACACCTAGACCAAGTGCTTAAACTTAACATCAATAAAAGGCAGATAAACATCATGTAATCTAGCTTTGCTACCTGAGAAAGAGCATCAGTTGTATAGTATTTCAACTGGGGATATACAACCTGAATCTAATCATGTGAAAGCCTCGAATACATAATGAAATTGTATTTTAGGAAAGGAGACAGAAGCTGTGTGGAAGTATTCCAAATAATTTGTGTAAGGTTTTAACTACAAATATGGTTTCTTTGCCTGTTCGGATTATTACAGTTATTTACCTATTCAGGTAATCTGTTCTTTTATGTGTGAGGTTTGGTTTTACGTCTTTCAAGAAATTTGCCATTTCATCTAAGTTGTCAAATTTAGTAGCATAAGGTTGTTACTAATATTCTTTTTAATACCTGTAGGACCTAGGGATGTCACCACTCATTCATGATAATGGAAAATTTGTGTCTCTTTTAATCTCTAATTTGAGATTTATCAATCTTCTCTTAAAGAACCAGTGTTTGTTTTCATTTCCTTTTTTTATTTCATTGATTTTCATTTGGAGCTTTGAATGTAAATTTTCTGTTAAGATTTTTTTTTCCTTTAGAATTTTGAAGACACTACTTTTATTAATCTCACCATTGAGAAGCCCACTGATTTTCCAGTTCCCTTCTCTTTTTATGTGGCATAGTGTTTTCTTGAAACTTTTTAGTACCTTTAATGTCAGAGTTCTGTAATTTTTATTATGATGTACTTTGATGTAGATTTTAAGTCATTAAGCTGGGTTTGCATAGTCTCAGTATAGAAATTCTGTCTTGATCCTGGATATTTTTGCTGTTGTTGTTGCTTTAAATAACTTCACCATTTGCTTTGTCTTCCTTCAGTATCTCTATTCTTTGGATTTTGGATCTTCTGAATTTAATTCTGTCTTTTTTATGTAGCTTTTCGTCTCATGTGTACATACATACTTGCTTTTTTGAACAATTTTTCCTTGATTTTAGTATCCATTTATTGAATTTATTATTTTGCCTTCTGTATTTTTAAATTGTAAGATCTACTTTGTTCACTGATCACTGATGTTATCCTATTCTTATATCTCTGATTAATTAATTTCATTTTTTAAGTTTTGCTCCTAGCAAAACAGAATCCTTTAGATTTCCTTTTTTCCTGAAGGTTTATTTTGCTCTTTATTCTTAGAGGCCTTTCTCAAGTGATTGGTGGTCCTTGCCTATCTGTTCTTACTTAAAGGTTAGTTACTAAGGAGCTGTATGGGCTGCATGAGCCTGAGTTGGGCATGTTGACTAGTGAGATTCACTGTGGTGATAGGTTACTTTTTAAATCTCTGGTTTCTGCAGTTTTAGTATGATCTGTTTAAATGTGGGTATCTTTTCATTGTGCTTCATGTATATTGTAGTTTTATTGGTGAATTGTACTTTCATTATTTCTGCAAAATTTTCAGCCAGTATCTCATTCAACCTTACCTTTCTCCATTCTACTTGTGCTCTCCTTTGAGAATTCTTTTTTTAATATATTTTATTGATTATGCTATTACAGTTGTCCCAATTTTTCCCCCTTTGTCCCCCTCCTCTTGATACCACCTTCCCTCCAGCCGTCCCTGCCCCCTTAGCTCATGTCCATGGGTCATGCATAAAAGTTCTTTGGCTTCTCCATCTCCTATACTGTTGTTAACATCCCCGTATTTTGTACCTACCAATTTTGCTTCTTAATCCCTGCACCTTTTCCCCTACTCTCCACCTTCCCCCTCCCACCTGATAGCCCTCCAAATCATCTCCATATCTGTGATTCTGTTCCTGTTCTTCCTGTTTGCTTAGTTTGTTTTTTTAGATTCAGTTGTTGCTAGTTGTGAATTTGTTGCCATTTTAATTTTATAGTTTTGATCTTCATTTTCTTAAATAGGTCCCTTTAACATTTCTTGTAATAATGGCTTGTTGATAATAACCCCTTTTAGCCTAACTTGTCTGGGAAGTCCTTTATCTGCCCTTCCATTCTAAATGATAGCTTTGCTGGATAGAGTAATTTTGCTCCTAGGTCCTTGCTTTTCATCACTTTGAATACTTCTTGCTACTCCCTTCTTGCTTACAAAGTTTCTTTTGAGAAATCAGCTGCCAATTTTATGGGAACTCGTTTGTAGATAACTGTTTGCTTTTCTCTTGAGTTTTTTAGGTTCTCTCTTTATCTTTAGCCTTTGGGATTTTAATTGTGTGTCTTGGTGTGGTCCTCTTTGGGCCCAAATTGTTTGGGACTCCACTTCCTGGACTTGTATATCTGCTTCTGTCATCAGAGTCATCAGATTAGGAAGGTGTTCCCTCCCCCTTATGTTTTTAAATAAGTTACCAATTTCTTGCTCTTCCTCTTCTCCTTCTGGGATTCTTATTAATCAGTTGGACATTTGGAGATGTCCCTGAGGGTCCTTATAGTGTCCTCGTTTTTTTTTTTTGGTTTTTTTTTTTTGTAGTTCTTTTTTTCTTCCTGGTGTTCTGGGTGAATGCTTATTTCTCATCTTTATGTTCCAAACTGTTGATTTGAATCCCAGCTTCATCCCCTCCACTGTTGGTTCCCTGTACATTTTTATTTCACTTGGTATAACCTTCATTTCTTCCTGGGTCTTTTTAATTTTGTTGTACTCAGCAGGTTCTTTGAGCAACCTGATCATCAGTGTTTTGAACTCTGCATCTGATAGGTTGGTTATCTCTGTTTCAGTTAGTTTTTTCTGGGGTTTTGTTCTGTTTTCATTTGGGCCATATTTCTTGGTCTTCTCAATTTGGCAGCTTCCCTGTGTCTGTTTCTGTGTATTAGAGCTGCTTTGACTCCTGTTCTAGTAGCTGTTCTAGTAGCGTGACCTGCCGTAGAAAAGGCACCTATAAATTGTGTGGGGCGGAGCCTTAGGTAATTACCAGGGCGGGGCAATCAGCTTCACAGTTTTGTGGCTCTATGTTGGGGGAGGGTTCAGAAAGGGGACAGTGCTGCTGCCTGGCTTCTGGAGGTTCCCTGGCAGTCCCGTTTCCAGTCACTTTACCCACTTCCCGCGTGCGATTGGAGCCCTTCTAGCTGTTGCCTTTGTGGTGAATCCCAGAATGGGTGAGTTTTGCGTACGTTCTGAGTCTGTGCGGGCCCTTTAAGCTGAGTCCGGTTTTTCCACCACCCCAAACCCTACTGGTGTTTATAGCCAGTAGTTATGGGGATTTATCTGCCCTGCACTGGAACCCTGGGCTGTGTGGTCCGGCCTGGGTGTGGGATCATGCATTCTCCCGCTTCTCTGCAGCACACCGCGTCTCCCTTCTCTCTGCCTGTTTCCGCAAGTCTGCCTCCATCTTGACCGGAAGTTCCTTTCTTTGAGAATACTTACTAGACTTTTTTTTAAAGATTTTATTTATTTATTTTTAGACAGAGGGAAAGGGAGGGAGAAAAACATCAATGTGTGGTTGAGTCTCAGCACGCCCCCTACTGGGGATCTGGCCCGCAACCCAGGCATGTGCCCTTTGGTTCACATGCCAGTGCTCAGTCCCCTGAGCCACAACAACCAGGGCCTTATTAGACATTTATTAGATCGTTATATTCTATGCTCTTTTAACCTCTTGTGTTCCTTGTTTCTGTTTTTCTGTGCAGTGTTTTGGGTATTTTCTTAATGTTTACCTTCTATTTCCCAGTTTTTTTCCAGCCATGTCTAATTGCTGAAATCTCCTGTTTATCCCATCTATTGAGGTGTTTTGTTATTTTAAAATGTTATATTTTTTATTTACAGAAGTTACATTTGGTTCTTTTTAAATATGTGGAATCTTTTTATTCCTTTGCTAATTTTTCAATAATATTTTTATTCTTAATCAGTTCTTCTATGGTTATTTTATATTCTGTCTCTGGCAGTTTCAATGCCTAACTTCGAAATCCCTATCTCTTTTTGCTGACACGTGCTTGTGGGGGATTGTGTATCACATGGTTGATATTTGAATGTGTACTAAGTCTGTGGGGATGGTAAAAGGCCTGAGTTACAGGTGATTATTTTCAGAGGTGATTTAGGATTGCTTCTTCTGGATGTCAAGGGGTGCTAGTATCCTGGAACTATTTTGATTTCTTGACAGGGGATGGTAAATTATGTCCTCAGACATAGTCAGGAGGGCAGGCTGTGATTATTACATAATCCCAGAGAATCTACTCTACCCAGAGCATAGGCCAGAAAAGCTCCCTTAAGGTCCCTTTTGCATGCAGTCAGACCTTTTTCCCTACTCACTTTTATGGAAGTTGCAGCCCTCTTGGGGGTTTTGGTTTGATGCAGGAGTTTCCTGTTAAGCTCCCTGACAGCAAGTAAATGGTAAGTTTTATGCAGGATAAACTGATTACAGTTTATATAGTTAATTAGTATTCTAATGTAAGAAAAAGTAGTGAGGGAGCAACAGTCCCCAGATGGAATACAGCTTCTTAACTAGTGTATCCTGGATTTTGTGTATGTCAGGATATTCATTTCTGCAGTATTTGGGATAATCAGAGGCCTCAGCCTGGGTGAATGGAGGGCATATTCTCCTTGTGTTGTACAGATAATCATTTTCTGTGTGTGCGCTGGGACCTTGAAAAGGTCAGAAAGCATTTCTCTAGAACATGAGTCTTTGAAGATTCTTTGGGAAGGACTACACACTATATCTCTCTTTATCGTAATGTTCATAAGCATACTTACTGAAGGCTTAAAGAAAGCTTCAACTAAGGAAAATTTCCCAAATGTATTTAATCATAGCACTTTTTTATGTTAATAATCTGTAATTATTGAAACAAAGTCATAATCATTGACTCCCTGAAATTTCAGACTTACATTCTCTGAGAAATAGAGTCAAAATAGATGTGCTGGTATTTAAGGGTCAATAAATACGTATTAACTGCCCCCCCAGCCGGCTGTAAAGTGGGCAAGCCTATATGAAAACAACAGATATCAAAGATCTTCTCTGTGTGCTGGTAGACTGTACGAATTTATTAGAAATTAGAATTCTAGCCAGTGTTTATTAAGTGTGTATTCCAGTCACTATGATAAATATTTCATAATGGCTTTCAAGGACCCTCCTCATGTGGCCACTCCATTCTCCTCCCACCTCATCTCCCACACCTCTTCACACTGGGCCCCAATCACACTAGGCTTTCATTTGCCAAATATGTTCCACTCTGAAAGCCTTTGTCTTGCTCTTTCCTTTGCCTAGAACATTGCAGCAGCAGATATTTAAACGACTGCCCTTTTTATCCTAATGGTCTTTTCTCACCACCACGGCTCAGGTGTCTGTCCCTGCCTTAATTACTCTGTCATCAAATGGCCTTGCTTAGATTTCTCCCGCCAGTAGGCTGTCGCCTTTGTGAGAACCACAGATCTTGTCTGCTGTCTTTAGCCTGTCACTGTGAGACACACAAATACTTGATAAATAGTTGTTGAATATTGCATGAATAAGGAGTAATCTTGCAACTTGCCCAAGTTCACGTCTAGTAAATGGAAAAAATAAGTATCAACTCTAGGTCTTTCAGAATTCTGTGTTCTGTACCTAAACAAGGTCTGTCCCATTCCCTGCCATTTTGTTAAGCTTTTCTTTTAAAATTACCTTCATTATTCTTTTTGAAATCTCCTAGTGGTGGAAGATATTGATTCTCTGAAGATAGATTTAATTTATAGAAACACTTGAAAAGTTACTCAGAACCAAATCTGCTAAATAAGATGGGTAATCAAGCTAGGGAAAACTGTTGAAGATGGAATAATTCTAAAGTGACCAAAAAAATAGGATTTTTTTTTATTTGCTATTGTTTTATTTATTTATTTATAGTTTATTGATTATGCTATTACAGTTGTCCCATTTCTCCCCCAGTATTCCCCTCCACCATTTACACCCCCTCCCACCCACATTCCCCCCATACTTTCATGTCCATGTGTCATAAGTTCTTTAGCTTCTACTTTTCCCACACTATTCTTGCCCTCCCCCTGTCTATTTTCTACCCACCGTCAATGCTGCTTACTCTCTGTACCTTCCCCCCCTCCTCCCACTCCCCTGTTGCTAACCCTCCATGTGCTCTCCATTTCTGTGGTTCTGTTCCTGTTCTAGCTGTTCGCTTAGTTTGCTTTTGTTTTAGGTGTGGTGCTTAATATCTATGAGTTTGCTGCCTTTTTCTTGTCATATTTTTCTCTTCTTTTTCTTAGATAAGTCCCTTTAACATTTCATATGATAAGGGCTTGGTGATAATGAACTCCTTTAACTTGACCTTATCTGAGAAGCGCTTTATCTTCCCTTCCATTCTAAATGACAGCTTCAGTGGGATACAGCAATCTTGGATGTAGGTCCTTGACTTTCATGACTTGGAATACTCCTTTCCAGCCCCTTCTTGCTTGTAAGGTCTCTTTTGAGAAATCAGCTGACAGCCTGATGGGAACTCCTTTGTAGGTGACTCTGCCTTTATCCCTTGCTGCTTCTAAAATTCTCTCCTTCATTTTAATCTTGGCTAATGTAATGATGATGTGCCTTGGTGTACTCCTCTTTGGGTACACCTTCTTTGGGACTCTCTGAGCTTCCTGGACTTCCTGGAAGTCTATTTCCTTTGCCAGATTGGGGAAGTTCTCCTTTATTATTTGTTCAGATAAGTTTGCCACTTGTTGCTCTTCCTCTTCTCTTTCTGGTACCCTTATGATTCAGATATTGGAACGTTTAAAGATGTCCTGGAGGTTCCTAAGCCTCTCCTCATTTTTTTGAATTATTGTTTCTTCATTCTTTTCTGTTTGATTGTTTGTTTCTTCCTTCTGGTCCACTCCATTGATTTGAGTCCCAGTTTTCCTCCCATCTTTATTGGTTCCCTCTGCTTTTTCCTTCATTTCACTTATTGTAGCCTTCATTTGTCCATCTAATTTGCTACCAAAATCAACCAGTTCTATAAGCATCCTGATCATCAGGGCTTTGAACTGTGCATCTGATAGGTTGGCTATCTCTTGGTTGCTTAAAAGTATTGGCTCTAGTGGTTTGATTTGTTCTTTCATTTGCGCCATTGTTTTTTTTTCCTCTTTTTTTTTTTCTTTTCTCTCTCTCTCTCTCTCTTTTTTTTTTTTTTTTTTTTTTTTTTTTTTTTTTTTTTTTTTTTTTTTTTTTTTTTTTTTTTTTTTTTTTTTTTTTTTTTTTTTTTTTTTTTTTTTTTTTTTTTTTTTTTTTTTTTTTTTTTTTTT
>PVKU01001125.1:0-20182 GCA_004027475.1 Anoura caudifer | reverse complement strand
GTTGTGACACTGTATGTGGGGGTGGGGTCCGGGAGGGAACAATGGTGCTTGCTCCCCTCTCTCTCAGATTTCAGTCCCAGCTGTGAGGCTGGGAGTTTCTACTGGCACTTCAACCCCCACAAGTGTTTTCAATCGGTGCTTTTAGGCTTTATTTCCCAGCACTGGGGCCCTGGGTTGCGCAGTCTGTCTTGCTGCCTGTTTTTGCCTGGTTTATCTGCACATGAATGTGTGACCGTGGTCAACCACCTTGTGCGACTCGCTGGGTCTGCTCATTGCCTCTCTGTGCCTGGTAACCGCCACCTGTGCGCCTGGGGTGTGCCAGCTGCCGCCTGCGCATCTGGGACCACTAGCTACTGCTTTTTCCTACCTCGATCCCTCTCTGCTGGCCACCGACTCCATCCCCGCCCCCGCCCCTCTTATCAGTCTGGATGAATCGTCGTCAGACTTCCGTGCAGTTCAATTTTCTATCTGTTCCGGTGGGGTTTTTTTGGGGGGGAGAGGTCCTAATTTTTTGTTGTCCTTAATTTTGGTTGTGAGAGGAGGCATAGTGTGTTCACCTACACCTCCATCTTGGCTGGAAGTATCCGCTTTTGTTTTAATTGGGATTAAATGAGACTTCTAGAAGAAGAATACTAAGAAAAAAAAAAGAGTTAGAGATTGTGGCATCATTAGAACATGTGTAGAGACTCCCAAGGAAGTTCATAAAAGACAGTGTTGACTTGGATATAAAATATTTCCATTATGCAATTGTGAAACTGGTTTTGTCACTTTTATAGTTGCACCTGACATAAGTGAAAATCAGTTTCCCATTCAGTGCAGATGTTTAATGCTAAATACTTGAAGATGACAGTTGATTCAATAAAACTGAGATGCATTTGGTTGGTTTTATATTGTCAGGGTTTGGACAACAGATTTCAGTAGTGGTGTATTCATTTTGGGGGCTATTTCTGTGGCTTGAGTGAAGGATTTTTTGGAGGAACATATGAGTAGCGTTCACTGCAGAAGATACAGTGTTTTCATGCTTTGCCTTTGAAAAGGAAATGTATTTTGCTTGAGATAATTGGATTTTTATAAACCATTGTTTATGTTTTAAAAATGAAATAGGATTTCATATGTAGAAATGGTATCTTCTCTAATTTTGAAATGGCTACTATCTAAAAATTGTCCCTACTACTTAAAAGTCTCAATCCTTTCAGAACTCTTAGCAATACTTTTTTTAAAAAGCATCTATATATTTCCTGGATGTTCTAAAGAATTATAGTCTGGACCAGTGACTTTCAACCCTTTTCATCTCATGGCACATGTGAATTAATTATTAAAATTCTGCAGCATACCAAAAAGTACATTATATTTTTTGCTGATCTGACAAACCAAAATAGATATAATTTTTGTTGATTTACTCTCCCCCCCCCAAAAAAAAAAGTAATTAGGTACCTTTTGGTCCGAAATTACTTTTAAAAATCAAGTGCCCACACTTATATATAAGGATTTCTGGTACCAAGAGTTAACCAGTCAGATACAACCTTATTACACACCATGACCGATAAGATGCAACTCTGTTATATGACCTATGCTTTTATGGTTCAAGTTAGGGCATTCATGCTGGATAGCCATTGTTGTGGTGGCTGTTGTCATTTTTTTTGTTGAACAGTTGAAGGGAAAAGAAATCAGTGTCCCAATGAAACAGGTATTGCATGTTTTAAAAATTCCATTGCATACTAGTTGAAAATTGTTGGTTAGACATTTGCAGTTTTAGAGATGAAAAGCAAATTAAGAAATCACCTGTTATGTGTATTTCAGTACAGTTTTTTTAATCATCTGATCTAATCTCTTATAGAGAAGTGACACACCTGGTTTATGGCAAAACTTGAATTACAGGATGAACTTCCGCTTCAGTCACTGTTCTTACCATCATTATTGTTACTCTTATTAGCTAACGTTGTAACTAATAAATTTATGCCTCAGAAGTGGAGGACTCCATTTTGACACAAACATTTAGCTTTCCATTATAAAATAAAATTATCATTTCTCAGGGCTACATTTTCATTTTTCAAATCTCATTTACCAAAATTTGAATTAAGGCCTTTTAGTAGGTATATATGAGGTCTGGGTCATGTATTATTAATTTCTTCTGACTTTAAGATTGAACATTCTTCACAATCCGAGAGGAAAAGAAGAGACTCATTCGGGATGTTTGACGGTTATGATAGCTGCAGTGAGGACACAAGTAGCAGCTCCAGCTCTGAGGAGAGTGAAGAAGAAGTTGCTCCTTTACCTTCTAATCTCCCGATTATTAAAAACAATGGACAAGTCTACACATACCCCGATGGTAAATCTGGCATGGGTGAGTATAAAGAGCTCAGCCTTCAGGTGAATGGCCTTCACCTGTTTACAGCTTTGTTTAATTAAGGGTATGATTTGATTGCATTTCTTTTGTCATTCCCCTTCCTTAAAATTTTTATTTTTATTTATATTTTTTACCCTCAACAGAGGACATCTTTATAGTGCAGTTTGAAAAAACTTAACAGTTCTAGAGTAGATCACTGGGTTTGTGTTTGATCTCTATTTTATCTACCTACCATTTTCTGTTGGAAAGCAAGTAGAACAAAATGAAAACAGAAGGCGGTTGAGAAACTTAATGTAGACTTAAATTTTGTAATTAGTTAATAAAGCCCTGTGTAATTGACCTTGACTGGTATCGTCCAGTGTGTTGGACAAATATGCAAACCAAAAGGTTGCCTGTTTGATTCCTATGCCTGGATTGAGGTCAAGGTTTCCAGTTCCGGGAGTGTGAGAGGCAACCAATTGATGTTTTTCCCAGACATTGCTGTTTCTGTCCCTCATTCTCTCTCTTCCTTCCCCTCTCCCCAGAAATCTTTTTAAAAAATGATTTTTATTTATTTACTTTTAGAGAGGGAAAAGGAGGAAGAAAGAGGGAAACATCAATGTCTGGTTTGATTTTTCAAACTTAAAACCCTTTGATTTTTACCATATGAACTAATAAACCAATTAAATGAGCCTTGTGCTTTTCCTGTTGATTATTTTGTTTTTAAAGGAAGGTATAAGGCTTTGAAGCTCTCAGATAACCTTTTACTTACTAAATTTGGTTGTCTTAAAAATATTTTATTCCTATTTCTGCCATATGCTGTTAAGTGCTGTATTGTATAAACTTTCAGGGTTTTTTTTTTTTTTAACGGACTTTTAAAAAAGATTTTATTTATTTACTTCTTAGAAGGAAAGAGAGGGAGAGAAATATCAATGTGTGGTTGCCTCTTGCACGCCCCCAACTGGAGAGCCTGGCCTGCAACCCAGGCATGTGCCTTGACTGGGAATCAAACCTGTGAACTTTTGGTGCTCAGTCCACTGAGCCACGCCAGCCAGGTCTAATCTTTGTTTCCTGTCACTTGCAGTTTTGATAATAATGCCTGGTAAGTCCTGTTCTAATCTTTTGATTTAAAAGTTGAGCAGCACAGGGCCTCATAAAGAGTCCTGCAGACATATTAAAAAATGTCGCTTCTTTTATCAGAATCCATTAGGCGTGGTCATCCAACCAGTTAACACCTACCAAGGTATCTCCCACTTAAGTTTAAATCTCTCAGTCCTTAATGACAAAGCTGCGTGACAGATTTTATCAAATGTGCTTTGGTTTGGTTACAACATACTAGTCTGGTAATCTCATCACAAAAGGGTATGAGGTTTATCAAAGCTTTATGTGTGCCAGACTCTTGTTTTAAGTACTATGGAGATTACTTCCTAATCATGGGAATTCTAGTTTGACATGTATAATTCTTGGCAAAGATACACTGTCCACTTGGAATCACAATTTTTTTATCTAGATCACTGAACCTTTATAATAATCAGTTCCATAGTTTTTACAACAGAAAAACTTTTTTTTTTCTCCTCTTAGACATCATTTATTCATCTCTCATCTTCTGGAACCTTACCTTTTTTCCATGACTTTCGTAGACTTATAAATACCCATTAAATTACAAGTCCCTCAAGTTTTAACTATTTGGGAAGAGATTTGATCCTATTCAGGCAGTTATTATCTCAGCTACTTCTGAGCTACACGAACTCCTCAGTCCAGTTGCCAACATAAGATCGAGCTGTGTTACTGATCTTGATCTTAGTAATCATTTTTCAATGTATGTATCTATCAAACCATCACTATTTACATTTTTAATTTTTTAATGTATTTTATTGATTATGCTATTACAGTTGTCCCATTTCTCCCCCATCATTCCCCTCCACCATGCACACCCCCTCCCACATTCCCCACCTTTAGTTCATGTCCATGTGTCATAAGTTCTTTAGCTTCTACTTTTCCCACACTATTCTTGCCCTCCCCCTATTTTCTATCTACCATCTATGCTACTTATACTCTGTACCTTCCCCACCCTCCTCCTCCCACTCCCCTGTTGCTAACCCTCCATGTGATCTCCATTTCTGTGTTTCTGTTCCTGTTCTAGCTGTTTGCTTAGTTTGCTTTTGTTTTAGGTATGACTGTTAATATCTGTGAGTTTGCTGTCTTTTTACTGTTCATATTTTTTATCTTCTTTTTCTTAGATAAGTCCCTTTAACATTTCATATAATAAGGGCTTGGTGATGATGAACTCCTTTAATTTCACCTTATCTGAGAAGCACTTTATCTTCCCTTCCATTCTAAATGACAGCTTTGCTGGGTAGCGCAATCTTGGATGTAGGTCCTTGACTTTCATGACTTGGAATACCTCTTTCCAGCCCCTTCTTGCCTGTAAGGTCTCTCTTGAGAAATCAGCCGACAGTCTCATGGGAACTTCTTTGTAAGTGACAGTCTCCTTATCCCTTGCTGCTTCTAGAATTCTCTTTCATTTTAATCTTGGCTAATGTAATTATGATGTGCCTTGATGTACTCCTCTTTGGGTCTTACCTTCTTTGGGACTCTCTGAGCTTCCTGGACTTCTTGGAAGTCTATTTCCTTTGCCAGATTGGGGAAGTTTTCCTTTATTATTTGTTCAAATAAGTTTTCCATTTGTTGCTCTTCCTTTTCCCCTTCTGGTACCCCTATAACTTGGATGTTGGGACATTTAAAGATGTCCTGGAAGTTCCTAAGCCTCTCCTCATTTTTTTGGAATTCTTGTTTCTTCCTTCTTTTCTGTTTGATTGTTTCTTTCTTGCTTCTGGTCCACTCCATTGATTTGAGTCCCAGTTTTCCTCCCATCTCTGCTGGTTCCCTCTGTGTTTTTCTTCATTTCATTTATTGTAGCCTCCATTTGTTCCTCTAATTTGCGACCAAAATCTACCAATTCTGTGAGCTTCTTAATCACCAGAGCTTTGAACTGTGCTTCTGATAGTTTGGCTACTGGTGCTATAAGCTCTGCATCTGATAGGTTGACCACCTCCTTGTCGCTCGGAGGAATTAGCTCCAGGTCCCCAGGCTGTTGTTCTCCCTTTTGAGCCATCCTTGGTTTTGTTTTCTTGTTGTTGTTGTTGTTTTTGTCTGGTCGCAGCTGTTAGGTAGTAAGGGGCGGGGTCCAAGAGAGAACAATGGCACTTGCTCCGTGCTGTCTCACGGATTCCAGTTCCTTCAGCCTCTTTCCCCTATTAAATTGGGCCCTTCTGGTGCTGATTTCCCTGTGGGTGGGCCTGTGCACACTCCAGGACCCCGTGGTCTCCCCAGGAAACCCTCCTGTGAAGCTGGGACTCCCTCCCAGCACCTCAGCTCCTACAAGTATTTTCAATGGGTGCTTTTAGGTTTCACTTTCTGGCACTGGGGCCCTGCATCACGCAGTCTGTCTTGCCGACCGCTGCCTTGCATGCCCCTCCTGACCTCCCCGCGTTCGGCAACGCCGAGGCCTGTGCACCTGGAGTGACTGTGCACTGGGACCACCGCTGGCTTGTCCCGCTGCGATCTGACTCCACAGACCCTGGACTCTGCCCCTCTTACCAGTCTGGGTGAATCGTCGTTGTCAGACTCCTGCACAATTCAATTTTCTCTCTGTTCTGGTTGGGTTTCATTTGTTTGTTTGTTTTTGTTTTTTTGTTTGTTTGTGTGTTTGGGGGGGGCTCTATATTTTTGTTGTCCTTAATCTTAGTTGTGAGAGGAGGCACAGTGTATCCAGCTACACACCTCCATGTTGGCCGGAAGTCCCCCAAAATTTTTAAATTTAAACTTTTAGATAGTTGGAGAAGTTAATAAACTATTAGATTAAAATTGATTTTCTTATATGATCATGACACCAGTATTTTTATTTTGTTAATTAGCTACCTGCGAAATGTGTGGGATGGTTGGTGTGCGAGATGCTTTTTACTCTAAAACAAAGCGTTTCTGCAGCGTTTCATGTTCAAGAAGTTATTCGTCAAATTCCAAGAAGGCAAGCATTTTGGCCAGACTTCAGGTAACGGTACAGAAACCTTATTCTTTATCTCTTTTATTTCTCTGGCTTTCACCGTTTATCTGTCATTCGATTGTGATTCACTGCACTCCACCTCTGCCCCGTTGGTCAGTTATTTTATAACCCACATTTTAGGATGTGGGTGAGCTCCAGTGTGTGTTCAGTCTATAAAATTGACAGCTACTCTAAGTAGACAAGGCATAGTATCCAGAATAAACTGAGTTGTATAAGTGAATTAAAAATACCCTTTTTTAAAATAATTATAAATACAGTCCCCTTTTCAGTAATTGAAGCCATTTTCCCCCCTCGTTTTCTTTTGAGTTACATCAAGGTAGATCTTTCAGTGTTTGTAAGGATATGATTTAGCCTTTGGTTTATTTTCCCATCATCTTTGCTTTGTACTTTTGATAACCCATTTGATGCCTTGACCAAATGTATTTGGTTGATCCAGCTAGCCTTTTTGAAATTGTTCAAAATATAGGAGGAAAGTCATCTTTCTCTAAATGTACATCAGTACCTACAAAATGACTGGAGAATTGATCATGTATCTAAGTTGTTTCTGTTGTAGCATATAAACAACTTTTTAAAGGCATTACATACCTGATCTTGTAATTAGTTTACTTTGATGATCACATTTTTTTCTTACTCTCCTTTAACTTACTGTGATCATTACATAGCACTGAAAGGGTTAAGTCCCCCAAATTAAGGAAATACATCACTTAGATGTATTTCTATATTTCAGAAAGACAGTGCCTAAAGATCCTGAGCATTGGTCTGTACCCAAATGGATGGCAGTTTGTCACACTGAATTTGGCCCATGATCATTTTGTCATTGATCTTTTGCATTAGCACTAAAGGTATAAACCTCAGTCACTTGCTCTTTAAACGTTAAATTATCTTTTCTTACCACATAAAATAGCAATGCTTGGCAACCTGCATGAGTGAATAACCACTGGTTTTATCTAGTAAAAGAAAGAATCAAGTATTCATCACAGCCTATATTTTAACATCTTGTGGGATGTAATTTTTTATTAACATATTAATTGCATATTGCTATTTTTGTCTATGCCAGCCCTGCTACCCATATTAGATATCTACATTGTGGCAGAACTCCAGAAAACATTTCTCTTGTTAAAATTCCTTGTATGTTCCCTCTGCTTTAATAATTTTCTAAACCCTCGGTGTTTATTTAAGCAGAATTAAGTAGTAGTGTGCAATCAAGTTAGTTTGTGGTGTTGGTGGGGGTGGTGAAAAGAATCCTATTTACTTAACTCTTCTTGTTTTAGGGTAAGCCTCCAACAAAGAAAGCAAAAGTTCTTCAGAAACAACCTTTAGTTGCTAAACTAGCCGCATATGCTCAGTATCAAGCTACCTTGCAAAATCAAGCAAAGACTAAAGCAGGTAATATGATTTGAATGTTAATAGACATAAAATATTTGATACTGACTCATCTGGTTTTAATCAGTGACATTTTAATGTTGAATTCTCATTAATTAAACTAGTTCTCTTCCCTGTTAGCACATGACACTGGGCTCCCTGACAGTGGTTTTGGTTTCAGTAAATTGTTCTAGAAGAGGATGTTTGCATTCACAAGGTTCAGCGTTTGTGAGAGTCTCCTTAATATTAGTGCTTTTTTGTCTGGTTTAGTATTTATTTTTTAAGTACTGATTCTCTATGTGCTTTGGATGGTAGGGAGCATTGTGGGGATAATTAGCAAAGAAATAAGGCATTTAGCAGGCTTCAAAGGGAGTGGCAAGAAGAGAATCGTAAGAGGAAAGGACCCTTTCTGTTAGGAGATTCCTAACAGAAGTGCAAAGGCAGGGAAGTAAGTAGAGAGTAAGGTAATGAAAACCCCTAGTATTAGGCGGTAGATATTAGATAGACTTCTCCCTAAGGTTCACCGTAAGAGCCGCATGGAAATAAAAACAAAAGCAGCATATCCGCATTCGTTATCATGAACACGTCTGTTCTCAGCTTCTCATAACTGGGGAGCTCTTTGCTTTTGAGGAACTGTGTTGTGTGTAAAAGACTTAAACTGCTGTTTGTTTGTAAATACGATTTATGCCAAAGGTCATGTTCATTTAGAGAAGTTCTTTAACCTTTTACAGGAAAAAAAAAAAAAACTTTAAACGTGATAAATTAATTTTACACCATTTTACATTTTAAGAATTGAGAGTTGTAATATATCTAAATTTATTTTATTTCAACAGTAGTCTCCATGGAAGGTTTCAGCTGGGGCAACTACATCAATAGCAATAGCTTTATAGCAGCTCCAGTTACCTGCTTTAAACATGTGAGTATGGAATTTCTTGCCTCATACTGAAATGCTTATTCATGGCTTAAATCTGAAGGTGCAGTAACACCTAAGCATCTTGTCATTAGATCTTTATTTTATACCTTGTAATGGAAATTATTTTTTCTATTATATTTATCAATAGCTGAAAAATAAATTCTATACATTTTTAAGTAAAAGCTTTGTGTAAAGACATTGCAATCCAAAATTATTTTAAACAAGGACAATACTAGTCTCTTCAAATTTTCATGTGAAGTTGCTGGTTTTGTAATGAAAAATAGTTGTACATTGGCAATGTCATATAGTTCAACGTAACAGAAACCATGTATCATGTATGGAACCTAAATCTTTTGTGATTTAACCTGATGATTCAGAAAGGAAAGGATCTTTGTTCTAGATTTATTTTATTAGTAATATAGTATTGTAGGCTGATATATGTGATAAATAGGCAAAAACCCTTTGTAAGGTTTTCTTTTTGTAGCAGTTAGATTTTTACAGAGCCATGGAAAAAATTCAGAATCATGTTAAAAATATATCCAATGCATTCTTTCCTTTTGATTCTATTCCTTTTTTATTTGATTATCTCTGATAAATTATATGCAATGCTTTTTTTAACCTGACTACAAGTTTAATTTATATTTAAATGTTTTATCTGCTACTGACAATGTATAAGAAGAAAAGAGAATTTAGAAAATTAATGAAGTTTTGTTTAGACTTAATATTAAGTTAGTGTTCTACTTTTAAATAACAGTGTGTAAACACAGTTGAATGGAAATCCAAATGAATTTTAATTCATTTATGGCCAGTACAGGATCTTGATCAAGTCCAAGCATATGAATTTAGTGGTAGAAATATAAATTAAAATTTGTTCATTCATTTGCTAGTTTTCTTTCTTGAAAGTACAAGTGTTGAGCCTTAGCCCTTATAGCATGCGGACTGCCTGAACCAACTTCTGTGAAATCTTAGATTCTTCATCTCAGTATAAAGTAGGTGACTTATTTTACTGTAATGTTGATAAATGGTGTCACATTTGTGAAATAAATGCATGGCATCAGCAGTTTTTAAAAGAACTACTAAGCAAATCCTTAACTCTCCTCTCTTAGGATAGTTTTTTCTGGTACTAAGAAACTCAAAATTAGATTAAATTCTCAGATATAATAAGTCTTTCATCCTAGATTCCTGGAACATCTGTCTGCTGTCATCTGAATAGCCTTTATGTCTTTACTATCTTTATTTTAATATTGTTTTATATGCTTTAATATAATAAGCCATGTCAAGCTATTTTATTTAAGTAGTCAGAATACTTTTTATAATAGCATTTCAAAGTCCCAATAGCATGTTTTATTTCATGTCTATATCTTTGAATAGTAAAACTGTATTAAAATTCTTTGCAAGAAAACATCGTAATAATGAAATTGATTTTGTTTTTTACTTTGCTCTTTTAAGTTTATTGAAGTATTCTGTCATATAGAATATAGCATCTAGCCTTAGTCATATTACTAATAATGAGTAAGTGGAACTGCCTCTTTTGCATTCTGAAGTGAGGCGTCTGTCACCCAGTACCTTTTTGTTCCGCTCATCTTTCTTTACTGCCATGTCCTTATCAAATAGGAAAAATTTTACATTAGTAATTTCTTAGTATATTTTCATACACATGCATTTGCTTTGTTGCCTTGATGAGCATCTTTCATGTGAAGCCATTTGGTTTAGGACATCACACCTCATGCTACACTTGATACTGTTTTTTAGTGTTGACTCCTCATGTTTCTCCCCCTGAGATAGCTTCCTAGGTCTCCAAAGACAGTTAGTAGCTTTTGCTTTAGAAAACCCATTGTCAGAAGCAGCTGGGAACACAAGATCCTGCCTTGTATTATGTCTTCTAGTCTTTTAAGACTTGACATGTGCACTAACACTGGCTCATCAGTAGGGCCACTTCCTCCAGACTCTACATATGCCTTGTCTTCCACTTGAACACAGGTCAGGAGCCTTTCCCCAATCCTACCAGATTCTTCATTCAAACATAATTCTTTAAAAAAAAAGCACCCAATGTGTAACCTGGAAGCAGTGTTGTTCTGATTGAAACAGCAATTTATGGTGAGGGCAGTGTCAGAGCCTTAAGAGTAGAATTCCTCTTTTCTATGGTCTATCTTCTGGCAATAAAATTTCTGTCAAGTATATTATAGGATTATATTCTCTTAGGTAATTGCTGTAATTATGCATAGTGGTTTATAATCACAACAATGTTTGATGTTTTTTATAATTTACTGATGGAAATCAAGCGCAGTTGTCATTAAATATATCCACTTAGCCCTGGCTGATGTAGTTCAGTGAATTGAGCGCAGGACTGTGAACCAATGGATCGCAGTTCGATTCCCAGTCAGGGCACATGCCTGGGTTGCGGGCCAGTTCCCGGTAGGGGATGCACGAGAGGCAACCATACATTGATGTTTCTCTCCCTCTCCTCTTCCCTTCCCCTCTAAAGATAAATAAATTTAAAAAAATGTTTAAAAAATATATCCACTTAGAAATCTGTATGTTATGATTGCCAGATACATGATAGGTTTTTCAGTTTCTCTAGGTGGTAGTTTTTAGACTTTTTATTTTAAGCATCAGAATTCCCCTTTTCCCTAATAAACATAGCTAGGATAAGAGGAAGCTGCTCTGATTGGTCTGGAAGAGGTGGGATGGTATAACCAGAGCCTTGACTCCAGCCCTTGCCTCCCCCTTCTTGGCAGCCTCTGAGGTTGGAAACCACTGAGTTAAATAATACCACTTTCAATTAATCCTAAATCATATGGTCACAAAGCTGTAAGTCATCTTAAAAAACATCTAGTTCATTTGATCCATCTCTTATTGTAAATGAAGAGACTTGCTACTTTTTTGTAGTAATTTTCAATTTTGGGCTTTAACCTGTATTTCATAATGCAAATTTTTTTATTTGATTGTTTTTAACATCGACTTGAATTAAGCCTATAGAGAAGAAACACTCCTGCGTTTCTCCTTTATTCACATACTAGTACCACACAATAGTCCTAACACTGGATTTAGAGGTTTTTCACACATTAAGCAAGTCTCTGACACCAGCCAAGTATCCTATAATTTCAGTTCTGACACTGTCTGCCTGGAGTGAGCGAGCATCGGATCCCCCAAGATAAAGGCTCAGTCCCACAAGACTGCCCCCATTTCAGACACCAGTCAAAAGTCCTAGGTTGTCACCTGTATTTCTGACAGACCAACTATAAATTAGAGTCTCTGTGACCCGCTGGGTTTGATAATTTGCTAAAATGGTTCACAGAACTCGGGGAAACACATTTACTGGTTCATTATTAAGGATATAATAAAGGGTATAAGTGAAGAGATACATAGGGCATAGTATGTGAAAAGGGCACAGAGCTTTCATGAGGTCTCCAGACATGCCATTCCCCTAGCACCTCTGCTGGGTCACCAGCCCGGAAGCTCTCCAAACCCCCTACATTGGGATTGTTACGGAGGCTTCCTCACTTAAGCATGATCTCTCTTCCTATCCCCTCTCACTTTCCTGGAAGAGGAGGGATTGGGCTGAAAGTTCCAGGCTGACAATTATAGCTTGCTGTTCCTGGTGACCAGCTCCCATCCTCATACTGTCTAGAAGCCCACAAAGAGTTTCACATTAGCACCAAAACACTCTTTCATCCAAGAAATTCTGAAGGATTTAGGGGCTCTGTGTCAGGAACCAGGGCCAAAGGCCAAATATTAGAGCAAAAGATGCTTCTAATGCTCTTATTACTTAGGAAATTAGGAAGGTTTTGAGAGCTCTCTGCCAGGAACCAGGGAAGAGACCAATATGGTTTTTGTTTTTGTTTTTTCCTATTATTTTACAGCCCCAAAAAGCAGTGTCCATTTCTATCCTAACTGCAAAAAAATTTCCAAAATACTGTTATAGCACCACATGCCAGTTCGGTACAATATATAAATTAATGAAATTCACAGCTTATTTTCCACTAGTGGGAATTTATTTTTGCACCCAAGAAAGCCTCTAGTTAACCTATGTACATGCAGAATGCGTTAGCTGTAAAGTGCTGTTAATTTTTTTTATTTTAAGACTGTAGTCTTAAATTGAAGCACACCTATTTCCCATTATTTGCTTATAAAATCCAGTAAAACATTTCTTTCCTAGGTATTACAGCGAAGGCAAAATGTGCTAATACCAAATGTACATGAATCATACAAAAGCTAAAATCATATTCCTTCAATTATGTATTTTCAGGATTCACATTTCTTTTGTTTAGTACCTGGATGGTATACTCTGGTGTCTTGCAGTATTGTCATTGCTAAAGCCAAAAATGTCAGCATCCTGCTTTTTTGCCTTTGAAAATAGTTGCACGTGTTTTTTTTTTTTTTTTTTTAAGTCCTTTGTACATGTATGCTGTACCTTTATTAAAGCTTAGTTTGCTACATATTTGCATCCGCCTCCATAAATAGCACCTGGTGTTTCTTACCTGATATTTTCTAGCCCTCTCTTTGGTGCCTGACCTGTACACCACCTATTCTGAGGGAATAAGCTTACCCATATTTCTTTGCCACCTGTGTCACAAGTATACTTTTCAATTTTAAAAACAAAGAAAAGCCCTTTAGTTTGTATATATACGGTAACAGTAGTTTATAGCAAAACTTACCTATTTGTGTGTCAGGTATGTGCTTATCAGTAAAATAATCTCTTCCAAGTTTAAAAAAAAAGTTTTCCCTGTCCTTGACCACATACACACACTGTCACATGACTCCATTGAAAGTCGAAAATAAATACGCCTTCATCCATTTTAACTATGTTAGAATCTTCACTAGATTGTCATCCTAGATTGCAGAATTTCTTTCTAATGAAAAGAAAACTTAAATTAGTTCTGGCATTTGGTATTGCTCCATCTGAGTTAGCTATTGTGTTACCACAAAAGATTCTCTGTAGGAAAGCAGTGAACTGTGATATAACAAAACTTACCAGTGTTAAAAAAACCTAAATAATCTAGATTACTTTCTTTTTCTTTATTAAAGATTTTATTTATTTTTAGAGAGGGCAAGGGAGGAAGGAAGAGAGAAAACTCAATGTATGGTTGCCTCTCGCACACAGCCTACTAAGGACCTGGCCCACAACCCAGGCATGTGCCCTACACTGGGAATCAAAATGGTGACCTTTTGGTTCACAGGACAGTGCTCAATCCACTGAGGCATACCAGCCAGGACTAGATTACTTTCTTAATTTTGGTCTGTTTTCTAAAGATTTGCAGTCTCCCAATTCTTAAACAGTATTGGTTTAAAATGATTTTTTTTTTTTAATTATGTGCTGTTTTACACCTTTAGAAGTAGTAACCACTGCTTTCTGTCTCTTTTTATGTTTTACACACGGCATTGTCTCATTTGTGATCTTACTTCCGTCCCACGCGTCCCATATTTTTTTATACTGTCCTTGCACTCCCCATCTCCCTGTTCCCACCACCCCAAAAAGTAGATTCTAGTATTGAAAGATGAGTGGGCTTTCTGGAGAAAGAGGGAACAATTGTTTTTTCCTGTTAATTCTAGCAAGTAGTATCTAGAAGTAGTTTCTAGTTTATTTCCTGTAATTTTTTCTCCCTCACTTTAGCCAAATATTTCATCTTTGTCTCTCTCTCTTTTTTTTTTAAGATTTTATTTATTTACTTTTACAGAGAGGAGAAGGGAGGGAGAGAGAGAAACATCAATGTGTGGTTGCCTCTTGTGCACCCCCCCACTGGGGACCTGGCCCACAACCCAAGCATGTGCCGTGATAGGGAATCGAACCTGCAACCCTTTGGTTCACTACAGTCTTAAAATTAAAAAAATGCTCAGTCCCCTGAGCCACACCAGCCACGGTTCATCTTTTTCTACTCAATGCACTTTAGTAATCATGTGCCTGTAAGTCTTAAAAGTATTTCAATTGGTGGCTTTCTCCACATTTGCCATATTATCATTGGGATTGAGTCTTTTTTGGTTACCTAGTGCAGCTTCGGGGCTAACCCTCTCCCCACTTAATCTCTATTAAAATTGAAGATTGTGTGTGGCTATCAAGAGTTACAGGTTGGCAGCTCTGTAGAAGGAAATCTGTATTTCTGCCATGAAGCCTCATGTATGCAGTGTTATCACCTCTCTTAGGGTCTAAGTACTAGCTATCTGGGCTATTGGACTATCTGGGAATGTTCTTGAAGTGCAGAAAATCAGACTTCCCACCAAATTATTTTCTTTCAGTCAGTCAGGTGGAGGTTTTACATTTGTGCTGGGGAGCCCTCAGCATTTGGATTTGGCCGTGTCCTGCAGGACCTGATGATAGCTTACCTTGCAGGGAAGGAGAGTCGCTCCCAGATAGCCCTCACGAGTGGCCCTGGAGCAGGAAGTGGTGAAGCAGATCTTCCTGGTTTGGGAGGAGCCTGAGGTGGACCTCTCGTCCTGAGTCTGGAAGGTAAATTTGTTGTTACCTGTAAATTATGGTTCTGCTAGTTCATGCTATGCCAATCCAGACTTTCAGAGGTATCCCTCCTGCCAGCAAGAGAAGACAGATGACTTGGATGAAGATGGCTGTCAAGCCCTGGGTCATTTAGTCTTCCACACTTAAGAATATTCATTTAAACAAAAGGGCAGATATATCTGTGTAATTACCTTACTATTATTTCAACACATTGAGCACATACCGTGCAATGACTGTGGTGCTCTTTTATGTTGTTGTTTTCGTTTCCTCTTTTTCTTTCTTAGAGTAAACCATATGGATTGGTTTAAGAGGGCCTAGCAGAACCACAAATTTACAGGCAAGAACAAATGTCACTTTCTGCTACTTTCTCCTATACCAATCCAGACTGTAGGGGCCAAACCATAATATCCCCCACTAAAGTCAACATTAACTTTATTTTTTCAGTGATCGTATTGACACTTTGTTTCCTTTAATAAAATGTAACAAAGTTATTTTCTCCAAACAATTATTAAGGCTTAAAAAAAAAAAAAAAACTCAGCAAAGCATTGTCATCTGTAATTCAAAGGGGAATCTTGTATGCCAAATTCACTTAGCAGTGTGCCAAATAAACCCCAACTGGTCAGCAACACCATGCCTCTTTCTTCTCAATGAAAAATAAACCCACTCCATAAGATTTGGCAGCCAAATAAAGAGGGATGAATACACTACCTTAATTCAATACATATATTTAACTACATCTGTCTGCTCTGATTGGTTCTTCCTCACAGAATTGAATGCATGTTCTTTGTGTTAATTTAAATAGCTTAATCTGTATTACCTGTCTTCCTTTCAGCCTCTCCTTTTCTGATCATATCTGCTGGCAATAGGGATGGCCCTAGTCTAGAGTGATATAGGGGGAGATAGCAGAACCTGAAGAGTCCAATATTTCTATTTTAAAAAAAGCAGAAAGAGGTAGTCATGGTGGATGTATTATTTTTTTGTACAGCTCAAGGAGGTAGTGATGTGTACCCTTCCAGAATCACAAATTGTTGAGATAGGCCACTGTCTGTAAGTTACTGAGGCAGATTCATTGTTGCTACTTCAAGCAATAGCTACAAATTGATTGTTTGTTTCCATACTTGCCCTAGTTCAGTATTTGACATTTTCTTCCTCTCCTTCAGGAATTCCGTATAAACTATTGAGAAGATAGGGGTTGAATACTGTGTTAGGCTAATCCTCCTGTTGGTTGGTATTTGCCAAAGTATGGGAGTCCTTGCATGAGAAACACCACAGAATGTTCCAAGTGACTAGTTTGTGTAACTCCTAGATGTCTTTGTTTACTCTTCTTTGAGCTTTGAAGCTATTTTGTCTTTTCTTGATTTGTTCGTATTATCAGGCCTTTTACAACCTCACCTAGTCCTTTTCTCTGTGGTCAAGGTGCTAACTTACACTTAATGAGTAGGAATCAAGGGCTACAGAGACTGTTTAATACTGTCAGCATTCATATTCCTGAATTTGCTTATTTGATTTAATCAGCCATTGCATACATGCCAGATACTTGTAAATGGCCTCAAGGTTTTGTTTGTTTTTAAATCCTCCCCCAAGGACATGCCCTTTGATTTTAAAGAGAGAGAAAGGGAGGGAGAGAAACATCCATGGTGGGGAGAGAACCATCCATGGTAGGTTGACTGGTTGTCCCTCGTATGCACCCCAGCGGGGACCGAACGTGCCACCCAGGCATGTGACCTGACTGGGAATCAAACCTACAACCTTTCGGTTTACAGGAGGATGCTTCAGCCAACTGGGCCACACCAGACAGGGCAATGGCCTCACGTTTTGAGGATTAAAATGGAATGGAAATTGTAATTTGGAAACGCATGTGAAATTTTTGAAAACCCTTCATGATAGCCATTTGATTGGTTTTCTGAATCCCCATCTTAACCATTTGGTGTAAAGGGTAGTGATTTCCAGCTCTAACATTGAACGTTTTTTCTTTGTTTATAGTAACTCCTGCATGAAAAATTTAGGAGTAGCATTATTTAGCCATGGTATGCGTAAACTTGAACTTTTAAATAACTTTACTCAATACTTTTGCCACATGTCTGTTTTAACGGGCTGTATTTCTGTTCTATGAATTTTAACTAAGTTGAAAATACAAATAACTAAGTTTTGTTTCTCCTTTGTTATTGGAAACCACGTTGCTGATGGGAATTATTTTTCTTTCAGCTCTTTGGCAAGATCTTTTAAAATTAGGGATTAAAGTAAAGTGCAGTTTATTCAGTACATGTTAAAAATAATGAGTTTCTTAAGTCGATTTTATCCTATGAAATCTACCAAGTTGTGATTCAGCTTTTACAAAAATTACTGCTCAAGTCTTATATTAGGACAGTATTGAGTTTTGAAGTCAGTATGAATCTATTCTAATGTATGTGAGTTCTCTTCATCTTGAGCTTGACGCTGTCACTGGCTTTCTCCAAATAGAATTCTGTGAAAAAAGAAATAATTATATTTTTAAAGAAAAATGAATAATTTAAATGGCATTTTTAGTTCAGTATTTTATTGTTGGTGATAATGCTTAATTTTGGATGGACTTTTTTAGGCTTTGTGTTAACAAAATGATAATATAATAATTTTTATATGACAGGCACCTATGGGGACCTGCTGGGGTGATATCTCAGAGAATGTGAGAGTAGAAGTTCCCAATACAGACTGCAGCCTACCTACCAAAGTCTTCTGGATTGCTGGGATTGTAAAACTAGCAGGTGAAGGCACGCTTAATGTGTTAGAAAATGCCGAATGTGTTTGTAACGTATAAGGAAGCATATCTGTAAGTTTTGCAAATGTTCACAAATAAATTAATATGGTGATAGGGCAGGGATTGGCAAACTTTTTCTGTAAAAAGCAAAACAGTCAATTTTCAGCTTCTTGGACAATATGGTCTGTCCTAACTACTCAACTCGACCACTGTAGCATGAAAACAGCAATAGTGATACATAAATGAATAGGCATGGCTGTGATTTAGTAAAACTTTCTTTATAAGCACTGAAATTTGAATTTTATATAAATGTCATGTATCATGAAATACTATTCTTCCTTTGTTTTCTGGGTTTTGGGGTTTTTTTTAACCATTAAAAATGTAAACACCATTCTTAGATGGCAGAGTGTAAAAAACATCAGGCCAGATCTGTGGGCCAATAATAGTTTGCCAGCCCCTGGAATAGGGAAATACTTGGAAAAGTAACACACAGTTGAGGTACTAAAAAAAGTGATAAGATTTGTAATACCAAAAATAAACTGGTGTTGATAATTTTATGTATCTTGGGTTCTTCCTTTTTTCTCATCCTCACTGCCTTTATATACTTGACCCTTCTTAATTGCTCGTGAAATAAATGCGTTAGGTATTTACGATATTAGACACTATAAGCAAGTGATGTATAGAAGTGTAAGGTGTGTTTTTGTCAGCAGGCTTACATCTGCCAACATTGGATG
The DNA here is from genome assembly GCA_004027475.1 of Anoura caudifer. NCBI lineage: Eukaryota > Metazoa > Chordata > Mammalia > Chiroptera > Phyllostomidae > Anoura > Anoura caudifer. The sequence continues at coordinate 1,599 of PVKU01001125.1, read as the reverse complement.
TTTGTGACAGGGTGCTCAGTGAGTGGTGGTATAGTAGGGCACTATAGTGCTTTGGAGGGGGGACAGCCACTCAGCTAAGAAAAGTTGTCCTTAGATGACTGGAAGAGGTGTCCTATTCATCCTACCCTTTCTAGCCCTCTCCTGAAATTCTCACCCAAACACCCAGCATACTGGTCACTGTGTACTGCTGATAAACTTATCTAAAAATGATCTTAATTCCATTTTTCTATTCAAATGTCTTTTTAATTACTGATTTTTAGAGAGAAAAAAATCAATTTATTGTTCCACTTATCCATGCATGCATTGGTTGATTTCTTCCGTGTGCCCTGAATGGGGATTGAGCCCAGAGCCTTGGCATACCCAGATGATGCTCTGACCGAGCTACCTGGCCAAGGTCTGCTCAAATGTCTTTAATGTTTTCTTCGTCATTAAAGGATGAATATGGTCAGCATTTACAGCTGTTTGAGTTGCACCATATGCCAGTGACCAAATTTTTTGTTGCTCCCCAACAGAAGTGATCTTTTCTGATGAGATCAATCTTCCTCCTCCATCATATAGCCTACTCTCCATCACCTCTGTGCATCTGCTTACTCCCACAACAATGTGCCATGCTTTTCTTTTTTTAATTTAATACAAATAACTATATTTTATTGATTATGCTGTTACAGTTGTCCTGATTTTTTCCCCTTTAGTCCCCCTCCACCCAGCACCCCACTCCCTCAGGCAATCCCTTCACCATTGTCCATGTCGATGGGTCATATGTATAAGTACCTTGGCTGCTCTGTTTCCTGTACTGTACTTTACATCCCCAGGCTATTCTGTAACTACCTATTTGTACCTCTTAATCCCCTCACCTCTTCACCCTTTACCCCATAAGCCCTTCCCCTCTGGCAACCATCAAAATGCTCTGTGTACCGATGACTCCGTCTCTGTTCTTCTTGTTTGCTTAGTTTGTTTTTTAGATTCAGTTGGTGATAGAGATGTATTTATTGCCATTTTATTGTTCATAGTTTTGATCTTTTTTAAAAAGATTTTATTTATTTATTTTTAGACAGGGGGAAAGGGAGGGAGAAAGAGAGGGAGAGAAACATCAGTGTGTGAGAGAAACAATGGGTTGCCTCTCACACACTCCCAGCTGGGGACCCGGCCCACAACCCAGGCATGTGCCCTGCCAGGAATCAAACCAGCCACCTTTGGTTCACAGGTCAGCACTCAGTCCACTGAGCCAAACCAGCCAAGGCAGATCTTTTTCTTAAATAAGCTCCTTTAACATTTTATTTAATAATGGTTTGGTGGTGATAAACTTAAGGGTTTTTTTTGGGGGGGGGGTTGTTTTGTTTGTGTGTGGGTTTTTTTGGTTTTGGTTTGGTTTTTTTGGTTTGTGTTTGTTTTGTTGTTTTGGTTTTGGGGGGTTGTTTTTTGTGGGGGGTTTGTTTTGTGTTTTTGTCTGGGAAGCTCTTTTGATTCTATATGATAACTTTGCTGAGTAGAGCAATCTCAGTGTAGGTCCCTGCTTTTCATGACTTTGAATGTTTCTTGCCAGTCCCTTCTAGCCTGCAGAGTTTCTTTTGAGAAATCAGCTAACAGTCTTATGGGAAC